>OZ005736.1:285022450-285622450 GCA_963930755.1 Eudasyphora cyanicolor
AGAAAATTCCATCGAGATTGCAATTTCATAGAAAATGTCATTGAAATTTTGTAAAATTTTTTCCAATTTTTCAATAAATTTTATATTTACAAATTAAATTTTTACAAAAAAATTTCGCCGAAAGTGTTAATTTTACAGAAAATAACTTGAAAATTGAAAATTTCGTTGATATTACAATAAAAAAATTCGCCAATATTTAATTTCTCTACAAAATTTAGACTTAATTTCATTAGAAAATTTCGGTTTTTTTTCTACACAATTTACTTGAAATGCATTTTTCCACACTATTTCGTTGAAATTAATTTTTTTGATTCTCAAAATTTTCATGAAAATTGCAATTTTAAAGAAAATGTAATCAAATTTGCAACTTTATAAAAAATTTCTTCAAATTTATAAAAAAATCCATCAAATATTATAAAAAATTGTATCGAAATTGTTATTTTAGGAAATTTCATCAAAATTTAAATTTTAGAAAATTTTAATTGTAATTTGAGAAAATTTCGTCGAATTTGGAAGTTTATAGAAAATTTTAACAAATTTGGAATTTTATAGAAAATTTCATCAAAATTGGAATTTTATAGAAAATGCCATCGAAATTGGAATTTTTATGGAAAATACCACAGAATTTCATTGGAATTTCTTCTCCAATTTAAAATTTTTCAAAAAATGTTATAGAAATTAATTTTTTTTTAAAAACTTCACAAAAAATGCATGTTTTAAAGAATTTCTTGAAAATTGCAATTTTATAGAAATTTTTGTAAAAAAATTTCGCCAATATTGCATTTTTCTAAAAAATTCGTTGGGCTTAATTTCTTTACAAAATGTCGTTTTTTTTCTACACTATTTCCTTGAAATGCAGTTTTTACGCTATTTCGTTGAAATTACATTTTTCTACAAAATTTCGTTGGAATTGCATTTTTCTCGAAATTTTCATGAACACAATTACATGGGTCGGCAAAATTTCCTTGAAAACTAAAATTGTATAGAAAAATGCACCATAAGCGCTTTACTAGAAAATTTTGTTGGACAATTTTCTAGAAAATTACATCAAAATTGCAATTCTATAGAAAATTTCATCAAAATATGTATGTATTTTTCTAGAAAATTTCATCAAATTTGCAATTTTATAGAATATTCCGCCAAAATTCAAATTATATAGAAAATGTTATCAAAATTGCAATTTTTAAAAGATTTTTATGGAAATTAAATTTTATAGAAAATTCCAACGATTTCAGCATTTTGTAGAAAATTTCATCGAAATTAATTTTTTTTAGAAATTTCCATCAAAATTTTAATTTTATAGAAAATTCTACCGAAATTCTTATTATATAGAAAATCTTACCGCATTGCAATTTTATAGAAATTTTCATGGTAATTACAATATTTCAATTTTATAGAAAATATCTTTGAAATTGGAATTTTTTACAAATTAAGCGTTCTAACAAACGAGACGAAAATTGTACGTCACAATTTTTTGGTTAAAAATTTGAAATTATATTTCTAAACATAAAACAGTCATAACTTCTTAAATATGTTGAATGTTGTATAACTTTTTGTGTCAAAAAATTTAAAATTATTTGCGGCGTATTCAATTGTTCATAACTCCTTAAATACGCGTAATAGAAACAAAAGGACTATCAAAAATGCAGTTTTATAGAAAATTTGATCAAAATTGTAATTTTAAAGAACATTTTCATAGAAATTGGAATTTTATAGAAAATTTCATCAAAATTTTATAGATAATTTCATAATCTAAAAGGGGCGTAACTCCAGAGGCTAACAAATTTAGCATCACTTATGTGTTAACAATTTGAAATCATTTTCCAAAATTTAAAACTGTCATAACTCCTTAAATATACAAATTTTGGTATCACATTTTTTGTCAAACTTTAAATTTTCATAACTCATAAAATAAGCATGCTAAAGCAAAAAAGCCAACTATTCAGGAACACATTTTTGTTCAAAATTTTGAAATTCTGGATATTTTCAATTTACTTATATTTTTGTGTAAAACAGCTTTCTTCCTATGACATCCCATGACAATTAGTGAATGAGAAGTTCTTACAAATTTTGATTTTAGCTTGCCCATCAGGTTATTTGGTTGACTAAACCATTTTTTTGTTGTTGACGATTCCAAAAGCCAATGAGAAACGTGCCGATGCATAAAAATATCGACAATTAACGATTTGTATTTCCATTTTTGTGGTCTGGTCTTGATTGTCATTTTCCTGTTATCCTTTCAATGGGTAGTGTTGAATTTTTTTTGGATAAAAAGTAGATTTGTTTCTGGAATAGCAGAAAAATTGTCAAAATATATATGAGAACAAAAAATTTCTTAAGAAAAATTAAACACCATTTGCAATTTGTTGAAAAAATTATGTTTTACAATTTGTTTGCTATAACTGTCCTTAACAAGGCCTCTATAGATATTTCCTTTTACCACTCCCAGTTGGGCTTCTTTTTACTTACAAATACAAGTATTCTGCTTTATTTTATCCTTTGCCAGATTACATTATTAATGTCCATTATGTTTCAGTTTCAACATATGAAACGTGGACACTTCTCACATACAGATGTACATACAAAAAAAATATAATTGTTTTAAAAGCGTGTACAGGGAAATGAAGACAGCTCTGGGGGAGAGAGACAGAAAAAGTATTTTATATGAAAAAAAATCAGAGAAAAAAACTAAAATACTCTATTTCTATGCGAGTAATGAATATTATTTAAGCATAATTACAAATAAGAGCCATGGTCAGAGATATATGTTTTTTTCTGCAGAATATTTTTTTAATATGCCCGCAATTACAGATGCTATATGGGTAAGTTTAGTTCGTCAGGTCAGGTTGATGACACAATATATACATATTTATTTTTGCATTTATATTCCTTATCTTGCAAGAGTAATTTCCTCGAAATTTCAATTTTACAGAAAATTTCATTGAAATTGCAATTTTATACAATATTTTATTGAAATGACAATTTTATTGCAGTTCTCTAAAATATTTTGATGAAATTACATTTCTCTAGAAAATTTCATAGAAAATGTTTGAAATTGAAATTGCAATTTTATACAATATTTTATTGAAATGACAATTTTATTGCAGTTCTCTAAAATATTTTGATGAAATTACATTTCTCTAGAAAATTTCATAGAAAATGTGATCAATTTGCAGTTTTAAAGAAAATATAACCGAAATTGTATTTTTAGACAATTTCATTGAAATTGAATTTTCTAGAAAACTTCATTAAAATTGCATATTTATAAAAAATTATTGAAATTGCATTTTTTAAAGAATTTCTTTGAAATGGAGTTTTGCTAAAATTACATTCTTCTAGAAAATTTCATTAAAATTTATTTTTTCTACAAAATTTCAATTTTCTAAAAAATTTCAATTTTCAAGAAAAATAAAAATTTCTGCAAAATTTCATCAAAATTTCAGTTTTCTACAAAATCTCATCCAAATTTAAATTTTCTAAAAAAATCATCAAAACTTAAATTTTCTAGAAAGTTTCATCAAAGATTCAATTTCCTAGAAAATTTCATTAAAATACATATTCAAGAAAATGTCATCAAAATTTAAATTTTCTAGAAAATTTCATCAAAATTTCACCGAAATTTAAATTTTCTGGAAAATTTTATCAACATTTCAATTTTCTGGAAAATTTTATCAACATTTCAATTTTCTAAAAAATTTTATCAAAATTTCAATTTTCTAGAATATTTTATCAAAATTTAAATTTTTTAGAATATTTCACCAAAATTTCAATTTTCTAGAAAATTTTAATCAAAATATCAATTTTCTAGAAAATTTCATCAAAATTTCAATTTTCTAGAAAATTTCATCAAAATTTCAGTTTACTAGAAAATTTCATCAAAATATCAGTTTTCTAGAGAATTTCATCAAAATTTCAATTTTCTAGAATATTTCATCAAAATTTTAATTTTCTCAAAAATTCCATCAAAATTTAAATTTTCTAAAAAGTTTCATCAAAGATTCAATTTATTTATTTTATTTTTTTTTTATTTATATATTCAAACAAGTAATTTGAAGCCTTATGGCCAATGTAGTAAATTACAGTACAATACAGTTGAGATAACTACTAAAATTTTATTAAAATTTAAATTTTCTAGAAAATTGAAGAAAATTAAGTTTCATCAAAGATTCAATTTGCTAGAAAATTTCATCAAAAATTCAATTTGCTAGAAAATTTCATCAAAAATTCAATTTCCTAGAAAATTTCATCAAAATTTCAATTTTCTAGAATATTTCATCAAAATTTCAATTTTCTAGAATATTTCATCAAAATTTCAATTTTCTAGAATATTTCATCAAAATTTCAATTTTCTAGAATATTTCATCAAAATTTCAATTTTCTAGAATATTTCATCAAAATTTCAATTTTCTAGAAAATTTCATAAAATTTCAATTTTCTAGAAAATTTCTAAAATTTCAATTTTCTAGAAAATTTCAGTTTACTAGAAAATTTCAGTTTACTAGAAAATTTCAATTTTCTAGAAAATTTCATCAAAATTTCAGTTTTCTAGAAAATTTCATCAAAATTTCAATTTTCTAAAAAATTCCATCAAAATTTCAATTTTCTAAAAAGTTTCATCAAAGATTCAATTTCCTAGAAAATTTCATCAAAATTTCAATTTTCTAGAAAATTTCTAGAAAATCTCATTAAAGTTTAAATTTTTTCAACAAAATTTAACTTTTCTAGAAAACTTCATCAAAATTTAAATTTTATAGAAAAATTCTACAAAATTTCAATTTTTAAAAACATTTAAATTTTCTAGAAAATTTACATTTCCTAGAAAATTTCATTAAAATTTCAATTTCCTAGAAAATTTCAATTTCCTAGAAAATTTCATTAAAATTTCAATTTCCTAGAAATTTCAATTTCATTAAAATTTAAATTTTCTAAATTTCAATTTTCTAGAAAATTTAACAAAATTAAGTTTCATCAAAGATTCAATTTCCTAGAAAATTTCATCAAAGATTCAATTTCCTAGAAAATTTCATCAAAATTTCAATTTTCTAGAAAATTTCATCAAAATTTCACTTTTCTAGAAAATTTCATCAAAAATTTCACTTTTATAGAAAATGTCATCAAAAATTTCACTATTCTAGAAAATTTCATCAAAATTTTCACTATTCTATAAAATATCATCAAAATTTTACTTTTCTATAAAATTTTATCAAAATTTTCACTTTTCTAGAAAATTGTTATCAACATTTTCAATTTACAGAAAATTTCATTGAAATTTAATTCTTCTGAAAAATTTCGCTTGGTGTCCCTTAATCCGGCCATCGGTCAACGACTCTTTATCTCATCAGTGGTCCTTAATCCATTGGACATCGACCTTTTACCCACTAAACACCCTTAATCCACCCTTCGGTCATCGGCCCTTAATCCGTCCAGTAGCCCTTAATCCACCCATCGGTCATCGACCTTAAATCCGCTCATTGATACTTAATCCACCCATAGGTCATCGACCTTTAATCCGCTCAGTCAGCCTTAATCCACCCATCCGTCATCGACTCTTAATCCGCCCATCGGTCATCGACCTTTAATCCCTTCAGTGGCCCTTAATCCACTCATCGGTCATCTACCTTTAATGCGCTCAGTCGGCCTTAATCCACCCATCCGTCATCGACCCTTAATCCGCCCATCAGTCATCGACCTTAAATCCCTTCAGTGGCTCTTAATCCACCCATCGGTCATCTACCTTTAATCCGCTCAGTGGCCCTTAATCCACCCGTCGGTCATGGCGCCTTAATCCGCCCATCGGTCACCGACCTTTAATCCGCTCAGTCTCCCTTAATCCACCCATCGTTCATCTACCTTTAATCCGCTCAGTGGTCCTTAATCCACCCATCGTTCATCAGCCTTAATCCTCCCATCGGTCATCGACCTTTAATCCACTCAGTAGATTAGGCAGACTAATCCACCGATTGGGGGATTAAGATCCATTGACCGGATTAGGTGCACTAATCCACCGATGGGTGGATTAACTAAGAGCCACTGAGCGGATTAAAGGTCGATGACCGATGGGTGGATTAAGGGCTACTGGGCGGATTAAAGGTCGATGACCGATGGGCGGATTAAGTGTCGATGACCGATGGGTGGATTAACTGAGCGGATTAAAGGTCGGTGACCGATGGGCGGATCAAGGCGCCATGACCGATGGGTGGATTAAGTACCACTGGGCGGATTAAAGGTAGATGACCGATGGGTGGATTAAGGGCCACTGGGCGGATTAAAGGTAGATGACCGATGGGCGGATTATGGGCCATTGAGCGGATTAAAGGTCGATGACCGATGGGCGGATTTAGGGTCGATGACCGATGGGTGGATTAAGGGCCATTGAGCGGATAAAAGGTCGACTACTACGAGTGGATTACGGGCCGATGACCGACGGGTGGATTAATGGTGTTTAGTGGGTAAAAGGTCGATGTCCAAAGGATTAAGGACCACTGAGGGGATAAAGAGTCGTTGACCGATGGCCGGATTAAGGGACAGCAAGTGAAATTTTTCAGAAAAATTAAATTTTAATGAAATGTTCTAGAAAAGTGAAAATTTTGATAAAATTTTCTAGAAAAGTGAAATTTTGATGATATTTTCTAGAAAAATGAAAATTTTGATGAAATTTTTTAGAATAGTCAAATTTTTTATGAAATTTTCTAGAAAAGTGACATTTTCTAGAAAATTTAAATTTTGATGAAATTTTCTAGAAAATTGAAATTTTGATGAAATTTTCTACAAAATTGAAATTTTGATGAAATTTTCTAGAAAATTGAAATTTTGATGAAATTTTCTAGAAAATTGAAATTTTGATGAAATATGCTAAAAAATTGAAATTTTGATGAAATTTTCTAGAGAACTGAAATTTTGATGAAATTTTCTAGAGAACTGAAATTTTGAAGAAATTTTCTAGGAAACTGAAATTTTTAAGAAAGTTTCTAGGAAACTGAAATTTTTAAGAAAGTTTCTAGGAAACTGAAATTTTCTAAAAAACTGCAATTTTGATGAAATTTACTGGAAAACTGAAATTTTGATAGAAAATTTAAAATTTAAATTTTGATGAAATTTTCTAGAAAATTTAAATTTTGATGAAATTTTCTAGAAAATTTAAATGTTGATGAAAATTTCTAGAAAATTGAAATTTTGAAGAAAATTTCTAGAAAATTGAAATTTTGATGAAAATTTCTAGTAAATAGAAAGTTTGATGAAAATTTCTAGAAAATTAAAATTTTTATGAAATATTCTAGAAAATTTAAATTTTTATAAAATTTTCAAGAAAATTAAAATTTTGAGAAAAAAATCTAGAAAATTGAAATTTTGATGAAATTTTCTACAAAATCGAAATTATGAAGAAATTTTCTAGGAAGCTGAAATTTCCTCAAAAAACTGAAGTTTTCTGGAAAACTGAAATTTTGATGACATTTTCTAGAAAATTTAAAATTTGATGAAATTTTCTAGAAAATTTAAATTTTGATGAAATTTTCTTGAAAATTTAAATTTTGATGAAATTTTCTTGAAAATTTAAATTTTGATAAAATTTTCTGGAAAATTCAAATTTCAATGAAATTTTTTAGAAAATTAATTGATGAAATTTTCTGGATAATTGAAATTTTGATGAAAATTTATATATTGACATGCAATGCAGAAATATGCAATTTTGATGACATTTTGTAGCAAAATTCAATTTCAATGAAATTTTCTATAAAAATTGCAATATCGACGAATAAAAATACTATTTTGAAAAATTTTTTTATAGAAATGCAATTTTCTAGAAAAATTTAATTTTACAAAAAATTATGCAATTTCGACGAAATTTTCTATAAACATTCAAATTTTGACGAAATTTTCTATAAAATTTTGTTCGATATAATTTTCTATAAAATATTAATTTTCTATCAAATTGACGAATTGATAAATAAATTTGATAAATTTTTTGTTAGCGAAATTTATTTTTGAAGAATTTTTCTAATAAAGTGAAATGTAAAAATCATTCTATCATAATAAATCATAATAAAATTTCGACAACATTTTCTATAAACATTTAAATTTTGACGAAATTTTCTATAAAATTTGCAATTTCGATTAAATTTTCTATAAAATTTATATTTTAATGAAATTTTCTATAAAATTTCTGTTTTGACGAAATTTTCTATAAAATTGATGAATTTTTTTTAGCGAAATTTAATTTTGAAGAAATTTTGTAATAAAGGGAAATTAATAAAATAACATTCTATAAAATTTCAATTTCGACAAAATTTCTACAAAAATGTAATGCTAAATTATACTAAATTTTTTAAAAAAAAATATGCAATTTCGGACCAAATTTTATAAAAAAAGGGTTTTCCGCAAAATTTTTGTAAAAATGTCAATTTCGGCACTGAATTTTCATAGAAATACATGAAATTTTGTATAAAAATATAATTTTTTATCTCTTGTCTGTAGTTTGTTTAGACCGATTGTAGAGTATTTCGAGCGCCTTTTTGTCAACTAAAGCCATTTTGGTTCTACGTTTTTTTTTGTCGCCACGTCTCCTTTACTTCCTTTCATGGGAATCCGAATATGAATTATGTTACACATACGATTACCCAGAGTACTTTATTTTAGTTTAGATAAAAAGCTTGTATAATTTATATGAGAAAAAAACACAAACATACACACACACACTTTGTTACATTTTATATTACACATATTCACACATTATTACATTAAAATGCATTGCATTTATTTAAGTAATGTTCATTTCAGTGGAAATCTCTATTTTAATATTTCATTTCATTTATTTGATGAATACAATAAACCCGGGAGGGGGGAAACCTCCAACCGAACGAACGAATGAATGAAATAATAAAATAATATATTTTTTGAGGTTTTTCAATTAATTTGTGGTTAAAGAGGATTTTTTGCAGTAGCTTTTTGGTTTTGTTCATAATCGAATGAGCAAATCTCGGTTATTCAATTAAAAAACAAACAGACCGCCAGACAAATGAATTCCATCCCAACCAGGGAACAGCAAATGTGATTTGCTGTAAGTCCAAAAATCGACAGTAATAGTCAGTACATTTATCCTTTCCCCCGTCTGTCTGTCTAACCAACCATTCATTGCCAGTTGTCGGTCGTTCGGTTTGGTCGGTTGGTTCGTTTGTTTTATCTCCATCTTGTGCTCCAATTTTTATGATTATTGTAAAACCCAATTTTGTTGTAATCACTTGCAATTCAATTCGTTTTTACAAATTTCAACTAATTTCCATTTCAATTAACTTTTAAAATGTAATTTAAAACATTAACAAAATAGAGTTGGTTTTTGTTGTAAAAATAACCGAAAAACCCCCGCAACCACAGTGAATGAATCCGACCCAACCAGACTGGCCAGGATTTCTTCAAACTCAACATTCCAAATCGTTCATCGTCATCATCAGGATTTTGCAACGGCAGCAATAGCAACAGCGCATGCAAAAGCTAATAAAATATATGAAAATGTTTAATAACAACAGGTAAACCTCGACCTGTTCCACAATTACCTCCGCAACTGCTGCTCATCCACTCACTTGCCTTTTTCCATCTCCCAGCCTAAAACCATCTGTGGAAATAGCAGCCCAACCCAACCCATAGATGATCATGACAATGCCACGATGTTACCGATGATGGTAATATTCATTATTATAAAGCTTTCCAAAAATTTGACTCGTCCTCATCAACGTCGCCATTATCATCATCAGCAGCATCATCCTCCTCCACAATGTACTCGTCCTTTATTGCAGCATTTTTCAACCCGAATACTGGTCGTTACAACACCAACAACCACCATGGCACAGGCACCACCCCCACCACCCGGACAATGGCATAAACGAATCATTCACTTGGCTGAATTTTCAGTAACAATCATACGCCACACTCAATTCACTGACTGGCCTTTCAGGTGTGGGAATCCTGGTTAAATATGAGGGTCGTCCTAGGGTTTTGTTCAAATCGCATTTCAACGATTTTTCAAGGTGCTACTCGCTGGATACCTTCCACCTTAGCAAAAGTATCCCAAATTGAATTCCACGCGGTCTTCGCTGTAATTCAATTTGGATGAAAATTCCAGACGCTCTTAGCTGTAATTCAATTTTGATGAATTTTTCGAGAAAATAACATTTTGAGAAATTTTCTTAAAAATGCAACTATGTATTATGAAAATTTCTAAAAAAGCGCAATTTTGAAGAAAATTTTTTAACAATTGCAGTTTCGATTAAATTTAAAAAAAAATACAGTTTTGATTAAATTTTCTGTAAAAATTACAACCTCAACAATATATTCGATTTAAATGCAATTTTGGTGAAATTTTCTAGAAAAATGTAATCTTGGTTAACAATTTCTATAAAAATTTGTATATAGACGAAATTTTTTATAAGCTGTAGTTTTGATAAAATTTTGTACAATAATGCAATCTATATATTATATATATAAAAATGGAAAAATGTTTGTATGTATGTGTGTGTTTTATAGACGCTTAAACCACTGGACCGATATTAAAATTTTTTCTTTTGTTTGAAAGCTATTTGGTCTGAGATGGTTTTGGAAAAAAAAATTTCCAAATAGTGGGCGGGGAAAATGTGGGCGTGGCAAATCGTTTGTTTGTCTGTCTGTTTGTGTGTTTGTTCCACTGCAGTTCTGCTGGCAGTCTACGTCAGTGGTCCAAACATGGACGGGATCGGAAATATGGGGCAACGAAGTGGACCGGGTCCAGCTATTTTCTATAAAATGCAATTTCAATGTAATTATCCATAAAAATTGCAAAATAGTCTAAAAAAATAAAATGTTGATGAAATTTTTGAGAAAAATCAATATTGCTGATATTTTCTAGAAAAAGTGCAATTGTGATGAAATTTTCTTAAAAAATATGATTTTGAATAAATTTTGTGTAAAAATAGAATATTGATGAAATTTTCTATAAAACTGCAAATTTGAAGATGTTTTCTTGAAAAATTCAATTTCAACGACATTTTTTATAAAAATTCGATTCAATTTTCTATAGAAGTGCAATTTTAATGAAATTTTCTAGAAAAGTTTAATTTTGATGAAATTTTCTAGAAAAACCAATTAGTTGAAATTTTCCAGAAAAATTCAATTTTGATGAAATTTTCTAAAAACAATGAAATTTTATCAATATTAAAGAAAGTTTGTTAAAGATTGCAATTTTAATTAAATTTTGTTTTTTTGGAACTTTGATTACATTTTCCATAAAAATTGCAATTTCGATAAAATTTTTCTATAAAAATTACAATTTCGATTTAATTTTCTATAAATTTGCAATTTTGATTAAATTTTCTATATAATTGCATTTTAATGAAATTTTCTACAAAAATGCAATTTTGAAGAAATGTTCTATAAAATTTAATTTTGATGAAATTTTCTAGAAAAGTACTACTGTATTTTCAAAAAAATTTAATTTCTAGCAATTTTCTAGAAAAATTCAATTTTGAAGAAATATTTTAGAAAAATTCAAATTTTAAGAAATTTTCTAGAAAAATTAAATTTTGATGAAATTTTCTAAAAAATACAATTTTCATGAAATTTTTAAGAAATTTTCTAGAAAAATTCAATTTTGATGAAATTTTCTCGAAAAATGAAATTTACTAAAAACAAATGCAATTTCGACGAATTTTCTATGAAAATGAAACTTGTACGTAATTTTCTAGAAAATAGTAATTTCAACAATTTTTAAAAAAATAAAATAAAATTTTAATGAAATTTTCTATTTAAATACAAATTTGATGAAATTTTGGAGAAAAATCAATTTTGTTGATATTTTCTAGAAAAAGTACAAATAAAATTTTAATGAAATATTTTGCAGTTTTGATGAAATTTTCTAGAAAAATGCAATTTCAATTCAATTCGACCAATATTTTCAAAAAATTAAATTCAAGCAATTTTCTAGAAAAAAATCAATTTTGATGAAATTTTTAAGAAACTATCTATAAGAACGCAATTTCGACGATATTTTCTAGAAAAATGCATTTCTGATGGAATTTTCTAAAAACAAATTCAATTTCGACGAATTTTCTATAAAAATAAAATGTATACGTAATTTTCTAGAAAAATGCAATTTCAACAAAATGCTCTCAATAAATAAAATGTTGATAAAATTTTCTAGATAAATACAAATTTGATGAAATTTACCAGAAAAATCAATTTTGTTGATATTTTCCAGAAAAAGTGCAAATTGCATTTCAATGAAACTGTCTAGAAAAATGCAATTTTTAAGAAATTTTCTATAAAATGCAATTTTGATGAAATTTTTTAGAAAGCTACAATTCGACAAATATTTTCGAGCAATTTTCTGGAAAATCTCAATTTGAAATGAAATATTTCGATATTTTAAATATTGCAATTTTCGATGAAATTTTTTAAAAATTATCTATAAAAATACAATTTCAACGAAATTTTCTAGAAAAATGCAATTCTGATGGAATTTTCTAAAAACAAATGCAATTCGACGAATTTTCTATAAATATCAAATTTAGAGATAATTTTTTAGAACAATGAAATTTCAACAAAAATTTTTTTAAAAAATAAAATTTTGTTGTAATTTTTTAGATAAATACAAATTTGATGAAATTTTCGAGAAAAATCAATTTTGCTGATATTTTCTAGAAAAAGTGCAATTGTGATGAAATTTTATAAGAACAAATGCAATCTCGACGAATTTTCTATAAAAATGAAATTTGGATGTAATTTTCTTGAAAAAGTGCAATTTCAACAAAATGTTGTAAAAAAAAAATAAAATTTTGATGAAATTTTCTAGATAAATACAGTTTTGATGAAATTTTCGAGAAATTGATGAAATTTTCTTAAAAACTACAATTTAAAGAAATTTTCTGTAAAAATAAAATTTTGACAAAATATTCTAGAGAAATGTAATTTTAATGATGAAATGTAAGAAATGAAATTTTCTCTAAAATGCAATTTTAATAAAATTTTTTAGATAAATACAATTCGACGAATATTTTCAAAAAATTCAATTTTAAGCATCATCATTTTTGGGCGTAATTTTCTAGAAAAATTTCAACAATTGAAAAAAAAAATAAAATTTAATGAAATTTTCTTGATAAATACATATTTGATGAAATTTTCGAAAAAAAATAAAATTTGTTGATATTTTCTAGAAAAAGTGCAAATTGCATTTTAATGAAATTTTCTGCAGTTTTGATGAAATTTTCTAGAAAAATGCAATTTCAATTCAATTTTCTATAAAAATTGCAATTTCGACGAAATTTTTATTACATTTCCTATAGAAATTACAATTCCGATTAAATTTTCTAGAAAAATTGCCATTTTCATTAAATTTTCTATAAAATGCAGTTTTGATGAAATTTTGTAGAAAAATACAATTCGACGAATATTTTCCAAAAATTTTTTTTTTCAAAATTGTTAAGACATTATCTATAAAAACGTAATTTCGACGATATTTTCTAGAAAAAAGCATTTCTGATGGAATTTTCTAAAAACAAATGCAATTTCGAGGAATTTTCTATAAAAAATAAAATTTATACGTAATTTTCTATAAATAAATTTTGATGAATTTTTCTAGATAAATACAATTTTGATGAAATTTTCGAGAAAAATCTTTTTTGTTGATATTTTAATGTAATTGTCTAGAAATAGGCAATTTTGAAGAAATTTTCTACTAAATGCAATTTTGAAGAAATTTTCTATAAAATGCAATTTTGAAGAAATTTTCTAGAAACATACAATTCGACAAATATTTTCAAAGAATTTAGTTTCGAGTAATTTTCTAGAAAAACTCAGTTTTGATAAAATATTTTAGAAAAATTTAATTTTGGATGAAATTTTTAAGAAATTATCTACAAAAATGCAATTTCGACGAAATTTTCTAGAAATATGCAATTCTAATGGAATTTTCTAAAACCAAATGCAATTTCGACGAATTTTCTATAAATATGAAATTTAGACTTAATTTTCTAAAAAAAACAATTTCAACAAAATGTTCTATAAAAATAAAATGTTGATGAAATTTTCTAGATAAATACAAATTTGAGAAAAATCAATTTTGCTGATATTTTCTAGAAAAATTTCATTTTATTCAACTTTTCTAAAAAAAATGCATTTTTGAAGAAATTTTCTAGAAAAATACAATTCGACAAATATTTTTAAAATATTTAATTTCAAGCAATTTTCTAGAAATTTTCAATTTTGATAAAATATTTTAGAAAAATTCAATTTTGATGAAATTTTTAATAGACATAGATGAAAATTTGAAATTTTAGATAGATGAATTTAGAATAGAGAATTTAGACGTAATTTTCTAGAAAAAATGCAATTTCAACAAAATGTTTGTAAAAAAATAAATTTTTTATGAAATTTTCTAGATAAATACAGTTTTGTGAAATTTTCGAGAAATTGATGAAATTTTCTTAAAAACTACAATTTAAAGAAATTTTCTGTAAAAATAAAATTTTGACAAAATATTCAAAAAAAAATTCAATTTTGATGAAATTTTCTAGATAAATGCAATTTCAATGAAATTTTCTAAAAAAAATTGCAAATTCTATAAAAATTACAATTCGATTCTATTTTCTATAGATGTGCAATTTTAGAAAAAATAAATTTTGATGAAATTTACTAGAAAATGACAATTTGTTGAAATTTTCTAGAAAAAAACAATTTGTTTAAATTTTCTAAAAAAATTCATCTTTGATAACATTTTCTTAAAAACATGCAATTTTAAAGAACGTTTGAAAATTTTTATATCGTCGAAATTTTTTATAAAACCGCAGTTTTGATACAATTTTCTAGAAAAATGTAATTTTAATGAAAAAAATTATTTTCTATAACATTGGACTGCAGTTTTGATGACATTTTCTAGAAAAAATGCAATTTCAATGAAATTTTCAATAAAATTGCAATTTCGACAAAATTTTGTGTAACCGTTGAAATTTTGATTATTTTTTTTTTTAAATTTTAATTTCAGTTAAATGTTCCATAAAATTGTCTTACACGAAATTTTTAGAAAAATTTAATTTAAAAGAATTTTTCTAAGAAAGTGCAATTAGTAAAAACCTTTCTATAAAATTTTAATTTCGACAAAATTACAAAAATAAATGTTATATTAAATTTTCAATTAAATGAAGTTTAAATAAACTCTATTATTTTCAATAGCATCTCAAGTTGAATTCCACACTTGCTTCACCATAAATCCACAAACGCTATATTCCAATAATATCTCAAGTTGAATTCCAAAAGTATCTCAAATTGAATTCCACGGTTTGATCTCTTGAAATAATGTTGAGTTTAGATAGCGTTGCTAAAATTTCAGGTATTGAGTTAAACTTGAGTTACTATTGAGAATTAAAGCATTCTCAACAAAAAATAGGAACAATTTTTTTAAATTCAGATTTCTTATTTTTTTATTAATTATTTTATTTTTCATTTATTTTACTAGTATTTATTTTTTATTAATTTTGTTTTTTTTTATTTATTTATAAATTATTATTATTTCATATTATTGTTTTATTATTAATTTTATTTTTCAGTTCATTTATTAATGTTTATTAATTTTTAATTAAATTTGTTTAAAATTAATATTGTTTTTTATTTATATTAAATTAGTTTTCTCGATAATTTTTATTTTAGATTTATTTTTCAATTTTCTATTTATTTTTAATTTATCTTGTTTTTATTAATTTTTTCTTCGTAAATTTAACATTTCTATTATTACATATCTTTATTTGTCAATTATTTTCTAGATTTATTTTATTTTCTATCAGCTTTTAATTTTTCATTATTCTTAAATTATCTAAGTATTTCGTTTATTTTCCTCCGCTTCCATCAGGGCCCTCGTACAATTTTTTTTGTACAATATTTGTGTATGAACGTATGTTTGTTTGATTGTTAAATACCTGTATAACATATTTGTGTATGTAAAGTACCAACACCGTAATACAATATTTTTCGAATTCATCTACAGCTATGCATATATCCTTCCCCCATCTCCACCACCTGCTCATTGCTGCCACTAAGCCCCGAGGCACTTTTTCTCTTCTTTAACCGAAAATTCACAGTCAACAGTCAAAATAGTCATTAAGTCAGATACAGATTTGGAAATATTCACTACAACGCCAACAAGAAAACTGTGAAACTCTCCTTCATCGTCATCATCAGACCAACAGATTGCAAACCTTTTTTTTTTGATGTCCTGCGAACGGGAGAGGAAAAGAGGGTTCGGAGTTTGGGTTTTAGTGCAGCAGTATTAGTTGTTGCAATTTCGGTTTTGTTATTTTAGAGTGAGACTCTGCGTTTCGGTAGTCCTTAGGTATGTTTGGTCTACTATTTTGAGTTTGTCTAATTGGTTTTGGTTTGTGGAATGAAACGGTTGGTTTATCAGTAATCAAAATTTAAATTATTTCAATTAAGAGTTCAGAAAATATTTATTACTTGTTACTTTCTCTCTTAGACTATTTGTGATTGGAGAATAAATCATATAATTCACAAATACATAAAATAAAATATAGGGTATGAAGTGGATGTCTTTAGTCTCCAAAAATATTCAAAAATCTCCAAAATTAATTGACGTTTTTGTAAGTCTTGAAAATTGTCAATAATTGCATCCAAAAAAGTAATAAATCTTAAAATTGAATCATGCATTTTCAGTCTCCAACCAGTTTTAACAATCGTCTCCAAAATTATTCGTATAATGTATAACGTATACGATAATATCTATAATATATATAATTATATTATAAGGTATAAGGTATGAGGTATAGGGTATGAGGTAAAGGGTATACGGTATAAGTTGTAAGGTATATGGTATACGAGTATAGTATAAGGTTAAGGTATGAAGTACAATGTTGATTTCTCAAGTCTCCAAAAATTTTCAAAAATCTCCTAGATTAATCGTGGATTTCCTAAGTCTCACAAATAGTCAATAATCGTATTAAATATTCAGTAACTGTAAAAAATTCTCAAAAGTATAAAGTGGATGTCTGAAGTCTCCAAAAGTTTTCGTTAAACGTATCCAAAAATAGTAAAAACATCACCGAAATGAATCTTGGGTTTTCTAAGTCTCGCAAAATAGTCAATAATCGTATTCATGAAATTGTCAATAATTGTCTCTAAAAATATTTAAAAGTATAAAATGGATGTCTTAAGTCTCCAAAAACTTTAAATAAAAGACTCAAAAAATAGTCGAAAATCTCTCAAATTAATCGTGGATTTTCGAAGCCTCGAAAAATAGTCCAAAATCGTTTTAAAAAATAGTCAATTATTGTCTCCACAATAGTCAAAAATTTCAAGAATGCATCAAGTACTTCCAAATCTCCAAACATTTTTAAAAAATTTTTAAAAATTTTCAAATCTTCCCCAAAAAATAGATATTATATGTCCACCAAGTCTTTAAAAATAATCAATAATAATTTTCAAAGATAAATCTTTACGTCTTTAAAAATATTCAATCGCATCCACAAAATATTGCCTAATTTCTAAAACTCAAAAAAAGTCATTAACAGTCTCAAAATATTTCAAAAATCCTGCAAAATGTATCGTAGATTTTCAAGTCTCCAAAAAAATCAAATTCCCAAAAACAGTCAGTAATTGTCTATAAAATAAATGATGGATTTTTTGCATTTGCAAAATAAATCGTGTATTTCTTAGTCTCCAAAAATAAATCGTGAGTTTTCTAAATCCAAAAATAGTCAAAAATCTTCAAGTCTCCGAACATTTTAATACTCTTCTCCGAAATGAAACGTAGATTTTTCAAGTCGTCTCGATTAATATTACAATTTCTATGACTTCAAAAAGTAGTCAATCGTCTCCAAAAAGAAATTGTGTAATTTGTAAACGTCAAAAAAGTCTATCATATTCTCAAAAAATGTCAAAGTCTACTAAATGTATCGTAGATTTTCAAGTCTCCAAAAATTGTCAATAATAGTGTCCATTCGTCATTCTTGGTTCCCAAAAATAGTCAATGATCGTATATAAAATAAATTGTGGATATTTTCCATCTCCAAAATAAATCGTGGATTTGTAAGTCTCTAAAAATAGTCACTACATTAAATCGTGGATTTTTAAATATCAAAAAATAGTCAACAATTGCCGCAAAATTTTTTCCCAAAAGAATCATAAGTTATCAAATAACCAACAATTGTCAATAATTGCCTCAAAAAATAGTCTAAACTTTCCAAAATGAATCATAGATTTGCAAGTCTCCAAAAATCTTTAATAATCGTCTCCAAAATAAATCATGATAAATCACCTCTCCAAAAAGTTGAAATAGTCATTTTCAAAAAAATCGTGTATATCCATGAATCCGAAATAAATAGTGGATTTCCTAAGTAGTCTCCAAAAATAAATATTCGATTTTCTAAGTTTACAAAAATAGTCAATCATTAATAATTCTTAAAAAAGTCAACAGTCTCTAAAAAATGTCAAAAATCTCCTAAATGTATCGCAGATTTCCAAGTCTCCAAAAATTGCCAATAAACGTTTTTAAAAATGACTTGTGTTTTTTCTCAGTTTTTTCTCAAAAAATATTCGTGGATTTTCTAAGTCGTCTCCAAATATAAATATTAGATTTATTAAGTCTACAAAAATAGTCAACAGTCATATTTAAATAAAATTCTGAATTTTCTACTCCTAGAAATATAGTTATATTGTCTCCAAAAATATATTGTGAAATTTATAAATCTCAATAAGTCAATAACTGTAAAAAAAACTGCAACATGTATGTTGGATTTCTAAGTCTCCAATAATTTCAAATAATTATCTCCAAAAAGGAATGGTATATTTGATAAGCTCTCAAAAATAGCCAATAATTGTCTATAAAATCAATAGTGGCTTTTCTACATCTTTGAAATAAATTGTTGATTTTTAATTCTCCAAAAAGGTCACTAGTAGTCTATAAAATAAATTGTAGACTCCAATTCAACTCCAAAAACAAATAGTTTTTTAAAGTCTTCAAGAATAGTAAATAGTCTTCTCCAAAATTATTCAAGGATTTCCAAGTCTCCAAACATATTCAGGTCCCGTTCATATCCTAACTCTCCAAATTTTTGCAATAATCTAAATTAATGATGCTTTTTCTAAGTCGTCTTTAAAAATGAACCTTGTATTAAATAAGTCTCCACAAATAGTCAATAATCGTTTCCAAAATAAAACAACCGTTTCCAAGTCTCCAAACATTTTCAGATCTCGTGCATATCTAACCTCTCCAAAAAAATTTCAATAATCGTCTCCAAATTAAATGATGATTTTCTAAGTCATCTCCAAAAATTTATCTCATATTTATTAAGTCTCCACAAATAGTCAATAATCGTTTCCAAAATAAATCGTAGGTTTTCTACATCTCCAAATATAATCAATCTTCTCCATAATAAAGTTTGTAAATTCTAAATCTCCAGAAGGTCAATAATCGTCTCTAAAATAAATCGTGGATTTCCAAGTCTTAAAAAATGTCTTCAAAATATATGGCTTTTTTATTAAGACTCCAAAAACGGTAAATAATCGCCTATTAAATAAATTGTGGTTTCTTCTACATCTCCAAAATAAATCGTGAATTTGTAAGCCTCCAAAAATAGTCAATAATTGTCTGTTAAATAAAGCATAGATTTTCTAAATCTCCAAAATTAGTCGTGGGTTTTTAAGCGTTAAAAAATAGTCAAAAGTCGTCTCCAAAAATAGCCAAAAATCTCCAAAATTAATCAAGGACTTCCAAGCTTCAAACATTATCAATAATCTTCTCCAAAATGAATGGTGGATATATTATGTCTCCAAAAATGGCCATCAATTGTTTTTAAAATAAATTGTGGAATTTCTACGTTTCCAAAAATTAGCACTATTCTCCAAAATAAATTGTATAATTTCCAAATCTGCAAACAAGTCAATGATAGACACTAAAATGAATTAAAATCTCCAATAATTGCGAAATAAAACGTCTGCAAAGTGAATAGAAGTCTTCTAAGACGTCTCTAAAAATAAATCTTAAATTTTTCAAGTCTCCAAAAATTCGCAAAAAACGTTTATCCTTTTGTAGACTTAGATAATAATTTGTGCTTGGTTTGTAGCTTTGCTCCTTATTCTCCTCTTCTCGATTTACCAACCAATCTCGCGTTTTATCTGTGGAAAAAACATGGCCTGCAGTCGTAAGCATTTTTCTTCGAGATTTTTTTATCTAGGTTTCTATTTTCCATTCGACTTTTAATTACATTAGTTATGCTAAACATACATATGGATGCTTGCGTTTTTTCTGCTATACTACTTTCCAACCATAAAATTATATATTGTCCTTATAATTCCCGCTACAACTCAGAGAGGAAAAAAAGATGCAAAAAATTCAGAAGGATATGCTTAACTGTCAGTTTTATGTAGAATTCTTTTTTTCTGCTCCTTTTGATTCATACATGTGTACTAAAATATATTTGTAAAAAATATTAAAAATGGTCAACATTTGTAGAAAAAAGTCCTTTATCTTGGAAGGGGAGGGTAAAATCTTGGCATCCCAAACCCTTCACAAAAATTGTATGAAAAAGGACGAAACAAAAGGATAAGCTAAATGACAGTCATGTGTGTTTCGTGTGACGAGGAGACAAGGATAAAAAACGAACTGAAACCAAATATTGCAATATTTAAATGGTTTCAATATTCCTCTGAACGGGACAAAGAACGAAACGTACCACAGAGGCAAGAAACATTTGCAAAAGGCGTGGCCAAACGGAAACGGAAGGAAGTTTTACTGTCATTACTACCACCAGCCACACCAACCGACACGTACCTCACACACACACACGGACGTTGATACAATCTTGTTATGATGATATAGCAAGGACATCATGTAAGTTTTTATAAAAACCAACAGAAAGCAAATAGAAAAAAAACTGGACACGGAACAAGTGCAGAAAGGAAAACAAAAAAGGATGCAGAACAAATCTAAAAAAATGCAGAAAAAAATAATGTTGAATTATACTAATTTCGTATTGAGAAAAAATTCTGCGCAATCCAATACATATGCGTGATAGTAGATTGTAGCTACTGATGATTATGATGAGTACGAGGACAGCAAATGTCCTGGTTCTGGCCCTGGCCATGGTGGTTTTCCCTTTTACTCGTTGGTTAAGTAGAGGGGGTATTTTTAAGCTTTTGCTAAAATACAAATGACAGTATTACTCGTGTTTTTTTTACTCTCCTGTTCTACATACCATATTCGCATATTAAGCAGAAAAGGGATAATAATTTATAAAATAAGAGCAGCAAATAAGAAATTGTTGACCACGTATTTTTTTCTATTTCTGAATGGGTGTTACCCCAACTGTATAAATAGATTTGTTGAGGATTCTCTAGAAAGACTATATGTAGACAGATGGAGTAATATTTATTAAATGTGGATTTTCTGGGGATCCCAGAATAGTATGTAGCTAAAGATTTTTAATACTTCTACTTTAAAAATAATCTAGGAACCAAAAATTTCATAAATTATGGTCATGATTTTCCAAGTCTCCGAACGTAAAAAATATTCAAAACTCACTGATCTCCCAAGGCCATAAAATAAGTCTAGAAAAAATTATAAATCTACAAATATACAATACTTGTGGACTCTCCTTAAATTGTCCGCAAACGTGACATTATAATCTTCATAGACACTATCGTGGATTGTTATGTCTCTTAAACTAGTAAATTATCGTGAATTTTTTATATAAGTCGCCAAAAGTAATCCTGTATTTTCTGCAGAAGTCTCCAAAAATATTAATTTATTCTAAATTTTCTGTATTACACTTCAAATATAATTTTCGTGAATTTTTCTATACAAACCTCCAAAAATAGTCAATTATCATGAATTTTCAAAAGAAGTCACCATAAGTAGTCAATAACCCTCAATTTTCTATATATGTAGCTCTCCAAAAATATTCAGTAGTCTTTGATTTCCTTCAAATGTACGGGATTTCGTAAGTCTCCAAAATAAATCGTGGTTTTCTCAAATGTTCAAAATAAATCGTGGATTTGAGCGCCCAGTAGGTGAGTTGGTAGCAGGCTCGTCTATGAGTTTGGGGGTCGTGGGTTCGATTCCCACCAGAGGCTCTGGTCTGTCGCTACAAAATCTAGCCACATGGTCTTTGTAATCCAGATTCCCTGGACCGTAAAATTAGAATATAAATTTACTTTGTATTGTAATTCATATAAATATATAAAATTGTGGATTTTTCAAACATTCGAAATAAGGCATAGAATACGATTTCTAAGTCTACAAAATAAAAATTGTAAACTTTCTGAGTTTACAAAATAAAAACTTTTGGTCCCAAAATAAATCGATTTTCTGAGTCTCTAAAAAATATATGAATTATGGATTTTTTAAATCTCCAAAATGAATCGTGGATTTTCTGTGTCTCTAAAATAATAAATGTGGTTTTTTTTGAGTCTCCAAAATAAAAATTGTGGATTTTTTGAGTTTCCAAAATAAAATTTGCGGATTTTTTTAGTTTCCAAGATAAAAATTGTGGATTTATAAGTCTATAAAATAAACGTGGATTTTATGAGACCTTAAAATAAGATGTGGATTTTATAAGTTACCAAAATAATATGTGGATTTTATATGTAACCAAAATAAGATGTGCATTTCCAAATGCACATCTGCAGATGTATCGTGGATTTGCCGAGTCTCCAAAATATAAAATTTGGGATTTTCTGAGTGTACAAAATAACAAATTTTGGATTTTCCAAGTCTCCCAGAATAAATGGTGAATTTTACAAGTCTCCTAAAATAAATAGCGGATTTTCTTGAGTTTCTGAGTTTCTGAGATTTTTCAAGTCTTGCAATATAAAGATTTTCCAAGATTCGCGAAACAAATCGAGAATTTCCTGAGTCTCTAAACAAAGTTGAATCCTGGATTTTTAAGTCTGTGTCTCTAAAATAAAAAAGATTTTGAATCTCCAAAATAAAATTTTGGGATTTTTTGAGTCTACTAAATAGAAATTGGGAATTTTGCAAAATAAAATTTTTGGATTTTTTGAATCTACAAAATAAAAATTGGGAATTTTGCAAGTCTCCCAAAATAAGTCGTGGATTTTCTAAGTCTCCAAAATAAGTCGTGGAGTTTCTTAATCTCCAAAATAAGTCGTGGATTTTCTTAGTCTCCAAAATAACACGTGGATTTTCTAAGTCTCCAAAATAACACGTGGATTTTCTAAGCCTCCGAAATAAGACGTGGATTTTCTAAGTCTCCAAAATAAGACGTGGATTTTCTAAGTCTCCAAAATAAGACGTGGATTTTCTAAGTCTCCAAAATAAGACGTTGATTTTCTTAGTCTCCAAAATAAGACGTGGATTTTCTAAGTCTCCAAAATAAGACGTGGATTTTCTTAGTCTCCAAAATAAGACGTGTATTTTCTTAGTCTCCAAAATAAGACGATTTTCTTAGTTTCCTAAATTAATCTTCAATTTTCTTAGTCTCTAAAATTAATCTTCGATTTTCTTAGCCTCCAAAATTAATCTTCGATTTTCTTAGTCTCCAAAATTAATCTTCGATTTTCTTAGTCTCCAAAATTAATCTTCGATTTTCTTAGCCTCCAAAATTAATCTTCGATTTTCTTAGCCTCCAAAATTAATTTTCGATTTTCTTAGCCTCCAAAATTAATTTTCGATTTTCTTAGTCACTAAAATTGATTTTCGATTTTCTCAGTCTCCAAAATTAATTTTCTATTTGCTAAAATTAAAAAAAATATTTTCTGAGTCTCCAAAGTAAAAAATTTATAATATTATGAGTCTACAAAATAAAGAATTGTGGATTTTATGAGTTATAGAAAATATTTTTCCCACCTCCCCAAATTAATTTTTTTTTATTTGTATTTTCTAAGACTAAAATAAATTTTTGATTTTCTAAGTCTGCAAAATAAATAGTATTTTTCGTTGATCATGAATGTTGTAAGTCTCTCAAAATAAATGATTGATTTTCGCAATATCCTAAAATAAAGTGTAGATTTTTTTAAGTCTCCAAAATCCTCGATTTTTTTAGTTTCCAATTTTTTTTTGTTTTCTAGGCCTCCCTAAAATAAATCCTAATTTGTCTAAGTATACAAAATACTTCTAAGTCTTAAATATAAATCCTCAAGTCATCATCAAAAATAAAAAATTGTGGATTTTCTTTATCTCGAAATAATCATGAATTGTATTGTGGCCAAAATAAAAAAATGGGATTACCTTTGTATTTTTTAGTCTCCAAAAAATCCTTAAGATGTTAGTCTCCAATCTAAAACTGTGGATTTTCTAAGACTTGAAAATAAAAAAATTATCGATTTTCTAAGCGTCCCAAAATAAATCCTGATTTGTCTAAGTCTCCAAAATACAAAATAGTGGGTCTTGAAGTCTCCCAAAATAAATCCTCAATCTAATCTTAAAAATAACATATTGTGGGCTCTCCTAATGTCCGAAAATAAATTCTGAGCTTAATAACTCTCCAAATCGCTTTTCCAAATCTAATCTAAATCGCGGATTTTCAAAGGCTCCAAAATAAATCATTAATTTCGATAGTTCCCGGAATAATTTGTAGATTTTCAAAGTCTACATTTCAGATCCTTTTTGTAGATTTTCCAAGTCTCCGTTAAACATCGTTGATTTTATAAGTCTCAAGAATACATCATAGATTTTCCAAGTCTCCAGTAAACATCATAGATTTTATAAGCCCTCAGTATACACCATAGATTTTATAAGCCCTCAGTATATATCGTAGATTTTGTAATTCTTCAGTTGAAAGTCTCCAAATTGCAGGCATTTTTGAATCCTTTCATTAATCTAAAATTGTTCTGTATTTTAGCGTGACTATTTTTTCCACCTTTAATCCTTTTTCTTTATAGAATTCCTGCCCTTTCAGTTGGCTTTTTCTGCCTCTACCACTCGCCTTTTCTCTCATTTTTTTTTGTAAAACAATTTTCTATAATTTTCTTTCGATTGTTTAAAAGAAATTTTCTACACTTGACATAACAATCAAAGGTCTCACTTGAGTTTTGTGCAATGTTTTCGTCCCCCCTTAGGCGTCATCTTGCATTGCATTCTCCGTGTTCATTCACTACGGTTTGGAAAATTACTATAAATGCAACCGGAATTCAAACGTGAACGACACCAGTACCGCCGCCATTTACGTCCATTGGGTGGGGTGGCGGCGGCGGCAAAGGCAGGCTCTGAAGGAGCCTCATGCCATGGAGTACAATATGAATGCAATTGAAAAAATACATACGAAACTTAAGTATTTTGCCTTCGTTTTTCTTTTTCCTGTGTGACGTCGTCGTGTATTGAAATGTGGAAAATACAATAAATGCTGTCGAGCCACAATCTCCTCCACCTTTATGAGGGTACACAGCACCAGAGGATGCAGTTCCCCCTCCTACTGCTCCTCCTCATCCTCCTCAAGCGGGGTATATGCAGTCTGCAGTCTCATAAGTCCTTCGGTATATGTTTATAGTACTTCACCTACTTTGTAAACGAAATATGAAACAATACCCGCACCATTTAGTCCTTTCCATCAGCCATCCATCCTCGCCTACTTCCAGGGTTTGGGCTGGGTTGGTTGTGATGGTAATGGTGGCGGAAGGATAAAGAACACACACACACATCAAGAGATTTTTTCTGTTTTGGAGAACCCAGAAACAAATTGCAAATACCTCAACTTTTCTATAGAACATCAACATCAGGGGTTTTGGGCATTTGCCAGTTTGGATTGTCCTCCTCTCAGCCTGTAATCTAAACGACGTCGTTCACCTATTGTTGCGAGATTTGATTGTTGGCAAAATTTTCTGGTCGCGGTTTGTTTTCGCTGTAAGATCGCATAGTAAGTGTTTAATTTCTTCTTCAAGTCGTAATTATTTAATCTTTGTGTTATCCCTATACGGGCATTCGGAGGTCCTTTCACCTAACTTCCCTGCTCCAAGTAACCCTTACTGCAGCTTTGTGGTTTTTTTTCCTCTGAGCTTGTTTTTTGGTGGTGCGGGAAAATGTAGAAATTATTTGTTATTATGGCCAAACAATAATTACTTGCTTTACGAAAATAATTTATGACTTTTTGAAAAGCTTTTATGTGCAAACGAGGATGGCGCAAGAAGTTTTATTTCAATACAACTGTATACCATAAATCTGGGTAATTCATATTTCAAATAGATTTCCATAAAATGTTGAATTTCACATTCTAAATACATACATATTTACAATTAATGGATTTCCTTAGTCTACAAAATAATTCGTGGATTTTCTAAGTCTCCATAAACAGTCAATAATTGTGAATTTTTAAGTTTCTGCTAATTGCCAATAATCGTGAATTTTGAAAATTGTCAAAAATCATGGATTTTCAAAGTCTCCACAAATTGTCAATAACCGAGGGTTTCCTAAGTCTCCTAAAATTTTCCAAAAATTGTGGATTATTTAGGTCTTCAGTCTATAATCCTGACATGTCTCCAAAATTAACCGTTGGTTTTATAAGATTTTCAATAATAGAACATATTTGGAAAGCCTACAAAATATATGAAAGATTTTTTGAGTCTTTATAAGTAATCAGTAAACGCGGAAAGTAAATAAACAGTCATAATCGTGGATTTTATAAGTCTCTACAAATTGTCAATAATCTCGAATTTTCTAAGTCTCCACAAATGGTCAATAATCATGGATTTTCTAACTCTCCACAAAATGTCAATATTCGTGGATTTTCTAGGTATCCAACAATTTTCAATAATCTCGAACTTTCTAAGTCTCCACAAATGGTCAATAATCGTGGATTTCCTAACTCTCTACAAATTCTCAGTAATTGTGGATTTTCTAAGGGAGTGAAGATAGAGTCAAAAAGTTATAGTTAAATATTCGAGACAACAACCCTCCTGTATATGTGTTATACTGGTATACATAGTCAAAAACTGACTTTCATAGTCAAATTTATAGTCAAATCTATAGTCAAATTTATAGTCAAAGTTATAGTCAAATGTAAATATGGTTATTTTGGTATGGGTTTTTCTATGGCCTCCACAGTTTTAAATATACCACTGACATTTTATATATTTTTTTAAACACGGAAAGTATAAATATGCCAAAAAATATATTAATATTGGTTTGACGGACAATTTTCAACAAATACATGCCCAAATCAGTGGGAACTTATTGGTTATTTTGTCATTATTCCATGGCCCCCCAAAAATAAACGAAAAGTTCCGACTCAGGTATGTTTGCACTTTTGGGGAGCCGAAGGGGAGTATAATTATACCGAAGTGTAGAAATTTTGGTCTGAGCGTACATTTTTGAGAAAATCGGCCCAAAAATATCACTATGACAGTATTGGTTATTTCGGTATTTTTCATGGCCCCCCAAAATTAAAAGAAGACTTCCGACTCAGGTCTGTCTGCACTTTTGTGGAGCCGAAGGGGAGTATAAGAACACAGAAGTACAGAAATTTTGGTCTGAGCGTACATTTTTGAGAAAATCGACCAAAAATATCAGTATGACAGTAGTGGTTATTTCGGTATTTTTCATGGCCCCCCAAAATTAAACGAAGAGTTCCGACTCAGGTCTGTCTGCACTTTTGGGGAGCCGAAGGGGAGTATAAGAACACAGAAGTACAGAAATTTTGGTCTGAGCGTACATTTTTGAGAAAATCGACCAAAAATATCAGTATGACAGTAGTGGTTATTTCGGTATTTTTCATGGCCCCCAAAATTAAACGAAGAGTTCCGACTCATCTGTCTGCACTTTTGGGGAGCCGAAGGGATAATAATACCAAAGTGTAGAAATTTTGGTCTGAGCGTACATTTTTGAGAAAATCGACCAAAAATATCAGTATGACAGTAGAGGTTATTTCGGTATTTTTCATGGCCCCCCAAAATTAAACGAAGAGTTCCGACTCAGGTCTGTCTGCACTTTTGGGGAGCCGAAGGGGAGTATAAGAACACAGAAGTACAGAAATTTTGGTCTGAGCGTACATTTTTGAGAAAATCGACCAAAAATATCAATATGACAGTAGTGGTTATTTCGGTATTTTTCATGGCCCCCCCAAAATTAAACGAAGAGTTCCGACTCAGGTCTGTCTGCACTTTTGGGGAGCCGAAGGGGAGTATAATAATACCAAAGTGTAGAAATTTTGGTCTGAACGTACATTTTTGAGAAAATCGACCAAAAATATCAGTATGACAGTAGTGGTTATTTCGGTATTTTTCATGGCCCCCCAAAATTAAAAGAAGACTTCCGACTCAGGTCTGTCTGCACTTTTGTGGAGCCGAAGGGGAGTATAAGAACACAGAAGTACAGAAATTTTGGTCTGAGCGTACATTTTTGAGAAAATCGACCAAAAATATCAGTATGACAGTAGTGGTTATTTCGGTATTTTTCATGGCCCCCCAAAATTAAACGAAGAGTTCCGACTCAGGTCTGTCTGCACTTTTGGGGAGCCGAAGGGGAGTATAAGAACACAGAAGTACAGAAATTTTGGTCTGAGCGTACATTTTTGAGAAAATCGACCAAAAATATCAGTATGACAGTAGTGGTTATTTCGGTATTTTTCATGGCCCCCAAAATTAAACGAAGAGTTCCGACTCAGGTCTGTCTGCACTTTTGGGGAGCCGAAGGGATAATAATACCAAAGTGTAGAAATTTTGGTCTGAGCGTACATTTTTGAGAAAATCGACCAAAAATATCAGTATGACAGTAGAGGTTATTTCGGTATTTTTCATGGCCCCCCAAAATTAAACGAAGAGTTCCGACTCAGGTCTGTCTGCACTTTTGGGGAGCCGAAGGGGAGTATAAGAACACAGAAGTACAGAAATTTTGGTCTGAGCGTACATTTTTGAGAAAATCGACCAAAAATATCAATATGACAGTAGTGGTTATTTCGGTATTTTTCATGGCCCCCCCAAAATTAAACGAAGAGTTCCGACTCAGGTCTGTCTGCACTTTTGGGGAGCCGAAGGGGAGTATAATAATACCAAAGTGTAGAAATTTTGGTCTGAACGTACATTTTTGAGAAAATCGACCAAAAATATCAGTATGACAGTAGTGGTTATTTCGGTATTTTTCATGGCCCCCCAAAATTAAACGAAGAGTTCCGACTCAGGTCTGTCTGCACTTTTGGGGAGCCGAAGGGGAGTATAAGAACACAGAAGTACAGAAATTTTGGTCTGAGCGTACATTTTTGAGAAAATCGACCAAAAATATCAGTATGACAGTAGTGGTTATTTCGGTATTTTTCATGGCCCCCCAAAATTAAACGAAGAGTTCCGACTCAGGTCTGTCTGCACTTTTGGGGAGCCGAAGGGGAGTATAAGAACACAGAAGTACAGAAATTTTGGTCTGAGCGTAAATTTTTGAGAAAATCGACCAAAAATATCAGTATGACAGTAGTGGTTATTTCGGTATTTTTCATGGCCCCCCAAAATTAAACGAAGAGTTCCGACTCAGGTCTGTCTGCACTTTTGGGGAGCCGAAGGGGAGTATAAGAACACAGAAGTACAGAAATTTTGGTCTGAGCGTACATTTTTGAGAAAATCGACCAAAAATATCAGTATGACAGTAGTGGTTATTTCGGTATTTTTCATGGCCCCCCCAAAATTAAACGAAGAGTTCCGACTCAGGTCTGTCTGCACTTTTGGGGAGCCGAAGGGGAGTATAATAATACCAAAGTGTAGAAATTTTGGTCTGAGCGTACATTTTTGAGAAAATCGACCAAAAATATCAGTATGACAGTAGTGGTTATTTCGGTATTTTTCATGGCCCCCCAAAATTAAACGAAGAGCTCCGACTCAGGTCTGTCTGCACTTTTGGGGAGTCGAAGGGGAGTATAATAATACCAAAGTGTAGAAATTTTGGTCTGAGCGTACATTTTTGAGAAAATCGACCACAAATATCAGTATGACAGTAGTGGTTATTTCGGTATTTTTCATGGCCCCCCAAAATTAAACGAAGAGTTCCGACTCAGGTCTGTCTGCACTTTTGGGGAGCCGAAGGGGAGTATAAGAACACAGAAGTACAGAAATTTTGGTCTGAGCGTACATTTTTGAGAAAATCGACCAAAAATATCAGTATGACAGTAGTGGTTATTTCGGTATTTTTCATGGCCCCCAAAATTAAACGAAGAGTTCCGACTCAGGTCTGTCTGCACTTTTGGGGAGCCGAAGGGATAATAATACCAAAGTGTAGAAATTTTGGTCTGAGCGTACATTTTTGAGAAAATCGACCAAAAATATCAGTATGACAGTAGAGGTTATTTCGGTATTTTTCATGGCCCCCCAAAATTAAACGAAGAGTTCCGACTCAGGTCTGTCTGCACTTTTGGGGAGCCGAAGGGGAGTATAAGAACACAGAAGTACAGAAATTTTGGTCTGAGCGTACATTTTTGAGAAAATCGACCAAAAATATCAATATGACAGTAGTGGTTATTTCGGTATTTTTCATGGCCCCCCCAAAATTAAACGAAGAGTTCCGACTCAGGTCTGTCTGCACTTTTGGGGAGCCGAAGGGGAGTATAATAATACCAAAGTGTAGAAATTTTGGTCTGAACGTACATTTTTGAGAAAATCGACCAAAAATATCAGTATGACAGTAGTGGTTATTTCGGTATTTTTCATGGCCCCCCAAAATTAAACGAAGAGTTCCGACTCAGGTCTGTCTGCACTTTTGGGGAGCCGAAGGGGAGTATAAGAACACAGAAGTACAGAAATTTTGGTCTGAGCGTACATTTTTGAGAAAATCGACCAAAAATATCAGTATGACAGTAGTGGTTATTTCGGTATTTTTCATGGCCCCCCAAAATTAAACGAAGAGTTCCGACTCAGGTCTGTCTGCACTTTTGGGGAGCCGAAGGGGAGTATAAGAACAGAGAAGTACAGAAATTTTGGTCTGAGCGTACATTTTTGAGAAAATCGACCAAAAATATCAGTATGACAGTAGTGGTTATTTCGGTATTTTTCATGGCCCCCCAAAATTAAACGAAGAGTTCCGACTCAGGTCTGTCTGCACTTTTGGGGAGCCGAAGGGGAGTATAAGAACACAGAAGTACAGAAATTTTGGTCTGAGCGTACATTTTTGAGAAAATCGACCAAAAATATCAGTATGACAGTAGTGGTTATTTCGGTATTTTTCATGGCCCCCCAAAATTAAACGAAGAGTTCCGACTCAGGTCTGTCTGCACTTTTGGGGAGCCGAAGGGGAGTATAAGAACACAGAAGTACAGAAATTTTGGTCTGAGCGTACATTTTTGAGAAAATCGACCAAAAATATCAATATGACAGTAGTGGTTATTTCGGTATTTTTCATGGCCCCCCCAAAATTAAACGAAGAGTTCCGACTCAGGTCTGTCTGCACTTTTGGGGAGCCGAAGGGGAGTATAATAATACCAAAGTGTAGAAATTTTGGTCTGAGCGTACATTTTTGAGAAAATCGACCAAAAATATCAGTATGACAGTAGTGGTTATTTCGGTATTTTTCATGGCCCCCCAAAATTAAACGAAGAGTTCCGACTCAGGTCTGTCTGCACTTTTGGGGAGCCGAAGGGGAGTATAAGAACACAGAAGTACAGAAATTTTGGTCTGAGCGTACATTTTTGAGAAAATCGACCAAAAATATCAGTATGACAGTAGTGGTTATTTCGGTATTTTTCATGGCCCCCCAAAATTAAACGAAGAGTTCCGACTCAGGTCTGTCTGCACTTTTGGGGAGCCGAAGGGGAGTATAAGAACACAGAAGTACAGAAATTTTGGTCTGAGCGTACATTTTTGAGAAAATCGACCAAAAATATCAGTATGACAGTAGTGGTTATTTCGGTATTTTTCATGGCCCCCAAAATTAAACGAAGAGTTCCGACTCAGGTCTGTCTGCACTTTTGGGGAGCCGAAGGGATAATAATACCAAAGTGTAGAAATTTTGGTCTGAGCGTACATTTTTGAGAAAATCGACCAAAAATATCAGTATGACAGTAGAGGTTATTTCGGTATTTTTCATGGCCCCCCAAAATTAAACGAAGAGTTCCGACTCAGGTCTGTCTGCACTTTTGGGGAGCCGAAGGGGAGTATAAGAACACAGAAGTACAGAAATTTTGGTCTGAGCGTACATTTTTGAGAAAATCGACCAAAAATATCAATATGACAGTAGTGGTTATTTCGGTATTTTTCATGGCCCCCCCAAAATTAAACGAAGAGTTCCGACTCAGGTCTGTCTGCACTTTTGGGGAGCCGAAGGGGAGTATAATAATACCAAAGTGTAGAAATTTTGGTCTGAACGTACATTTTTGAGAAAATCGACCAAAAATATCAGTATGACAGTAGTGGTTATTTCGGTATTTTTCATGGCCCCCCAAAATTAAACGAAGAGTTCCGACTCAGGTCTGTCTGCACTTTTGGGGAGCCGAAGGGGAGTATAAGAACACAGAAGTACAGAAATTTTGGTCTGAGCGTACATTTTTGAGAAAATCGACCAAAAATATCAGTATGACAGTAGTGGTTATTTCGGTATTTTTCATGGCCCCCCAAAATTAAACGAAGAGTTCCGACTCAGGTCTGTCTGCACTTTTGGGGAGCCGAAGGGGAGTATAAGAACACAGAAGTACAGAAATTTTGGTCTGAGCGTAAATTTTTGAGAAAATCGACCAAAAATATCAGTATGACAGTAGTGGTTATTTCGGTATTTTTCATGGCCCCCCAAAATTAAACGAAGAGTTCCGACTCAGGTCTGTCTGCACTTTTGGGGAGCCGAAGGGGAGTATAAGAACACAGAAGTACAGAAATTTTGGTCTGAGCGTACATTTTTGAGAAAATCGACCAAAAATATCAGTATGACAGTAGTGGTTATTTCGGTATTTTTCATGGCCCCCCCAAAATTAAACGAAGAGTTCCGACTCAGGTCTGTCTGCACTTTTGGGGAGCCGAAGGGGAGTATAATAATACCAAAGTGTAGAAATTTTGGTCTGAGCGTACATTTTTGAGAAAATCGACCAAAAATATCAGTATGACAGTAGTGGTTATTTCGGTATTTTTCATGGCCCCCCAAAATTAAACGAAGAGCTCCGACTCAGGTCTGTCTGCACTTTTGGGGAGTCGAAGGGGAGTATAATAATACCAAAGTGTAGAAATTTTGGTCTGAGCGTACATTTTTGAGAAAATCGACCACAAATATCAGTATGACAGTAGTGGTTATTTCGGTATTTTTCATGGCCCCCCAAAATTAAACGAAGAGTTCCGACTCAGGTCTGTCTGCACTTTTGGGGAGCCGAAGGGGAGTATAAGAACACAGAAGTACAGAAATTTTGGTCTGAGCGTACATTTTTGAGAAAATCGACCAAAAATATCAGTATGACAGTAGTGGTTATTTCGGTATTTTTCATGGCCCCCAAAATTAAACGAAGAGTTCCGACTCAGGTCTGTCTGCACTTTTGGGGAGCCGAAGGGATAATAATACCAAAGTGTAGAAATTTTGGTCTGAGCGTACATTTTTGAGAAAATCGACCAAAAATATCAGTATGACAGTAGAGGTTATTTCGGTATTTTTCATGGCCCCCCAAAATTAAACGAAGAGTTCCGACTCAGGTCTGTCTGCACTTTTGGGGAGCCGAAGGGGAGTATAAGAACACAGAAGTACAGAAATTTTGGTCTGAGCGTACATTTTTGAGAAAATCGACCAAAAATATCAATATGACAGTAGTGGTTATTTCGGTATTTTTCATGGCCCCCCCAAAATTAAACGAAGAGTTCCGACTCAGGTCTGTCTGCACTTTTGGGGAGCCGAAGGGGAGTATAATAATACCAAAGTGTAGAAATTTTGGTCTGAACGTACATTTTTGAGAAAATCGACCAAAAATATCAGTATGACAGTAGTGGTTATTTCGGTATTTTTCATGGCCCCCCAAAATTAAACGAAGAGTTCCGACTCAGGTCTGTCTGCACTTTTGGGGAGCCGAAGGGGAGTATAAGAACACAGAAGTACAGAAATTTTGGTCTGAGCGTACATTTTTGAGAAAATCGACCAAAAATATCAGTATGACAGTAGTGGTTATTTCGGTATTTTTCATGGCCCCCCCAAAATTAAACGAAGAGTTCCGACTCAGGTCTGTCTGCACTTTTGGGGAGCCGAAGGGGAGTATAATAATACCAAAGTGTAGAAATTTTGGTCTGAGCGTACATTTTTGAGAAAATCGACCAAAAATATCAGTATGACAGTAGTGGTTATTTCGGTATTTTTCATGGCCCCCCAAAATTAAACGAAGAGCTCCGACTCAGGTCTGTCTGCACTTTTGGGGAGTCGAAGGGGAGTATAATAATACCAAAGTGTAGAAATTTTGGTCTGAGCGTACATTTTTGAGAAAATCGACCACAAATATCAGTATGACAGTAGTGGTTATTTCGGTATTTTTCATGGCCCCCCAAAATTACACGAAGAGTTCCGACTCAGGTCTGTCTGCACTTTTGGGGAGCCGAAGGGGAGTATAAGAACACAGAAGTACAGAAATTTTGGTCTGAGCGTACATTTTTGAGAAAATCGACCAAAAATATCAGTATGACAGTAGTGGTTATTTCGGTATTTTTCATGGCCCCCCAAAATTAAACGAAGAGTTCCGACTCAGGTCTGTCTGCACTTTTGGGGAGCCGAAGGGGAGTATAAGAACAGAGAAGTACAGAAATTTTGGTCTGAGCGTACATTTTTGAGAAAATCGACCAAAAATATCAGTATGACAGTAGTGGTTATTTCGGTATTTTTCATGGCCCCCCAAAATTAAACGAAGAGTTCCGACTCAGGTCTGTCTGCACTTTTGGGGAGCCGAAGGGGAGTATAAGAACACAGAAGTACAGAAATTTTGGTCTGAGCGTACATTTTTGAGAAAATCGACCAAAAATATCAGTATGACAGTAGTGGTTATTTCGGTATTTTTCATGGCCCCCCAAAATTAAACGAAGAGTTCCGACTCAGGTCTGTCTGCACTTTTGGGGAGCCGAAGGGGAGTATAAGAACACAGAAGTACAGAAATTTTGGTCTGAGCGTACATTTTTGAGAAAATCGACCAAAAATATCAATATGACAGTAGTGGTTATTTCGGTATTTTTCATGGCCCCCCCAAAATTAAACGAAGAGTTCCGACTCAGGTCTGTCTGCACTTTTGGGGAGCCGAAGGGGAGTATAATAATACCAAAGTGTAGAAATTTTGGTCTGAGCGTACATTTTTGAGAAAATCGACCAAAAATATCAGTATGACAGTAGTGGTTATTTCGGTATTTTTCATGGCCCCCCAAAATTAAACGAAGAGTTCCGACTCAGGTCTGTCTGCACTTTTGGGGAGCCGAAGGGGAGTATAAGAACACAGAAGTACAGAAATTTTGGTCTGAGCGTACATTTTTGAGAAAATCGACCAAAAATATCAGTATGACAGTAGTGGTTATTTCGGTATTTTTCATGGCCCCCCAAAATTAAACGAAGAGTTCCGACTCAGGTCTGTCTGCACTTTTGGGGAGCCGAAGGGGAGTATAAGAACACAGAAGTACAGAAATTTTGGTCTGAGCGTACATTTTTGAGAAAATCGACCAAAAATATCAATATGACAGTAGTGGTTATTTCGGTATTTTTCATGGCCCCCCAAAATTAAACGAAGAGTTCCGACTCAGGTCTGTCTGCACTTTTGGGGAGTCGAAGGGGAGTATAATAATACCAAAGTGTAGAAATTTTGGTCTGAGCGTACATTTTTGAGAAAATCGACCAAAAATATCAGTATGACAGTAGAGGTTATTTCGGTATTTTTCATGGCCCCCCAAAATTAAACGAAGAGTTCCGACTCAGGTCTGTCTGCACTTTTGGGGAGCCGAAGGGGAGTATAAGAACACAGAAGTACAGAAATTTTGGTCTGAGCGTACATTTTTGAGAAAATCGACCAAAAATATCAATATGACAGTAGTGGTTATTTCGGTATTTTTCATGGCCCCCCCAAAATTAAACGAAGAGTTCCGACTCAGGTCTGTCTGCACTTTTGGGGAGCCGAAGGGGAGTATAATAATACCAAAGTGTAGAAATTTTGGTCTGAGCGTACATTTTTGAGAAAATCGACCAAAAATATCAGTATGACAGTAGTGGTTATTTCGGTATTTTTCATGGCCCCCCAAAATTAAACGAAGAGTTCCGACTCAGGTCTGTCTGCACTTTTGGGGAGCCGAAGGGGAGTATAAGAACACAGAAGTACAGAAATTTTGGTCTGAGCGTACATTTTTGAGAAAATCGACCAAAAATATCAGTATGACAGTAGAGGTTATTTCGGTATTTTTCATGGCCCCCCAAAATTAAACGAAGAGTTCCGACTCAGGTCTGTCTGCACTTTTGGGGAGCCGAAGGGGAGTATAAGAACACAGAAGTACAGAAATTTTGGTCTGAGCGTACATTTTTGAGAAAATCGACCAAAAATATCAGTATGACAGTAGAGGTTATTTCGGTATTTTTCATGGCCCCCCAAAATTAAACGAAGAGTTCCGACTCAGGTCTGTCTGCACTTTTGGGGAGCCGAAGGGGAGTATAAGAACACAGAAGTACAGAAATTTTGGTCTGAGCGTACATTTTTGAGAAAATCGACCAAAAATATCAATATGACAGTAGTGGTTATTTCGGTATTTTTCATGGCCCCCCCAAAATTAAACGAAGAGTTCCGACTCAGGTCTGTCTGCACTTTTGGGGAGCCGAAGGGGAGTATAATAATACCAAAGTGTAGAAATTTTGGTCTGAACGTACATTTTTGAGAAAATCGACCAAAAATATCAGTATGACAGTAGTGGTTATTTCGGTATTTTTCATGGCCCCCCAAAATTAAACGAAGAGTTCCGACTCAGGTCTGTCTGCACTTTTGGGGAGCCGAAGGGGAGTATAAGAACACAGAAGTACAGAAATTTTGGTCTGAGCGTACATTTTTGAGAAAATCGACCAAAAATATCAGTATGACAGTAGTGGTTATTTCGGTATTTTTCATGGCCCCCCCAAAATTAAACGAAGAGTTCCGACTCAGGTCTGTCTGCACTTTTGGGGAGCCGAAGGGGAGTATAATAATACCAAAGTGTAGAAATTTTGGTCTGAGCGTACATTTTTGAGAAAATCGACCAAAAATATCAGTATGACAGTAGTGGTTATTTCGGTATTTTTCATGGCCCCCCAAAATTAAACGAAGAGCTCCGACTCAGGTCTGTCTGCACTTTTGGGGAGTCGAAGGGGAGTATAATAATACCAAAGTGTAGAAATGTTGGTCTGAGCGTACATTTTTGAGAAAATCGACCACAAATATCAGTATGACAGTAGTGGTTATTTCGGTATTTTTCATGGCCCCCCAAAATTAAACGAAGAGTTCCGACTCAGGTCTGTCTGCACTTTTGGGGAGCCGAAGGGGAGTATAAGAACACAGAAGTACAGAAATTTTGGTCTGAGCGTACATTTTTGAGAAAATCGACCAAAAATATCAGTATGACAGTAGTGGTTATTTCGGTATTTTTCATGGCCCCCCAAAATTAAACGAAGAGTTCCGACTCAGGTCTGTCTGCACTTTTGGGGAGCCGAAGGGGAGTATAATAATACCAAAGTGTAGAAATTTTGGTCTGAGCGTACATTTTTGAGAAAATCGACCAAAAATATCAGTATGACTGTAGAGGTTATTTCGGTATTTTTCATGGCCCCCCAAAATTAAACGAAGAGTTCCGACTCAGGTCTGTCTGCACTTTTGGGGAGTCGAAGGGGAGTATAATAATACCAAAGTGTAGAAATTTTGGTCTGAGCGTACATTTTTGAGAAAATCGACCAAAAATATCAGTATGACAGTAGTGGTTATTTCGGTATTTTTCATGGCCCCCCAAAATTAAACGAAGAGTTCCGACTCAGGTCTGTCTGCACTTTTGGGGAGCCGAAGGGGAGTATAAGAACACAGAAGTACAGAAATTTTGGTCTGAGCGTACATTTTTGAGAAAATCGACCAAAAATATCAGTATGACAGTAGTGGTTATTTCGGTATTTTTCATGGCCCCCCAAAATTAAACGAAGAGTTCCGACTCAGGTCTGTCTGCACTTTTGGGGAGCCGAAGGGGAGTATAATAATACCAAAGTGTAGAAATTTTGGTCTGAACGTACATTTTTGAGAAAATCGACCAAAAATATCAGTATGACAGTAGAGGTTATTTCGGTATTTTTCATGGCCCCCCAAAATTAAACGAAGAGTTCCGACTCAGGTCTGTCTGCACTTTTGGGGAGCCGAAGGGGGGTATAATAATACCAAAGTGTAGAAATTTTGGTCTGAGCGTACATTTTTGAGAAAATCGACCAAAAATATCAGTATGACAGTAGTGGTTATTTCGGTATTTTTCATGGCCCCCCAAAATTAAACCAAGAGTTCCGACTCAGGTCTGTCTGCACTTTTTGGGAGCCGAAGGGGAGTATAATTATACCAAAGGGTAGAAATTTTGGTCTGAGCGTACATTTTTGAGAAAATCGACCAAAAATATCAGTATGACAGTAGTGGTTATTTCGGTATTTTTCATGGCCCCCCAAAATTAAACGAAGAGTTCCGACTCAGGTCTGTCTGCACTTTTGGGGAGCCGAAGGGGAGTATAAGAACACAGAAGTACAGAAATTTTGGTCTGAGCGTACATTTTTGAGAAAATCGACCAAAAATATCAATATGACAGTAGTGGTTATTTCGGTATTTTTCATGGCCCCCCAAAATTAAACGAAGAGTTCCGACTCAGGTCTGTCTGCACTTTTGGGGAGTCGAAGGGGAGTATAATAATACCAAAGTGTAGAAATTTTGGTCTGAGCGTACATTTTTGAGAAAATCGACCAAAAATATCAGTATGACAGTAGTGGTTATTTCGGTATTTTTCATGGCCCCCCAAAATTAAACGAAGAGTTCCGACTCAGGTCTGCCTGCACTTTTGGGGAGTCGAAGGGGAGTATAATAATACCAAAGTGTAGAAATTTTGGTCTGAGCGTACATTTTTGAGAAAATCGACCAAAAATATCAGTATGACAGTAGTGGTTATTTCGGTATTTTTCATGGCCCCCCAAAATTAAACGAAGAGTTCCGACTAGGTCTGTCTGCACTTTTGGGGAGCCGAAGGGGAGTATAAGAACACAGAAGTACAGAAATTTTGGTCTGAGCGTACATTTTATAGAAAAACACACACAAATACAAGTATAAAAGTAATGATTATTTAGGTATGTTTTAATAGCCCCACAGTTTAAAATAAGAGTTTAGAATCAGGTCCTTTTATAGCCGATTTCTTTTCAAAGTAGTATAAAATAAAAAATAATAATTAAAAAATAAAAAAAAAATGAATACAAAAATAATTATGAAATATAAAAAAGTTAAATTAAAAATGTTCCGCCCGATCGGTGGTTCGAACCTGGGACGTCGCGTGCGCCAGGCGTGAGCTCTACCCACTAGGCCACGATCATACCTAGAGGACTGTGCGCAAACATGTATCATGATATTTACAATTATTAAGTTAGGGTGACATGGAGTAAGTGAATGGTAAAAATAGAGATATGTAACTGTTTTTGAACAAAAATATCATTCGATTGGAATTTGCCCATAGGACGTTTGTTGTATGTCGTGAAGTACAATGTGCGAAGGAGACATATTCGGGGGTAAAAATATGAAAAAAACATTCTGATTACCCTATGCTACTACTAAAATGAGTAGTAATAACGACTGCATATTTATGATGGATTAGCTCGCATATTGCAAAACTAAGAAAAAATTATAATTGAACGTATAAATTAAAAAGTCTAAAATTCTTTATACATAACTCACGAAGATTTCTTCGTTTTTCCGAGAAAACAGTAATTGCTATTTAAATAGTGTAAAGATCCTCTGATTTTTTTAATTTGAATGATTTATTTGCTTAAAAATACCGAAATGTTGACCAAAAACACATTTTTGCATACAGCTTTAGATATTTCTGAAACTAGTGAATAGATTAAAATATGTAACAATTTTAGTTGACGCAATTGCTATATATTAAAAATATTTAACAAAATTTTTTTTTATTCATAACCTTTATAATCTCTTTGGCCAATATACATATGTATTTATGTGTATACGGTTACGAAAATGTTTTAACATCGTAAAAAATTTACGTATGTATCTTCAGATGCATTTTTTGTTTAATTTTAACTTAAAATTGACAAGCTTTATGTTTTCTTTTGTAATTAGTAAGCGGTTTTCTAAACAAAAACATTTTTAAAAAACCCATAAGCATAATTAAAAAATTCTCTGAACAGTGATCTTAGCTGATTGGTAAAATAGCACGCATAATATTAAAAAAAATACAAAAACGTTTCTGCTCCCCAGCGTCCTCGAACTCGCTACCTCCAGTTTCCGAATCCGGCGTTCTAACCACTGGACCACCAACAACACTGTTTCGGCGTTGACAATTAACTGTCATGTTCGTTTACAGATGAAATGAAGATGAAGAGAGAGAGAGAGAGAGACTAAGCGACAGATAAGAGACATATAACAAACATATCTACATACATGCACATGTATGTATGAAAGTACGTAGACGAGTTTAGTGATGACACTTAACGGGAGGTGTCCATCATGTATGTACATACATATGCTGATATGTATATATTTTGTTTGTTATACTTCCATACATACATGTGTATGTTGACATGTATGTATATATGTTGTTTGTTATAGGTCTCTTTTCTGTATCATATCTGTCGCATTGTCTCTCTCTCTTCATCTCATTTCATCTGTAAACGAACATGATAGTTAATTGTCAACGTCGAAACAATCTTATTGGTGGTCCAGTGGTTAGAACGCCGGATTCGGAAACTGGAGGCTGCGAGTTCGAGGACGCTGGGGAACAGAAACGTTTTTGTATTTTTTTTTAATATAATGCGTGTTATTTTACCAATCAGCTAAGATCACTGTTCAGAGAATTTTTTAATTATGCTTATGGGTTTTTTAAAAATGTTTTTGTTTAGAAAACCGCTTACTAATTACAAAAGAAAACATAAAGTTTGTCAATTTTAAGTTATGGGCAAAAGTTGTATTCCACATAAACAAAAAAATGCATCTGAAGATACATATGTAAATTTTTTATGATGTTAAAACATTTTCGTAACATACCGTATACACATACATATGTATATTGGCCAAAGAGATTATAAAGTTTATGAATAAAAAAAATTTTGTTAAATATTTTTAATATACATATAACAATTGCGTCAACTAAAATTTTTACATATTTTAATCTATTCACTAGTTTCAGAAATATCTAAAGCTGTATGCAAAAATGTGTTTTTGGTCAACATTTCGGTATTTTTAAGCAAATAAATCATTCAAATTAAAAAAATCAGAGGATCTTTACACTATTTAAATAGCAATTACTGTTTTCTCGGAAAAACGAAGAAATCTTCGTGAGTTATGTATAAAGAATTTTAGACTTTTTAATTTATACGTTCAATTATAATTTTTTCTTAGTTTTGCAATATGCGAGCTAATCCATCATAAATATGCAGTCGTTATTACTACTCATTTTAGTAGTAGCATAGGGTAATCAGAATGTTTTTTTCATATTTTTACCCCCGAATATGTCTCCTTCGCACATTGTACTTCACGACATACAACAAACGTCCTATGGGCAAATTCCAATCGAATGATATTTTTGTTCAAAAACAGTTACATATCTCTATTTTTACCATTCACTTACTCCATGTCACCCTAACTTAATAATTGTAAATATCATGATACATGTTTGCGCACAGTCCTCTAGGTATGATCGTGGCCTAGTGGGTAGAGCTCACGCCTGGCGCACGCGACGTCCCAGGTTCGAACCACCGATCGGGCGGAACATTTTTAATTTAACTTTTTTATATTTCATAATTATTTTTGTATTCATTTTTTTTTATTTTTTAATTATTATTTTTTATTTTATACTACTTTGAAAAGAAATCGGCTATAAAAGGACCTGATTCTAAACTCTTATTTTAAACTGTGGGGCTATTAAAACATACCTAAATAATCATTACTTTTATACTTGTATTTGTGTGTGTTTTTCTATAAAATGTACGCTCAGACCAAAATTTCTGTACTTCTGTGTTCTTATACTCCCCTTCGGCTCCCCAAAAGTGCAGACAGACCTAGTCGGAACTCTTCGTTTAATTTTGGGGGGCCATGAAAAATACCGAAATAACCACTACTGTCATACTGATATTTTTGGTCGATTTTCTCAAAAATGTACGCTCAGACCAAAATTTCTACACTTTGGTATTATTATACTCCCCTTCGACTCCCCAAAAGTGCAGGCAGACCTGAGTCGGAACTCTTCGTTTAATTTTGGGGGGCCATGAAAAATACCGAAATAACCACTACTGTCATACTGATATTTTTGGTCGATTTTCTCAAAAATGTACGCTCAGACCAAAATTTCTACACTTTGGTATTATTATACTCCCCTTCGACTCCCCAAAAGTGCAGACAGACCTGAGTCGGAACTCTTCGTTTAATTTTGGGGGGCCATGAAAAATACCGAAATAACCACTACTGTCATATTGATATTTTTGGTCGATTTTCTCAAAAATGTACGCTCAGACCAAAATTTCTGTACTTCTGTGTTCTTATACTCCCCTTCGGCTCCCCAAAAGTGCAGACAGACCTGAGTCGGAACTCTTCGTTTAATTTTGGGGGCCATGAAAAATACCGAAATAACCACTACTGTCATACTGATATTTTTGGTCGATTTTCTCAAAAATGTACGCTCAGACCAAAATTTCTGTACTTCTGTGTTCTTATACTCCCCTTCGGCTCCCCAAAAGTGCAGACAGACCTGAGTCGGAACTCTTCGTTTAATTTTGGGGGGCCATGAAAAATACCGAAATAACCACTACTGTCATACTGATATTTTTGGTCGATTTTCTCAAAAATGTACGCTCAGACCAAAATTTCTGTACTTCTCTGTTCTTATACTCCCCTTCGGCTCCCCAAAAGTGCAGACAGACCTGAGTCGGAACTCTTCGTTTAATTTTGGGGGGCCATGAAAAATACCGAAATAACCACTACTGTCATACTGATATTTTTGGTCGATTTTCTCAAAAATGTACGCTCAGACCAAAATTTCTGTACTTCTGTGTTCTTATACTCCCCTTCGGCTCCCCAAAAGTGCAGACAGACCTGAGTCGGAACTCTTCGTTTAATTTTGGGGGGCCATGAAAAATACCGAAATAACCACTACTGTCATACTGATATTTGTGGTCGATTTTCTCAAAAATGTACGCTCAGACCAAAATTTCTACACTTTGGTATTATTATACTCCCCTTCGACTCCCCAAAAGTGCAGACAGACCTGAGTCGGAGCTCTTCGTTTAATTTTGGGGGGCCATGAAAAATACCGAAATAACCACTACTGTCATACTGATATTTTTGGTCGATTTTCTCAAAAATGTACGCTCAGACCAAAATTTCTACACTTTGGTATTATTATACTCCCCTTCGGCTCCCCAAAAGTGCAGACAGACCTGAGTCGGAACTCTTCGTTTAATTTTGGGGGGGCCATGAAAAATACCGAAATAACCACTACTGTCATACTGATATTTTTGGTCGATTTTCTCAAAAATGTACGCTCAGACCAAAATTTCTGTACTTCTGTGTTCTTATACTCCCCTTCGGCTCCCCAAAAGTGCAGACAGACCTGAGTCGGAACTCTTCGTTTAATTTTGGGGGGCCATGAAAAATACCGAAATAACCTCTACTGTCATACTGATATTTTTGGTCGATTTTCTCAAAAATGTACGCTCAGACCAAAATTTCTGTACTTCTCTGTTCTTATACTCCCCTTCGGCTCCCCAAAAGTGCAGACAGACCTGAGTCGGAACTCTTCGTTTAATTTTGGGGGGCCATGAAAAATACCGAAATAACCACTACTGTCATACTGATATTTTTGGTCGATTTTCTCAAAAATGTACGCTCAGACCAAAATTTCTGTACTTCTGTGTTCTTATACTCCCCTTCGGCTCCCCAAAAGTGCAGACAGACCTGAGTCGGAACTCTTCGTTTAATTTTGGGGGGCCATGAAAAATACCGAAATAACCACTACTGTCATACTGATATTTGTGGTCGATTTTCTCAAAAATGTACGCTCAGACCAAAATTTCTACACTTTGGTATTATTATACTCCCCTTCGACTCCCCAAAAGTGCAGACAGACCTGAGTCGGAGCTCTTCGTTTAATTTTGGGGGGCCATGAAAAATACCGAAATAACCACTACTGTCATACTGATATTTTTGGTCGATTTTCTCAAAAATGTACGCTCAGACCAAAATTTCTACACTTTGGTATTATTATACTCCCCTTCGGCTCCCCAAAAGTGCAGACAGACCTGAGTCGGAACTCTTCGTTTAATTTTGGGGGGGCCATGAAAAATACCGAAATAACCACTACTGTCATACTGATATTTTTGGTCGATTTTCTCAAAAATGTACGCTCAGACCAAAATTTCTGTACTTCTGTGTTCTTATACTCCCCTTCGGCTCCCCAAAAGTGCAGACAGACCTGAGTCGGAACTCTTCGTTTAATTTTGGGGGGCCATGAAAAATACCGAAATAACCACTACTGTCATACTGATATTTTTGGTCGATTTTCTCAAAAATGTACGCTCAGACCAAAATTTCTACACTTTGGTATTATTATACTCCCCTTCGACTCCCCAAAAGTGCAGACAGACCTGAGTCGGAACTCTTCGTTTAATTTTGGGGGGCCATGAAAAATACCGAAATAACCTCTACTGTCATACTGATATTTTTGGTCGATTTTCTCAAAAATGTACGCTCAGACCAAAATTTCTACACTTTGGTATTATTATACTCCCCTTCGGCTCCCCAAAAGTGCAGACAGACCTGAGTCGGAACTCTTCGTTTAATTTTGGGGGGCCATGAAAAATACCGAAATAACCACTACTGTCATACTGATATTTTTGGTCGATTTTCTCAAAAATGTACGCTCAGACAAAAATTTCTACCCTTTGGTATTATTATACTCCCCTTCGGCTCCCCAAAAGTGCAGACAGACCTGAGTCGGAACTCTTGGTTTAATTTTGGGGGGCCATGAAATATACCGAAATAACCACTACTGTCATACTGATATTTTTGGTCGATTTTCTCAAAAATGTACGCTCAGACCAAAATTTCTACACTTTGGTATTATTATACTCCCCTTCGGCTCCCCAAAAGTGCAGACAGACCTGAGTCGGAACTCTTCGTTTAATTTTGGGGGGCCATGAAAAATACCGAAATAACCACTACTGTCATACTGATATTTTTGATCGATTTTCTCAAAAATGTACGCTCAGACCAAAATTTCTGTACTTCTGTGTTCTTATACTCCCCTTCGGCTCCCCAAAAGTGCAGACAGACCTGAGTCGGAACTCTTCGTTTAATTTTGGGGGGCCATGAAAAATACCGAAATAACCACTACTGTCATACTGATATTTTTGGTCGATTTTCTCAAAAATGTACGCTCAGACCAAAATTTCTACACTTTGGTATTATTATACTCCCCTTCGGCTCCCCAAAAGTGCAGACAGACCTGAGTCGGAACTCTTCGTTTAATTTTGGGGGGGCCATGAAAAATACCGAAATAACCACTACTGTCATATTGATATTTTTGGTCGATTTTCTCAAAAATGTACGCTCAGACCAAAATTTCTGTACTTCTGTGTTCTTATACTCCCCTTCGGCTCCCCAAAAGTGCAGACAGACCTGAGTCGGAACTCTTCGTTTAATTTTGGGGGGCCATGAAAAATACCGAAATAACCTCTACTGTCATACTGATATTTTTGGTCGATTTTCTCAAAAATGTACGCTCAGACCAAAATTTCTACACTTTGGTATTATTATACTCCCCTTCGACTCCCCAAAAGTGCAGACAGACCTGAGTCGGAACTCTTCGTTTAATTTTGGGGGGCCATGAAAAATACCGAAATAACCACTACTGTCATATTGATATTTTTGGTCGATTTTCTCAAAAATGTACGCTCAGACCAAAATTTCTGTACTTCTGTGTTCTTATACTCCCCTTCGGCTCCCCAAAAGTGCAGACAGACCTGAGTCGGAACTCTTCGTTTAATTTTGGGGGGCCATGAAAAATACCGAAATAACCACTACTGTCATACTGATATTTTTGGTCGATTTTCTCAAAAATGTACGCTCAGACCAAAATTTCTGTACTTCTGTGTTCTTATACTCCCCTTCGGCTCCCCAAAAGTGCAGACAGACCTGAGTCGGAACTCTTCGTTTAATTTTGGGGGGCCATGAAAAATACCGAAATAACCACTACTGTCATACTGATATTTTTGGTCGATTTTCTCAAAAATGTACGCTCAGACCAAAATTTCTACACTTTGGTATTATTATACTCCCCTTCGGCTCCCCAAAAGTGCAGACAGACCTGAGTCGGAACTCTTCGTTTAATTTTGGGGGGGCCATGAAAAATACCGAAATAACCACTACTGTCATATTGATATTTTTGGTCGATTTTCTCAAAAATGTACGCTCAGACCAAAATTTCTGTACTTCTGTGTTCTTATACTCCCCTTCGGCTCCCCAAAAGTGCAGACAGACCTGAGTCGGAACTCTTCGTTTAATTTTGGGGGGCCATGAAAAATACCGAAATAACCACTACTGTCATACTGATATTTTTGGTCGATTTTCTCAAAAATGTACGCTCAGACCAAAATTTCTGTACTTCTGTGTTCTTATACTCCCCTTCGGCTCCCCAAAAGTGCAGACAGACCTGAGTCGGAACTCTTCGTTTAATTTTGGGGGGCCATGAAAAATACCGAAATAACCACTACTGTCATACTGATATTTTTGGTCGATTTTCTCAAAAATGTACGCTCAGACCAAAATTTCTGTACTTCTCTGTTCTTATACTCCCCTTCGGCTCCCCAAAAGTGCAGACAGACCTGAGTCGGAACTCTTCGTTTAATTTTGGGGGGCCATGAAAAATACCGAAATAACCACTACTGTCATACTGATATTTTTGGTCGATTTTCTCAAAAATGTACGCTCAGACCAAAATTTCTGTACTTCTGTGTTCTTATACTCCCCTTCGGCTCCCCAAAAGTGCAGACAGACCTGAGTCGGAACTCTTCGTTTAATTTTGGGGGGCCATGAAAAATACCGAAATAACCACTACTGTCATACTGATATTTGTGGTCGATTTTCTCAAAAATGTACGCTCAGACCAAAATTTCTACACTTTGGTATTATTATACTCCCCTTCGACTCCCCAAAAGTGCAGACAGACCTGAGTCGGAGCTCTTCGTTTAATTTTGGGGGGCCATGAAAAATACCGAAATAACCACTACTGTCATACTGATATTTTTGGTCGATTTTCTCAAAAATGTACGCTCAGACCAAAATTTCTACACTTTGGTATTATTATACTCCCCTTCGGCTCCCCAAAAGTGCAGACAGACCTGAGTCGGAACTCTTCGTTTAATTTTGGGGGGGCCATGAAAAATACCGAAATAACCACTACTGTCATACTGATATTTTTGGTCGATTTTCTCAAAAATGTACGCTCAGACCAAAATTTCTGTACTTCTGTGTTCTTATACTCCCCTTCGGCTCCCCAAAAGTGCAGACAGACCTGAGTCGGAACTCTTCGTTTAATTTTGGGGGGCCATGAAAAATACCGAAATAACCACTACTGTCATACTGATATTTTTGGTCGATTTTCTCAAAAATGTACGTTCAGACCAAAATTTCTACACTTTGGTATTATTATACTCCCCTTCGGCTCCCCAAAAGTGCAGACAGACCTGAGTCGGAACTCTTCGTTTAATTTTGGGGGGGCCATGAAAAATACCGAAATAACCACTACTGTCATATTGATATTTTTGGTCGATTTTCTCAAAAATGTACGCTCAGACCAAAATTTCTGTACTTCTGTGTTCTTATACTCCCCTTCGGCTCCCCAAAAGTGCAGACAGACCTGAGTCGGAACTCTTCGTTTAATTTTGGGGGGCCATGAAAAATACCGAAATAACCTCTACTGTCATACTGATATTTTTGGTCGATTTTCTCAAAAATGTACGCTCAGACCAAAATTTCTACACTTTGGTATTATTATCCCTTCGGCTCCCCAAAAGTGCAGACAGACCTGAGTCGGAACTCTTCGTTTAATTTTGGGGGCCATGAAAAATACCGAAATAACCACTACTGTCATACTGATATTTTTGGTCGATTTTCTCAAAAATGTACGCTCAGACCAAAATTTCTGTACTTCTGTGTTCTTATACTCCCCTTCGGCTCCCCAAAAGTGCAGACAGACCTGAGTCGGAACTCTTCGTTTAATTTTGGGGGGCCATGAAAAATACCGAAATAACCACTACTGTCATACTGATATTTTTGGTCGATTTTCTCAAAAATGTACGCTCAGACCAAAATTTCTGTACTTCTGTGTTCTTATACTCCCCTTCGGCTCCACAAAAGTGCAGACAGACCTGAGTCGGAAGTCTTCTTTTAATTTTGGGGGGCCATGAAAAATACCGAAATAACCAATACTGTCATAGTGATATTTTTGGGCCGATTTTCTCAAAAATGTACGCTCAGACCAAAATTTCTACACTTCGGTATAATTATACTCCCCTTCGGCTCCCCAAAAGTGCAAACATACCTGAGTCGGAACTTTTCGTTTATTTTTGGGGGGCCATGGAATAATGACAAAATAACCAATAAGTTCCCACTGATTTGGGCATGTATTTGTTGAAAATTGTCCGTCAAACCAATATTAATATATTTTTTGGCATATTTATACTTTCCGTGTTTAAAAAAATATTTAAAATGTCAGTGGTATATTTAAAACTGTGGAGGCCATAGAAAAACCCATACCAAAATAACCATATTTACATTTGACTATAACTTTGACTATAAATTTGACTATAGATTTGACTATAAATTTGACTATGAAAGTCAGTTTTTGACTATGTATACCAGTATAGCACATATACAGGAGGGTTGTTGTCTCGAATATTTAACTATAACTTTTTGACTCTATCTTCACTCCCTTGATTTTCTAGTCCTTCAGTATATAATCCTGGCAAGTCTCCATAATGAACCGTGGATTACTATATATAATATGTATTTGTCAAGTCTACAAAATATGTCATAGATTTTTTAAGTCTTTAAAAGCAATTAATAATCGTGGAAAGTCTCCAAGATAATTTGTGGATTTTCTAAGTCTTCATAAATAATCCATAATCGTAGAAAATCCCAAAATAAACCGTAAAATTTCTAAGTATTCCATAATTTATCGAAAATGAATCTTGGACGTTCTAAGTGTTCATAAATAATCCATAATTGGTGACAAAAGAATCGAAAAATTTCTATATCTTCATAAATAGTCCATAGCCGAGGAAAGTCTCCAATATAAGTCGTGGATTTCCAAAGCCTTCATAAATATCCCATAAACGTGAAAAGTATCCAAAACGAATTGTGGATTTCTAAGTCTTTATAAATAGTCCATAAAAGTGGAAAGTCTCGAAAATTAATCATGAATTTGATGATAATAACCCATAAACGCATAAAGTCTCCAAACTGAATTTTGCACCTTCTAAATCGTCATAAATAGATTAAAACGTGGTGAGTCCCCAAAATGAATCATGAATTTGTACGTGGAAAGTCTACAAGAAGATTCATGAATTTTCGAAGTCTTCGTAGAGAGTCTAACGGGATTTCCAATATGGATGATATGATTTTGAAGTGACGTTTCGGCCATTGGAAATGTGTCATGATCTGTCATTTCTTTTTCATTGCATTCAGTATTGTTGACAATTTCATCATGGAGAGATATACGCAAAAACAACATTTACAAATTATTCAGTTTAATAATCAAAATAATCGGTCTTAAGTTTTCCATTTTTTCAAAAAAACACTTTCCAGTCGACCTACGATCTTGACACCCATGAGCAATATTTTAGCTCTCGTTAAGAGCTATCATTTTGCCATGGACCGATTGTGGCTACGTGCCACACAGCAAATGCAACAATTGAATTGTTGCGAGAAAATTTTGGAGATTCGATTATTTCAAGAAATTGTGATATTGAATGGCCTCCACGCAGTTGTGATTTAACACCATTAGACTATTTCTTGTGGGGTTATTTGAAGTCATTGGTCTTTGGAAATAAACCAGACTCTCTTCAAGCTTTACAAGTCAGTATTGAACGTGCCATTCATGACATACGACTTGATTTAGTGGAAAAAGTGCTCGAAAATTGAGTTCATCGAATTCGTTCCTGCAGAAGAAGTCGTGGAGGCCATTTGAATGATGATTTATTTAGAACTTAATTGTTTCGATTGTACTTCATATTAAATAAAAAAAATTGTATTTCCCTGTATAAATGTGGAATCTAATTTCTGAGTCTTCCTAAATATTCCATAAACGTGGAATATTCATAAAAAGTCAAAAATATTGGACTTTCCAAGTCTCCATAGTCAACAGTCGTAGACTTTCTAAGTCTTCAATAGTCGTGGACTTTCTAAGTCTTCATAAGAAGTTCATAATAGTCGAAATTTTAAATAAATAGTACATGTTCCTTGAAAGTCTGCAAAGGAATCGTGGATTTTCTAAGCCTTTATAAATAGGCAATCAACGCGAAAACTCGCGAAATTATTCGTGGGTTTTCGAACTCTCCCTAATAAATAGTGCATTATTATCTCTGCTTCCAAAATAAATCGTGTTTTTTTAGGTCTCCCAAATAAATCGTTCACTATTTATGTCTCCCCAATTTATCCTGGATTATTTAAAAAAAATCGTGAATTATCTCTAAAATAAATCGTGATTTACCAATGTCTCCAATATTAATCGTAGATTACCTATGTCTCCAAATTATTTGTGAATTTCCTATGTCTCCAAAATTAATCGTGGATTACCCATGTCTCTAAATTAATTGTGAATTACCTTTGTCTCCAAAATTAATCGTGAATTACCTATGTCTACAAAATTAATCGTGAATTACCTATGTCTACAAATTTAGTCGTGGGTTACCTTAGTCTCCAAAATTAATCTTAGTCTTTATAAATAGTCAATCGTGTAAACTCTCCAAAATTAATCGTTGGTTTTCTAACTCTCCCAAATAAATAGTGGATTATCTAAGGTTCCAATCGCGGATTTTCTAGTTCTCCCAAATAAATCGTCAATTATCCATGTTTTCCAAACATACCTCCAAAATAAATCGTGGATTATATCTAAAATAAATCGGGGATTTCCTTTGTCTTCCAAATTAATCATGAATTACGTTGTATCCAAAATTAATCGTGGATTTTATTTCTCCATAAATAGTCAGTAATCGCGGACTTTATCTTCAGTTCTTTCCAAGTTAGTTACTAATTGTGGACACTAGTCTTCAGATCTTTATAGGTCTCCAGAAATACATATTTACTGAAATACAATTTAAATTGAATTTCGGAATATCTGTATCTCTAAAATAACTCGTGGATTACCTATGTCTCCAAAATTAATTGTGGATTACCTATGTATGTCTTCAAAATTAATCGTGCATTACCTATGTCTCCAAAATTAATCGTGGATTACCTATGTATGTCTTCAAAATTAATCGTGCATTACCTATGTCTCCAAAATTAATCGTGGATTACCTATGTCTCCAAAATTAATCGTGGATTACCTATGTCTCCATAATTAATCGTGGATTACCTATGTCTTCAATGTTCGTTGCGGAATATCTATGTCTCCAAAATATATCGTGAATTACCTTTTTCAAAATGTATTCTGGATAACCCATTTATCCAAAACTAATCAAGAATATAAATTCTCCATAAATAGTCAAAAACCAAGGCCTTATGGCTCAAGAACATTCAATGTCTCCATAATAAATAGTCATCAATCTTGGATTTTATGTCTTCAGTTATCGCTAAGTCTCCAGCCTATGACTATATTACCTATGTCTCCCACATTAATCGTGGATTACCTAGTCTCCGAAATTAATAACTTTGTCTCCAAAATGTATAGTGGATTTGAATTCTCAATTAATAGTCAAAAATCAAGAACTTATGTCTCCGGTACATTGCAAGTCTCCATTAATATAAATAAATACTAAATAATTTATAGTCTCTGATTTTCTAAATCGCCATAAATATTAAATAATCGTGGAATTTCTACATCACCATAAATAGACAATAATCGGAGACTTCCTAAGTCTCTACAAGTAGTAAATAATATTTTTAAAGAGGAAATACTTAAAAATATTCAAAATCGTTTTAGAGAGAAAAAAATCATGAAAACCATAAAATAAATTTTTAATAATCGTGAATTTTCAAATTTCTTTCGATTTTTCAAAAGAAATTTTCTTCTCGACAATATTTATTCCATAAGGTCTTAATTGCCCTTTTCTAGTGATTACTAGTTCGGAATGATATCATCGCTGTATAAAACAAAGATTCCAGAATGATATTATAAAATCATTTATTATAAAAATTTATATTTATCGAAACCTTCATTTATTTACAAAGAAGTGCATCGGAGCAATAGATTTTAATTTATATGAAGTTACTTGCCTTATTAATAACCCCTCGTTTATCCTTGGCAAACAAAACACACACAATTCATAAACCAAAATTGTTCTCCAAAAAGTGTGTACATTAGAGAAATTAACATAAATTTAAATTAAAATAGATTTTTTTTAAATAAAAATTCCAACAAAATCTCAGCAGCAGGACAACAGTCTCCACCTTTGAGACATCCAATAATTGCGCTAAATGTGTCCGAAAACAAAATACCACCGCTCTCTTTGTGCCGGACATTAGAACCGAACTCACATAAAATGTCACAAAATTTCGAATAAGTCAAAGTCGCGAAAGGAGAACAAAAAAGAGAATACACACAAAACTAACATAATTTTCAATTAAATATCATTTACACACACATTTTGTTTTGTCTCCCTGAAAATAAAAAAACACATAATTTCAAAACTAAAGTTCATCTTTTAACAGGTGTTGAAGTGGACATGGGTGGGTTTCCTGGATGTTGGAGATGGTTGTGGGAGTCGGGGAGGTTGTACTCAAACAGTTGGGGCTTCCTTTATATTTACCCGAACAGACCTCGAGTTGTGGTTGCTAGAGGACGGACAGTGGATAGCTGCAGACTGTTTGTCTAGTGCGTTCCTTGGTTTGTATTATCAGCAGCTCCTTTTTTATGTTTTTTTTTTCGTTTTCCATTTTCATTGCAAAAAATGTAAAGAGTTAATACCTAATTATTTGAATGAAGTTTATGTAGAAGAAAATGACAGTTTGGAAAAAATGACCTCACTGGGTAATGCCCTACACGAATCTGAGGAGATATTAAAGAAGACAGCTGATATGAAAACTTTACCTAAAAGTCTCCAAAATAAATTGGGGATTCTTCATAGTAAAATCTACAAAATATCAAAATCTCTAAAATAAATCGTGGATTCTTTACAGCAAAGTCTTCGATATATATCTTAAATACATTATATAAAAGTCTTAACAATAAATTGGGGGTTCTTTGCGTAAAGTCTCCAAAATAAGTAGTGTATTCTTTATATCAAGTCTCCAAAATATCAAAGCCTCTAAATTATATCGTGGATTCTTTACATAAAAGTTTGCAAAATAAATTGGGGGTTCTTTACATCAAAGTCTCCAAAATAAATAATGGATTCTTTATATCAAGTCTTCAAAATATCAAAGCCTCTTAAAAAACGCCGATTCTTCTTAAATAACTATAATATAAATCGTGGGTTATTTATATTAAAGTCTCCAAAATATTTAACATTTCGAAAATAAATCGTGGATGCTTTACATAAATGTCTCCAAAACAAATCGTGTAATCTTTATGTCAAAATATGGAAAATAAATCGTGGAATCTTTATATTAAAGTCTCCAACATAAATCGTGGAATCTTTATATTAAAGTCTCCAACATAAATCGTGGAATCTTTATATCAAAGTCTCCAAAATAAATCGTGGAATCTTTATATTAAAGTCTCCAAAATAAATCTTGGAATATTTATATCAAACTGTCTACATAAACATAAATCGTGAAGTTTTAATATAAAAGTCTCCAAAATAAAGAGTCGATTTTGAATGTCTCCAAAATAAAGAGGCGATTTTGAATTTTTTATGTCTCCAAAATGTGTGCTTGAAGCCATACCGGTAGGCAGAAGACCTCCGCCCTTATTCCAGTTGGCGTCGTCGACGTCGTCACATCATTTTCGTCATATCTATGAAGTTCTAGCTTTGTCATCTTTACGCCAAAACGAATGTTTTTGGTATCCATGAACTAACAAAAACCCTTTTCATAACTTAAAAATATTTAAATAAATTTAGAAGTCGTCAATCTAAACAGTGTCGACTAAGAATCGATGTCGACGACGCCATCTGGAATAATGGCGATCGTTGTAGAAAGTGAGAAACATGGCAAGAAACAGTCAACAAAAGCATGATGGAGCGCAGTATAGACCCCCGATAGGCCAGAAGAACAGCGCAAAATCGACTAGAATGGAGAAAACTTTGCAAAAAATCTCTAATCTAAAAGGTAAACAGAGGTCTGGAATAAGTAAGTATGTAAGTCTCCAAAAAAGTCGTGGATTTTCCAAATCTCCAAAATTATTCTTGGATTTTCTAAATGTTCAAAAGATTTCAAAGTCTCTTAAATAAATTTGGATTTTGCAAATCTCCAAAATAATTACATATTGTTTTTTCTAAATCTCCAAAATAATCCATTGATTTCCAAGTCACTTAAAAAATTAGGATTTTCCAAATATCCAAAATAAGTTTGGATTTTCCAAATATCCAAAATCAATTCGGATTTTCTAAGTCTCCAAGTTGAATTATGGATTTTGTAATTCTTCAAAATAAACTCTGGATTTTCTAAATAAATAAATAATCTTTAAATCTTCGACTATTTACTTTAAAGTCTCCAAAGTAAATCTTGATTATTTACTTCAGTCACAAAATTAATCGTGGATTTCTTATATCGAAGTCTCCAAAACAAATCTGGGATTCTGTATAACGAAGTCTTCATAATAAACTCAGATTTTCTAGGTCTCCAAAATAATTCGTGAGATTGTCTCCATAAATAGTCAGTAATTGCGGATTTTCAAAGTCTCCAAAATAAAAGGTTGAGTTTTTAATTTTCCAAAATAAATCTTTGACTTTTTAAGTCTCCAAAATAAATCGTTGAGTTTTTAAATCACAAAAATAAATGGCTGATTTTCTAAGTCTCCAAAATAAATTGTGATTTTTTAAGTCTACAAAATAAATCGTTAATTTTCTAAGGCTCCAATATAAATCTTGGATTTTTAAATATCTAAATATCAAAATCTACAAAATTAATCGTGGTTTCTTTATATCAAAGTCTCCATAATAAATTCGTAGTCTCCATAAATAATCTGTAATCGCGCATTTTCCAAGACTCCAAAAGAAATCTTCTAGTTTTTAAGTTTCCAAAATAAATCATTGAGTTTTTAGTTCTCCAAAATAAATCGTGTAGTTTTTAAATCTCTAAAATAAATGGCGGATTTTCTAAGTCTCCAAAATAAATCGTGGAGTTTTTAAATCTCCAAAATAAATCGTGGATTTTTAAATCGAAATCAAAAATATAAATCGTTGATTTTGATATCAAAATCTAAAAATAAATCGTGGTTTATATACAATATATTCGGAGTCTCCATACATAATCAGTAATCGCGGATTTTCTAAGTCTCCAAAATAAGTCGTCGAGTTTTTATTTTCTAAAAAAATTCGTTGCGTTTTTAAGTCTCCAAAATGAATCGAGGATTGTTTAAATCAAGGTCTCAAAAATTAATTTTGATTTTCTATGTCTCCAAAATAAATCGTGAATTTTCTAAGTCTCCATAAATAGTCAGTAATTGCAGATTTTTTAAGTATCCAAAATAAATAATCGATTTCCTAAGTCTCCAAAATAAATCCTTGAGTTCTTAGATCTCCAAAATAATTGGCAGATTATTATTAGATCCAAAATAAATCGTGGATTCCAAGTCTCCGCTTTTCTAAAGTCATCAAAACATCGTAGATTTTGTAAGTCTCCGAAATAAGAGAATTTGTTTATTGAGAAAGTACTATTAAAATCTTATATTTGTGGTACACTTTTGGGAGTCTTTAGACCTCGAATTTTTGAAGAAATATATGAATTAAAAGCTATATGTTAATAAAAAGATGAGCATAAGAATATAAACAATTTATTGTAATAAGTTGAAGTATCCAGAAAGACAATTTAAAACTTAGTTTTGTATGTTACAATCCTTGGAAGTGAATTAATTAAAAGGTTAATTAATTATTATAAAATCTCTACAGATTTTTGTGTGGTACACTCAGAATGTCTTTAGCTTACTCAAATTGTAAAAAAATAATATCAGTCGAAAGCTAATGTTGCCAAGGGGTGCAGAAAAATATTTCAAAATTAATTTAGTTATGAAACTAGTGACAAATCAATAACGATTTAAAAATCGAAATAAAAACAAACGTAAATACAATTTTTAAATTAATTTGCAATAAGTTTTATCATTATCTAACATCATAATAAAATTTTCCTGAGGTATATCCCATCATGGTCGTCCTAGATCTTCCTTATTTCCTATCATATACTTACATCATCGTCTGCCCTCCCTCCCTCCTCATACTCCAGCTTTAATTCAATGCTCTTTGCGGTCAAAAGTTTATGACTTTTGCCCGAAGTAAAAAATACTTGCTATATATTTTTTTCTTGTCAGGTGACTGTCGTTTTTCATTAGACAACAACGGCGGAAAAAACGCGACGACGCCAACTTAAATAAATGTTTGGAAAAGGGAAAATATTCATTCATAAATTAATTAATTAATTAAATGAAATAGAGTGAAAGAAAAGGTAGAAAATAATAACAAATCAAAAAGCAATCCTTTGAAGGAAGAAACAAAAAACTGTGAAATAAAATCTTGTGACTTTGGGGTTAAAAGGGGAAATTATGGAATATGGAAATGTGGAGAGGGCGACAGCAGAACATTGAAAATCCATTATTGGCGAGGGGAAAATACATTACAGGTGACAATTAGTTAATTATGAAAAGCAGTTTGAGATGTGCCACTCATAGTTGTAGTGAGTGCTCAGAGTCAGAAGAAATAAAAGAATAAGCAAAAGAAGAAAATACGTGAACAAATTTGATATACATATCACTCTGCACACCTTTGGGAATGAACTTTCCTTTTGCATACGTTTTATAGCAATTTAAGATTACTAAAAAGGTTAAAAGTGTACCACAAAATATCTGTAGAGATTTTATTGCATAGGTGATTACGTCAAATTCCATGAAATTTCAATTACTTTAAAAGAAAATTTGTTGTAAATTTCTGTCATATATTTCGTGGAGATTAAACGCGAAATTCCTACAACCATGTCCTCATTTAAGACAGAGTTGCCAACCCACCGATGTGTGAAATTTCTCTGAAATATCGGATCTGCATTTGGAAAACAATCATAACTCAGGTTTGAATTATGATATTAAACAATTTTAAAAAGCAGTGGGATAGTAAACTTTTTAAACATTTTGGGAATAATACTAAATGTAATGTTTTTTTTTAATATTTTACTGACATTTTTATTTTCGATTTTTTTATTTCTTTTGTACGAGAGTAATAAAATAAATGAGTTCTTGGATGGCTGAAAAAACTTCAAATAGACCATTACATTTTATTTTATTGCAATTTTATGCCTACACGCTGAAAAAATCGCTTCTGTAGTATATTGTCCCAAACATATTCGGCTTGAAACATATATATGTTTAGGGTAGACTCTAAGCATGTAATATTTGGTACACACAAAAATTGTGTATTTGGGAAGATGTTGTTCTAAACAAATATTTGTTTACATCCCAATGTGACTGCTAATTGTGAAACAAATATTTATTTGCATTTAAGTATTCATAAAATACATAAATTGTGTAAAATTTTTCAGTAATTCAAAGTTAAATTTTTAGAAATTGTTAATGTTCGTAAAAAATAATAATTAAAAAAATCATATAATCTTGGATCAATATAATGTACTTAGAGGATTGACAACTAATGATGGCTTGGAATACTCAGAAATTTGAAATGATTGATTTAAAACAGAAGGTAATGCTGCATATGGTATCATAACTGGGAGGAACAATTCGAAACCCAAGAAAAATTGAAACTGAAATTTGAAAAACTCAGCAAAAGTCTTGGAAATATTTTTTAAATAAAATATATTTGGAAAAATTCCTAAATAATAATTTTATTTGTAATAAAACACATATTTTATTTGAGAAATTTAGTTTGCAAATATAATATGTTGTAATATATTAATATATGCGTTCCAAATATATTTTATTGATTTTCAAATAAAATTTATTTGCTACGAAATATATAATATTTAAAAATTTGTGTTCCAAATATATTTTCTTTCGATTCAAACATATCAATAAAGGCGATTTTGCCCCGTGTATAGATTTTGATCACTTGCTTAATCCAATTTTTGGACATTCAAATCAACCCCTTTTTAGATCCACTTATTTTTATTATGTTCACATCTCTTAGGGACATAATTTATATGCAAAAGCTTTTAATAACTCCGCCCACTGGAGAATGAAAGTAGCAGAAGCAACGAAAAAAAAAACTCCAACCAAATGTCCAGCAACAAAATTTATTTCTCATTTTTTTCGCAGGCTCAGCTCGGCGAAACCTTTTGAATAATTTTGAACAAAGTAACTGCAACCACATATCATTATCTAACCGGCAAAGGATTTACGCTTAATAAAAAAACTCCAAACCTCTCCCCTCACCCCATCACAATGAAAAACTAGAAGGACATGTACATTAACCATTTGTTTCTGCCCCAGAATCTGGTCTTAATGTAAAAGTAACCAAAAATTCCTAAAGCAAAATAAAAAAAAACGCATCACAAATCGCGTTGCGAAAAAAATGCGACATTTCTAGGACCCCACCCACTTTTGGACACATTAAAAAGGACATTTTATAAAACAACTGCATATGCAAAAATGTGTAATACGCGCTCATTATGCGCATTTGCCGCAGGATACGAAACAGAAGAGCTGCAGCAGCTGGAAGAAAAACAAAACTACACTGAAAAAAATGTTGTGCAGTAAAGCAAAGAAAATATTCTTTATACGTAGATATTTTCCATTGATTTTCAGGAAAATTTCTTTTAAAGAAAATTTTTTCATTGAAATAATGAAATAACATTTGTTTAATTCAAGGAAATATTTCTTTATATTCAATAAACAAAGAAAATTGTCAATGTTTTTTAACCAAAGAAACTTTTCTTTAAGACACAGAAATATTTTTTTAAAACAAATACAAGTTTCCTTATACGTTTTTTTAAAACAAGGAAAAGTTTTTTTAATTTAATAAATTCGTTTCTTTGGGATATTTTTCAATTCAAGAAACTTTTTAAAAACACTATTCTTCAAAATACAAACAAGTTTCTTAAAAAGAACAAAGAAAAGTTTCATTAAATCAAAGAAAAATTCTTTAAAACAGAAAAGTTTCTAATAATCTCGTTTTTTATAATAATGAAACTACTTTAATTCAAATATGTGTTTCTTTATATTTAAGAAGCAAGAATTTATTCATTGTTCTTTATCCAATAACTTGTCTTAAAAACAAAGTAAGTTTTCATTAAAACAAAGAAAAGCTTCTCTAAAACTAAGAAACTATTCCTTTAAAAAAAGTAACGTTCCTGAAAATAAGGTTTTTTTCTTAAAACTAAAGAAAAGTTTCTATAATTTAATTCAAAGAAATATCTTAATTCAAAGAAATATTTTTTATTTTTAAGTAACACTTTATTTTTGTTTCAATAAGCGAAATTTTCTCTAAGAAATAAAAAAGTTTCTTTAAATCAAAGAACTTTTTCTTTAAAAACAAAGAACATTTTCTTTAAAGCAAAAATATTTTTCTTTAAAACAATGAAACGTTTCTTTAGTGTTATTTTTTTCATCCAAAAATATTTGTCTTTAAAACAAAGAAAAGTTCCTACACAACAAAAATGAGATTCTGAAAAACAAAAAGCTTCTTTAAAACAAAGAAACTATTCTGTAAAATAAAGAAGCGTTTCGGTAAAACAAGCAAAATGTTTCTTAAAGCAAAAGAAAGTTACTTTAATTTTGGAATGCTAATTTTTGCGGAATAATGAAGCATTATCTTAAATTCAAAGAAATGTGTCTTTATTTTTAAGAAACAATTTCTGTTTGTTTAAATAAAGGAACTATTCTTTAGAAAATATAGAAGTTTCTTTAAATCAAGGATATTTGTCTTTAAAAGAAAGAAACGTTTTTAAAGAAGGGAAATTATTTCTTAAAACAATGAAACGTTTCTTTAATTTTAAGAAAATTTCTGTGGATATTTATGAAACAAAGAAACTTTGCATTGCTTTTCAGTCAAAGAAGCTTGTCTCTAAAACAAAGAAACAATTTTTTAACATTATTAAAAATAAACGAGAAAATGTTTTTTAAAAAAATGAAAGTTTATTTAGTTTTAGAAAGTTAATTTTTCTGGACTAACGGTATTTTTTTCAGCCAAAAATTTTTGTCTTTAAAACAGAGAAAAGTTCTTACACAAAAAAACGAGATTCTGAATAACAAAAAACTTCTTTAAAACAAAGAAACTTTTCTGTAAAATAAAGAAACGTTTGGAGATCTAATTTTTGTGGAATAATGAAATATTATCTTAAATTCATAAGTGGTTCTTAAGAAATCTACTTATTTCTATAAAATAAATCAACTGTTATCAAAAATAAATAAAGGACAAAGCATTTTTTTAATCAAAAATTGTTCTTGATTTTTAAAAAACTATTTTCTTTGGAACAATAAAAAACGAAAAGTTTATTTAAAACAATGAGACTATTCAACAAAACCTTCTTTCAAATCACGGTCGATTTCCTTTGAAACAAAGAAACATTTCATTAAATTTAAGAAATCTGGCTCTCCAATTCTAAGGAACTCTTTGCTTGGAATAGGAAAAAAAGGTTTCTTTAAAACAAAGCAACTATTCTCTAAAAAAAAGGAAAATTTTATTTAAATCAAGGAAATGTATCTTTAAAGCAAAGAAACATTGACTTTAATTCAAAGATATGTTTCTTTACTACCAATAAAACAGACACTTTTGACATATCTTCGCTAAGCATTTGTTAAAATGGGCAAAATATTTCATTGTTTTTCAAATAAAAGCTGTTTTTATTTCAACAAATTCTTTGTTCCAAAGAAAATTTTCTTTAGTTTTAAGAATATGTTTTTTTTTTTGTATAATTTTTTTAAAATGAAGATGTTTTGGGTTTTTTCTTTGTTAAAATTAACAAAAATGTTTCAAAGAACAGCGTAAACCATCGAATTAAAGATTTTTTCATAATTTCATCTCCTTTTTTTAATTTTAATGAAACTCTTAAGAAATTTTCTTAAATATGAAGTTCTATGAAGAATATGTTTCTTAGATTTGATGACCATAATTTTTCAGTTTCATAAACATAAAAAATATAAGAAAATTAAATAATGAAGCAAGTTCCTTATGGCGATTTCGTTTCTGCAAATAAGTGCAACATTTCCGTTGCCCTTTTCCCAAAAACAGGGCATTAATATCACATTTTGGAATTTTGAAATAGGAGCTAAATTTAATTCGAGGAACTACATCAGTTCCACCTAAAAAGGGCAAATATTTTCCACAACTTCGCATCGACTGGGCAACATTTTTTCAGAATCGAAATCATTATTAGATTTATTTCAAAATATTTTTTCAGTGCACCATTTCTCGAAAAAACCCTTCACCAGGCAGCAAGGTTGGTAACTGCAAGGGAAAGAGAAAAAAGCTAATAATTTTAATTTTTTTTAAACATTCATCGTAACAAACTTACGATATAATTCTTGCGAAATAAAGAAATTATAAAGGATGGACAAATTATGCCACCCACATACTCATATACATTCGCCAACCAAAAAAAGGACATCAACCAAAAAATGAACGCATGCTTATGAAATTTATTTGTTGCGACAAAGAAAAAATTTCCTCACACACAACATACTATAATTTAACACAGAAAAAAGGACATTACACACACATTATAATCGTTGACATAAAGGAAATGTATGGAATCACTAAAACACGAGGAAGAAGAAGCCACCAGAACACGCACACTCTTACTCACTTGGGGAAAAAATCCTAAATGCATTTAGTCCTTTTTTTTGCTCTGCAGCTTTCTTCATGTCCTGTTTGTCTATTCGTGTGGGTGTTGGTTGGCTATATTTTCCAGGGGATTTTTTTCTCTGTGGCTTCACTTGCCCTGCCCACACACATTCTGAAATCTCTCTTACATGTGAGTAACAAATACTTACATTTTGGTTTCAATATTTTATGTTATAATTCCATGTAGCTGCTCCTGCTCCTGCTCACAGGCTACGACAGCAGTAGCATTGGCGTTAGCTATACGTAGAGTAGGTTGAGTGTGTCCTGTTTCGCATTTTTAGTTTTTTTTTTAACAAACCAACTTAAAAAGAAAATAGCAAATTTTTGGCATGAAGGTCTATTTAATGAAAATTACAATTAATCAATATCAGAAAAAACATAAGAAGTTTTGTGGTACACTTCTAAAATATTTAATGTGAACTGGTTGCTAAAAAGTTTATATAAATAGAAATTATGATTGCGAAATATGTGCCGATAATCATTTTTTTATTTATTTTGTAGAATTTTAATATATAAAAAAGATAATGTAAAATTCATAATAAAAACTCTACACTGATATTTGTTCCATTACCAAATAGCAATAACATGCCGTGGTTCCCAAAGATGTGAAGAAACATAATTTCATTTGATAATTTATTATGGAATTCAAAAAATTAGTTGAAAAAAATATAAATTCACTTTGCATTGTAATTCATAAAAAAATTGTGGTACACTTTTAAAAATGTTAATGTTAACTAATTGCTGATAAGTATATAAAAATAGAAAGATTCGTTGTAAAAGATGTGCTGAAAAGCATTTTTTATTTATTTTTCGGATTTTAATATTATAAAAAAGATAATTTACATTTTATAATCAAATTTCTACACTAATATTTGTGGTACACTTTTATGATATTTAATTTTATTATAGAGAAGTAAAATATATACCAATGGAAAGCCCAATGATGTGCAGACATAAACTAATTTATTAACAAATTCAAAAAGTTAATTGAAAAACAAATTTTAAGATATTTTTTCAGATATTTCCATACAGACATCATACTAACATTTTCGTGGTACACTTTTAAAAATGTTTTTGTTACTTAATTGACAACAATGTTATATAAATACAAAGCTTCCCTGTCCAACATGTGCCGAAAGTTGTTGTTTGTTTATTTTTTTCTGACTTTTATATCTAATAAAGGTAATTTACATTTTATTATCAAATCTCTACACAAATATTTGTGGTACACTTTTATGATCTTCATTATTACCAAATAGCAATAGCAATCTATATCAATGGAAGGATCAATTCCCAAAGATATGCAGAAAAATATACTTTTATTCAATAATGAAAAAACATTTTAAATATTTCATAGAATCATTAATATTTCATAAAATATTAAAATTTTTGTGGTACTTTTTTAAAAATGTTAACTAATTGCTGAAAAGTTTATATAAATAGAAAGATTCGTTGTCACAGATGTACTAATAAGTATTTCTTATTTATTTTGTCGATTTTTTTTGTAATAAGTTCTCCGCTAATATTTGGGATATACTATTATGATCTTTAATATTACCAAATAGCAATAAAATATGTATGAATGGAAAACTTAATTCCCACAGATGTACAGAAACTCAAATTTTCATTTATTAAATTGATATAAAAAATTTGTTTAAAAATATTTAAACAAAAAAAATTAAGGGAACATCTTATTAAAATTGTTGTGGTACGCTTTTAGAACTGTTTATGTTAACTAATTGCTGAAAAGTTTATATAAATAGAAAGCTTCGTTGTCAAAGATGTGCTGAAAAGTATTTTTTATTTATTTAATCAGATTTTTATATCTAAAAAGCTAATTACATTTTATAATCAATTTTCTACACTGATATTTGTGGTACTCTTTTATAAACTTAAATTTTACCAAATAGCAGTAAAATCAATATCAATGGAAAGCTCAATTCTCAAAGATGTGCAGAAATATAAACGTTCATTAAAAAATGTATTCATTAAATTAATTTCAAAAAAATATGTTGACATTTTTAATAACTAAAATAATGTTATAATTTTTGTAGTACACATTCAGGACCTTTAATATAACTTAATTGCGATAAAACATATATTAATGAAATCTTTCATTGCCCCACATGTGCCGAAAGGTACGTTTTTTTATTTTGTCCAATTTTAATATCAAAAAAAAGATCATTTAAATGTTATAACCAAATCTCTACATTAATATTTATGGTACACTTTTATGATCTTTAATATTACCAAATAGCAACAAAATATATATCACTGGAAAGCTCAATGTCCAAAGATGTGCAGTCATAAACTAATTTATTAACCAATTCAAAAAGTTAGTTGAAAAAAAAATATTTTAATACATTTTTCAAAAATTTCCATGTAGACATCATATTAACATTTTTGTGGTACACTTTTAAAACAGTTTATGTTAATTAATTGCCAAAAATGTTATTTAAATAGAAAGCTTCGTTGTCCAACATGTGTCGTAAGGTGTTGCTGATTTATTTTTTTCAGATTTTTATATTTAAAAAAGATAATTTAAATTTTACTATCAAATCTCTACACTAATATTTGTGGTACGCTCTCATGATCTTTAATATTACGAAATAGCAACAACATCTATATCACTGGAAAGCCCAATATCCAAAGATATTTAATTCATTAAATAATTTATTGAACAATTTCATAGAATTATCATACTACAATTTTATGGTACACTTTTAATAAACTTTATGCCAACTACTTGCTGAAAAGTTTATATAAATAGAAAGCTTAGTTGTCAAAGATGTGCTGAAAAGTATTTTTAATTTATTTTGTCAGATTTGAAAATGCAAAAAAGAGACAATTTAAATTAGAATAATTTCCCTCGACTAATATTTGTGATACACTTTTAAGATCTTTAATATTGCCGCATAGCTATAAAATATGTATCACTGGAGAGTTAAATGTCCAAAGTCTTGCAGAAACACATTTATTTTGCTTACTTATTTTTTTATTTTAATAAAAAATGTTGAAAAAATATTTAAATATATTTTTTAAAAAAATTTATTAAAAAATAATATTTTTGGAATTACCTAATTCCAATCAAACATATATAAATAGAATCTTTCATTGCCCATCTTGGTATTTTTTATTTGTTGTTTGCAGACTTTTATATCTAAAAAAGATATTTAAAATTTTTTTTTATCAAATCTCTACACTAATATTTGTGATACACTTTTATGATCTTTAATTTTACCAAATAGCTATAAAATCGATATCAGTGGATACCTCGATTCCCAAAGATGTGCAGAAACATTGATAACATAAATAATATAATATAAATAATTTATTAACCAATTCAAAAAATTAGTTAAAGTAAAACTTTATAATATTTTTTGTCAACATTTTTTTAGAAATTGCAGTCAATTCTTTTTCAATTTTTGTATTTGTTTCTATTACTTTTTTGCAACGGACAGAAAGTAAATGAAACATGTGGCCTCGAAATTTTGTATGATCAAAATTTTTTAGAATTTTTTTATTTACATAAAGTTTCTTAGAAAAATTGTATTTCTAAGAAACTTTATATTCCAATTTGCGTTTATGCAAAATTTTTAATGTTTATTATTCAGAGATTTTTTCTTTGGAAATATTTATTTTTTTTTTATAATAAATCTTATCATCCTTTTGCTGATGCCTCTTTTATCATCTGTCCATTTGAAACATCTTTCATTATGTAAATGCACACGCTTTAAATATGTACAAGCAAATGTGATTTTATATTGTATATTTTTTTCTACATTTTATTCTATTTCAAACCCCACTGTTGGTTGTCGTTTTCCTCGAGATTTTATTTCTTGTTAACAAATCGTGGCCGAGAGTTCTTTTTTTCCTGTTCTAATTTTTTTTTTGCATTTTCCATATGTGTCGCGGAGATCTTGCTTTTTTTTGCTGGTATTGTTTTGGTTAGCATAAATAGAGGGATATTTTTGTTAAAATTATATTGCAACTGGGAGTCTGGGATTTATGCTCTGACATTTTTCATGTTAACCGTTTGGTGTAGCTGATGGTCGCTGGTCGCTTTTGAGGCTGACGACCGGAGAGGAGCTTTCCCCCTGCCCTTTTTTGGTGGGTATTTTGAGGAAAAAGAAGAACAAAACTGCACTTTGGAACGTGTTTTATCTTTGGCTGCCTCTAAAGCTATAGTCCTTGGTATCTTGTTGTCGTTCAAAATATGTAAAGCACGTTTAGAACGTCCATCTCGTGTTTGGTTTGGTTTCCAAACCAAAACAAAAAATGTTCCACGTATTAAAGGCCTTTCAAAGTGGTGTCCAGCCAACAATGCTTGGAGTGCATGTTCTCCTGGTGCTGCCGAGAATATGTCGATATGCTAGGGGGAATTTGTTGTAAGTCAACAAAATATTGTTTGTTTTCGGGAGGACAATAACACTTTTTGATGGACTATTGCTGAACTCGAAAAAATAATTTTGGGAATCATCATCATGTAATAAAAATTCGAATGCTGCATTTGTGGTGCTGTAGTCAAGGGTAATATAGTTTATCACAAAATAAATTATTTTTCCCGAAAAAGTGCAGAACAATATAAAATAAAAGCTAACATTATTTTTCAAGATATCTACATCGCATATTAAAAGTGTTTTACAGTTTTTGTGGTGCACTTTTACATACTTTTGTGCTCTCTAATTGTAAGGAAACATACAATTCTGGAAAGCTCAGTTTCCAAAGGTGTGCAGAATCATAAACTTATAGTAATAAATTTACACATTTCCACAGATGTTTTAATATCTAAGAACTTAACTTTAACTTTTAAATCAGCATAGTGTGCTAACAACTCTCCACACTTTTTGTGGTACAGTTTTTAGAACGTCAATGACCCAAAATATTGATAAAATACACATCAACTGAAAAATATTTATCTAAATTATAGAAATCTATTTGTCGTAATTTTTTAAGATCATTAATATCTTAAATTATTATTAAAGAAATATAGTTGAATGGAATGATATTTTTCAACAGATCTGCCGAATCGCAATTTTAAAAGCTTAAAGACCTCGAGCTCAATCAGTTATAATTTTCTAAGATTAAAAAAGCTAAAACTATTTTTCTTAAGATTTGCATTGTGCATTAAAAACTCTGCACAGTTTTTGTGGTACAGTTTTTAGTACTTTAGTAACTTAAAATTTTAATAAAATATCCATCCCTACAAAGCTATTTGCCTAAGGATGTGCAGAATCATAAAATTATATTAGTAAATGTATTTAAATCCACTCGAATTTTGAGTTCTGGGTTCATAGACTCGAATTTATGGTACACCTTGAAGATCCGTAATGTTTTCAAATTGTAATAAAAAGTATAATAATCCCCCCTGTTCTGTATTCCGAATGTGGCTTGAATCGGAATTTTCCGCTCGAAATCGAGTTTCTAAATTTGTTAATTCGGACCCTAATATTTTTCCAATGTATCAAATTTGTTCGAATGGGAAAATAAAGGCAATTTGCGTTTACGGAAAATCTTCAAAAGTCCTCAAACAGAAATTATGGACAATTTTATGAATTAGAAATGCGGATTCATTCCGATCTCGGAATACAGAACATAAAGCAATTTTTTCACAGGATTTGCCTTGTGTACTTAGAACTCTCCACAGTTGTTGTGGTACACTTTTTGGAACTTTGCACTACATCACTAGAAAGATATTTACCTAAAGAAATGCAGAATAGGAGAATATATTAATACATATATCTAAATCCACTAGAAATCCGATTACTTGGTTCATAGAGTTATATTCAAAATAATAGACATGTGTTTGTGGTACAATTTGAAGGTCATTTGTGCCATCAATATTTAAAAAAAAATATATAAATGGAAATCTATTTTTACGTATGTGTGCAGAATTATATTTTTAGATGCTAAAACTATTTTTCTTAAGATCTGCATGGTGTGCTAAAAGTTCTGCACAGTCTTTGTGGTACATTTTTGGGATTTTAATGCTCCCAAATAGAAATAAAATATACAGCACTAGAAAGCTATCAACCTAGAAAAGTTCAGAATAAAAAAATATAGTAATAAAAAATATTTAAATTCACTGGAATTTCGAGATCTTGGTTAGGCCGGTTGTAATGTAAAAATACACTTATTTTTGTGGTACACTTTTAAAGTCGTTAATGTCATAGGATATCAATAAATGTCGGATCAATAGAAAGACAATTTTCCACAGATGTGCGGAATTATTAAATTATATTAATAAAAATATTTAAATTCACTAAAATTTTGGTTAGACCAATTATAATGTAAATAACAGCTAACTTTTTGTGGTACACTTTTAAAGTTATTAATGTCATCAAATGTCAATAAAATGTATACCTATGGAAAGCTATTCTTTCACATATGTGCAGAATCATGAAATTGTATTAATTCAAATATTTAAGTACACTCGAATTTTGAGTTCTAAGTTAGGCCAGTTACAATGAAAATAACTGACTCATTTTTGTGGTACATTTTTAAAGTTGTTAATGTCATCGGATATCAATAAAATGTATATCAATGGAAAGTTATTTTCACGCAGATATGCAGAATTTTATATTTATATAAATTCAAATATTTAAATTCACTTATATGTCAATATAAGTTTGGTAGAAATCCCTTTCAGAACATTTAAAGTCATTTGAACTATCCATACTATATAGCCGTATATATTCTGTAATTTCATACATAGTAATAGATTTTTCATAACTATCAACTTTTGGTACCTCGTACACAAAAGGCCAAGTGCCAAAATTGAATAGCTCTTAACTTTAATGCCAGTAGACATAACTACTAGAATTTTCTGCAATAAAATGTTTTTACAATGTCTAAAGATGAGTGAAAAATGGACGAAATTGTACCGCCCCTTTTGGTAGCTTTGAATAGCTCATAACTTTTATACCAGTAGACACAAACAAGTGAAATTATGTAGAGTGGTCTAGTTCTATAATCCCTACAGTTCAGTATAAAATGGCCGTAATTGTCACATCACTTTTGGTACCCCTCACACAAAGGCACCAAATAGTACCAACAATTAAATAGCTCTTAACTTGAATACCGGTACACATATACACTTGCAATTTTGTACAATTTTATATTTATACAATGCCTATTGATAAGTAAAAAATGGGTGTAATTGCAACACCCCTTTTGGTACCTACCACACGAAGGGGCAATTTTGTTTGAAAAATTAATAGTGTTTAACTTTAATACCAGTAGTCTCAACCACCTGAAAATATGTATAGTACTCAGCATTTTAGGTCCCTACATTTCAGTGTAAAATGGGCGTTATTACAACGCCCCTTTTGGTACCTTCCACACAAGGGAATCAAATAGTACCAAAATTTAATAGGTCATAACTTTAATTCAAGTGGACATAAATACTTGAAATTCTGTGGAATACAAAGTTTTTACAATGCCTATAGATAAGTGTAAAATGGGCGCAATTACCACGCCCCTATTGGTAGCTCCCACACAATTGTACCAAAATTGAATAGCTTGTAAATTGAATAACAATTCAAACAAACTCTTGAAATTTGGTATAGATCAATGTTTTTTTAAATGGGCGTAATTGTTAATCTTAATGTTCGTTATTTTAAATAACATTTCCAATGACTATAGTCTGACGAGACATAGGAAAAATTTCCTTAACATTTTTTATGCAAAATACCAAATTCCATACTTCATTTCTCACAAAGTTAGGGTCGGTTTTCCTGACTGACATTTTCTTATTTGTATTTTTTCTTCTTCTTTTACATGCCTGTTCTTTGATAGTTTATCCACATTCCTAAACCCTTTCAAAAAAGATCCAACCAACAAATCCTAACCGTTTATCACAATCTTTATTATTCTAATTGTAATAGTAATTCCACCTTTTTTACTTTTCTTTTTACAGAACCACTAATTTGGATGGTCACTTCTTTACAAATAATCCACATTTGGAATTACGACAATTACGCTGGCATCCATCCTCACCCACGGACTCACATTTGCTGGTATTGCTTTCGGACAACACCATAAGGTACAGAGAAAGAGCGAAAAGAGAGAGAGTTGAGTCCCCAAAGGGATTTCTAACAATATTTATTAGCAACTAATTTGCTCTCCAAAAAACCTTCTAATCTGCTGCAACCAACCAAACTAAAAACGTGTTTTTATTCCTTCCCTCCCCCTCACAGAGTTTATGATAATGCCACATTGCGCCATGTTTGGCAAGTGGGTCCCATACCCTTGAAATCGGATGGTAATCTCAACCCATCCACAGTGTTTGCCTTAGGTGAGGCGGCAGTGGATTTTGATATTGCACCAGCGGTAAATGTCTCGGAAATGCAAATGAATACCACCAATACCACAATAAACAAGGATCAATCGGTGTTAATGAATAGTACAAGGCTGAATCAGAACACCAATAAAACCATAATCAATGAAACCAAGGTAAGAGTTTTAAAATCTCCTAAGAAATTCGTTTAATTTAAAAATTATTTATATATATTTCAGGCTCCCTCCAGCAAATTGCCGGAGAAAATTGAATGGCCTATTGTTATTTTACGGGAAAATGGTAACATTTATGTTTTAATGTCAGGTTTGGATACGGAAAGGTAAGTCATGACATCTACCATCATTTTAATAACTGTTATAATTAATTGTTTTTTTTTTATTCGAACTTGGTTCGAACTTCTTTAGACCCCGTTTACAAGGACCTATTACTATTACACCCTCTACGGTGGATAATTATGGTTTGGATTCCTGCTCCATATTGGTCATACCTTCATTGCCACCCACCTTGGTTATAGCCGAAAGTAATGGCAAATTGCATCATGCTTTATTTTTGGAAGCTGAAAATGCTGAGGATGTAAGTTTAGTGGTTTATAACAAATCGTAACAAAGAAAACAATGCTTAAAAATGATTGCATTTTATCTATTTTCTATTAAAAAATTAATGGATTGAACTAAATGTTTCATAGTTACAATTAATGTTTTACTTAGAAAATTTTTTGCTACGAGTTTAATTTGCAATGGGCCTAAATTTCGTCTTAGGTAGTCTAGAAGTTACAAGGGATTTAATAGTTTACCCTTTGTTGCGGAGCTACCAGAAGAAGTGGGCCAACATGGCCCATCTTCGAATTTATTCTGAGTAAGGGGAACATTTTACCACATACAACATTTGAAGGCAATCGGCCTCTCCTTTGGAGAATTATTGTGAACACCAGTCAGACAGGCAGACGGACGGACATTATTTAAAACCAATTAATGAATGAATTAATTCAAAAATTAAAAATTCAATAGAATCCATTACTTTTTCGATAGTAGACGCTGAAATGCAATCATTTCTTAATAATTGCATTTTATTGAAGAATTTATTTGTTTGTAAAATGTTTTCTGTGCAAAACTTGACTAAACTATAATTCCATTTATTTTAGTCTTTCAATGAAGTCGATGATAGTGTCATAATTCATCCCTCGGAATGGATAGTGCATGTTTTGGAAACAGTGGAACTGGAGTTGGGTCTACCCAAAGAAGAAGTAAATCTGCCGTATTTTTGTCCAATACATTTGAAAAGGTACGTAAAAATTTTGATCTTCTATTGATTCAGGAATAAATTTGAGGCAGAACATAGCGAAATATGACTTTCATGTCCGAAAGCAAAATATAGACGAATTTTAAACATGCGTATTGTTGTCAGAGAACTCTACACCATACCTCATCCCATTACTGGCTAAAAATCGCCATTAAATACATCCCATAGAGTAGAAATGTGTTGAATTTTTAGGATAACATTTAAAAAATGTATGAAGGTCGCGATCGAATTTGCTTTTTAAAACGATGTACCTATAATTTAGAAATTTGAACTCTATAATAATTTAAAAAAGGGGTTTTCCAACAAGGGGTGTTATTTTGGTATTCCAAGAAAAATGCCAGTTTTTGAGATAAATGATCGGATGTTTATTTCATAATGAAAAACAACATCAGACAAATTGCCACCACGACCACGCTTACAGGACCATATCCTTTTCATGAAATTTTCCATAACCAAATCGCAAAGTGGCTGCCCTACTATGTCTTCGATAGCCTCACGAATTCTATCTTTGAGGTCTTGAATCGACGCTGGGCTGTTGGCGTAGACCTTATCTTTCTCGTGGCCCCAAAGGAAGAAGTCGCAAGGTGTTAAATCACAAGATCTCGGTGGCCAATTGTGATCACCTCTTCGAGAGATAACACGGTCAGGAAACTTTTCCCGTAAGAGAGCAGTGGTTTCGTTGCTTGTGTGGCACGTAGCGCCGTCTTGTTGAAAGTAAACGTTGTCCAGATCAATACCATCCAACTCCGAAAATAAAAAAATAATTAATCATCTCTCGATAGCGCAATCCATTCACCGTAACGGTTGATCCAACCTCATTTTCGAAAAAGTAAGATCCAATGACCCCTCCGGACCATAAACCGCACCAACAATAACTCTTGGGTTTTCCGAGCCCCAGATGCGACAATTTTGCTTGTTGACGTAGCCACCGAGATGGAAATGGGCCCCATCAGTCAAGATGATTTGTATCGTTCGTATCGTTTTTTTGTTCGATCGTTTTGTATCGTTCAATGATCGTGTATCGTTCCATTTTTAGTAATGGCGTAGTTTCTACTGTCAAATGTCAAAGAATAAAAGCTTCAAAAGTGACAGCTACCGAAATACCGGGTGATTCAAAATAACACCTCTTGTTGGAAACCCCTGTATTACGTTTAAGAAATTGTTTAATCTTTGTTAAACTTAGTTTTATTATTGATTCTCAGGATTTATATTGTTACAATGTAATACAGTATTTTGGCCACCTGGCTTTTGTATTAGTATTGAAGAAATAAATAAAAATAAAATAAAATAAATATTACTTATCAAAATAAATCAATTAATTATTCGATATTGCTCTTAAATCCATTAGTCGCTAATTAATCGGTGAAACATCGTGAGACTCTGGTTACAAGCATATATTCTAATTTTCATTTAATTAATAACTAGATTTTTTTATTCAAAAATAATTCAGACAAAAGTTTATTTCTAATAGTATCTAAAATAAATTAATTATTCGGTCTATTGTTCATTAGAAGTTCGACTATTGCTCGTAAGAAGTTGCAAAATTAATATTTTTAAAATTTTGCTACTTTTTCAGAGATTTCATTAATGAATTACGTTATTTTGCCTATCACAACACCGGTTTGCATGTGATCAGCGTAAATTTTATAGCAGAATTGCAAAGATTTTTGGAAAATGAAGGTAAGTAAAACCAAGACTAATAATAAATTGTTTTAAATAAACTAAAATGAATCCCATTTCATATTTTTAGTTGATTTTCATTGGCTAAAAAATTGAAATTAATAAAAAAATTAAACATTTTCTCTTTTTATCATCCCGCAGTTAATTCGGATATCACTGCTCTATCCACTCCCTCGCATGCTGAGTACATTGTTTGCACTAAAATCGACTCGGGGGACAATGTCAATTGCGTCCTAGGATTTATTCTCTTACAAATGCCTTCTTGTGCGGTATTGCTTTTGGGCAGTGGTCAAGTTATCACTTTGAAACTGGTTATCGATGCCAAATTGCTAGCTGATCCCAAAATCAAAGATGATACTCTATTGCTAAGAAATGAAGATCTATCTCAAACGCAATTAAGTCAGGTTTTAGGTCCCTCATTTGTGGATCACATCAAAAATATGCTCAAGCGTACGGTAACTCAGCCTATACTGTCTTTGGACAAAACCAATAATCCTTCTACGCAAGAATGCTATGAATTGTTAATCCAGGCCGCGGAAGTATTACGTTCACAGTATTTAAAACGTCATGAAATGGTGAGAAGTGAATTTGCCAAACGTATACACACCATTAAGTTGTGTCGAGAGCAACAGAAACAGGATATTCGAGATTTGGAACATGAAAGAGAAGATATCAGAGATAAGGCCCATAAATTGGCTGAAAGATTTGAGGAGATCAGTGAGCAACAGGAAGTTCTGACCAAAGTGTAAGTATTCAGATCACTGCAAAACAAATTTTTAAATAAAACTCGAGCTCAGTGATTTGAGTTTATATATTCCTGAGAAAAAATTTAAACAAAAAGAAAATAAATATATTAAATCAAGACCTCAAGCAGGAGTTTCATTAAATAATTTGGTTTAAAGTTGAAATAAAAGAAAATTACTCAAATTAAATACAATCTATTTTTTTATTCATTTTTTGTAGTTGTCAAGATCTTATGCGTCAGGCCAATACTTGCTTGCCCAGTAATACTTTGGCCGAAAAGGAATTCGCCCAGGAGGTGGAACGTATTAATAAATTAACTAAAAATATGAACAATTCGCTGCAGAAATGTAAAGAGTCCATCAATAAACAATGCTATCATGTAAGTAATTCTTCTTGAGACAATTTTCATTTATTAATTAATTCCAACTCATTTTTGCAGATTGCCAAGTACCGCGAAAATACGAAAAAGAAAACCTTTGAGCTGCCAGAAACCCAAGAGCGTACGATTAAGGAAATTTTATTGCAAATGTAAGTATTAAAAACAAAATTTCAACTCAAATCTAACCTTTTGTGGGCCAGGAACCATAAATAGTGGATCAATATGGCCCATATTGGAACATAGTCTGAGATATGATAAAATATTACGGTATACAAAATTTCAAGTTATCCATCACTCCTTTTGAGAGTTTTAGCGCGCTCCTCTCAGACAGACGGACAGACAAATGTAGCTCAAATGAATACAATTTCCTGAAACGATTTTACACCAACCATATATAGGGTCTTGGAGGTCACTCCCTCAATGTGTTACACCTTTTTCATAGCAAATGTCATATACATTATGCTAAATGAAATTATCCAGACTTTTTTCAGAAATATACGATTCACAACAAATTCCCACTTGACTAACGGTGAAAATGTGCAATTTATAAGCCTAGACTCGAACCTTAGTAATATTCCGCCAAGTGGCAACATCTACTTCAAGGTGGCAACTTCAGTGCAAAAAATATTTTAGTTTAGCCACTCACCTAAATTCTGTTCTCATTTTGTTATGTAGCAGTGTCACAAATCGCTCTCTGTTCTCATCCGTTTATAAAGTCTAATGGCGATTTCGTTTCTGCAAAAAAGTGCCCCTTTTCCGACAACTGGACTTTTATACCACATTTTGGAATTTTGAAATAAGAGCTAAGTTTAATTCGAGGAACACATAGCCAATTTTATTCAAGTTAGGAAAAATAGCACTCATCAAATTTTCATCTCAAAGCGGATCGGAAAAAATTGTTATCTCAATAGAAAAAACTGCAATGGATATTATGGAAGAACTGCGTTTTTCGCAGTGATCGGCTGTAGTATAGAAGACAACCTCAGTGGTCATATATAGAATATAGGACGACCTTTGTAGTCATCAAAGATGAACTTTTCTATTAGATAAACTCTTCTATAAGAAGTCGTCAACGTCATCAACGATGACTTTTCTTATAGAAAGTCATCTGTCAGAGATCAACATTTTAATAATGTTGCCTACACCCTCTTGTACTGCTGCATTTTTTATGGTCAGAATCGAAAACAAAAATGCAAAAAGGTAGACTTTTAACACAACGATGAACTTTTCTATAAGAAAAGTCATCAACGATGAACTTTTCTATAAGAAAAGTCATCAACGATAAACTTTTCTATAAGAAAAGTCGTCAACGATAAACTTTTCTATAAGAAAAGTCATCAACGATGAACTTTTCTATAAGAAATGTCATCAACGATGAACTTTTCTATAAGAAAAGTCATCAACGATGAACTTTTCTATAAGAAAAGTCATCAACGATAAACTTTTCTATAAGAAAAGTCATCAACGATGAACTTTTCTAAAGGAAAAGTCATCAACGATGAACTTTTCTATAAGAAAAGTCATTAACGATGAACTTTTCTATAAGAAAAGTCATCTACGATAAACTTTTCTATAAGAAAAGTCGTCAACGATAAACTTTTCTATAAGAAAAGTCATCAACGATGAACTTTTCTATAAGAAATGTCATGAACAATGAACTTTTCTATAAGAAAAGTCATCAACGATGAACTTTTCTATAAGAAAAGTCATCAACTATGAACTTTTCTATAAGAAAAGTCATCAACTATGAACTTTTCTATAAGAAAAGTCATCAACGGTGAACTTTTCTATAAGAAAAGTCATCAACGATGAACTTTCTATAAGGAAAGTCATCAACGATGAACTTTTCTAAAAGAAAAGTCATCAACGATGAACATTTCTATCTAAAAAATCATCAACGATGAACTTTTCTATGTGAAAAGTCATCAACGATGTCAAGTATTCTATAAGAAAAGTCATCAACGAAAAACTTCTCTATAAGTAAAGTAATTAACGATGAACTTTTCTATGATAGAAATTAGTAACAATTATATTTTGTATAAGAAAAATCCTCAATGACGAACTTTTCCATCAGAAATATTCAAAAATCATCAGGTTATCTATTAAAAAATGAAAAACAATCAACTTTTCTTTAAGAATAGTTTTGGTTTCTCATCTAAATCGAGAATTCATTTCGAAAGTTAAAAAAGAAAATTTTCGAATTAGACATTCGAATCTAATTTGTTTTCTTATTTTTATAATTTTCTTCGATTCGAAAGAACATCTTCCAATTTATCCTTTTGTTTTCGAAAATTTCTTTCCAACCTGAATTATTTTATTATTTATTATCGGGTCTGTTCTGTAGCAAGGTGATTTGAAATCACGGTGATTTCAAAATCACCGGCGACTTACAATCACTGTTGGAGTTCGAAATCGCCCGGTTTATTATTCATAGCCTCCTAAAAAAGATTGTTCGAAATATGTTCGGGTGATTTCGAACTCCAAAAGTGATGTTAAGTCGCCGGTGATTTTAAAATCACCGTGATATCAAATCGCCGTGATTACAGAACAGACCCGTATTACTAATCTAGATTTCATTTACTAATCTTGAACTATATTTAATTTTTCTTTCCAGGACGGCCGAAATTGATGGACAAATAAAAGAAGTCAAACGTATAAATAAAGTTGTGGGCATTTAAAGCACCAATTTTCCGCTTAAGTTTAATTATTTCTCTTACATCTCTAATAATAATAAAAAAACAAGGATGAATACCTTTCGAAATGAAAACAAAGCGCATTCAGTTTTTCTTTTTCTTTTTCTTCTTCTTCTTTTTCTTTTTAGCTTTTTTGCGTAATTTATTAAATTTTCTTATATGACTAACAATTAAGGGTTTCAATTCGTGGCGATTATGTTTACGCCACGATATGGACAGTAAAATTAAAGTGTTAACATAAAAAAATAATCTAAAATAATTGTTTTCATCGTTTTCTTCGCCCCAATAGAAATGATCACGGAAATTATCGTATAATGCGTTCATGCACAAATAAGTTAAAATGGTGGCACAACGCTGCATATCGAGCCATTTGCCACGAGCCAACAGCAAGATAATGGCTTCGTGGGCATAGTCTACAAGTCAATGATCAATCAGAGGGCCCCAGAACATTTTTGAGATCTTGGTCTCATCCTCAGTAAGGAAGAATTGGCGACCCAAGTGGACAAACTCTTTGAGTGAGACTTGGCCATCACCGTTTCTATCTATCACAGCAAATGAAATGGCGGCATCTTCATTGGAGAGCCCCAAACAACGGAAGAACAGTTTGTATTGATCCAAATCCAAGTGACCGGAATGATCATAATCCACAGCCTGGAGAAAGAAGCAAACGAACAAAATTAGAACCATATACTTCAAAAAATTATGGTCTTTAACATACCTTGAACAAATAGGGCAAAAATCTGCCCATTGTTTTGAACATTTTCTCATCATTCAAACGATGATGCAGATCAGTCAAAAATTGTTCAGCATTGATCAGATTGTAGGGTGTTATCTCACCAAATTGTTCTGTCCAAGTTTGTTCCATAACTTCCAGGAATTCTGCCGAAAGCTCTTCATTCAAATGACCCAAATCGGTGAAACGTTTGTGCAACAATTTGAAATCATCGAAGGAGATCACACCATCACGGTTAACATCCAAAATCCGATGCAGGGTACGCATTTTGCGGCGCCAAAATTCGGAATCACCCTGTGTAAAGGAGAAGGGAAAGAAAATGTTTATTTATGAATGAAATCTTGGAAATAAACTATAAAATATAGATCGTCCGGACATATAATGATAATGAAAGAGCAGATGATGAAATTTTCTATAGGACAAATCATCAAGGATGAACATTTCTATAAGAAAAGTCAAACGATTAAAGTTTTTATTAAAAAAATGCATCAACGATTAACTTTGCTATATGAGAAGTCTTCTATGCTGCACTTTTCTATAGGAAGTCATCCTTACAGAAGATTCGTAAATTTTCTTATCGAAAAGTTCATCTTGGATGAATTTTCTTATCGAAAAGTTCATCTTGGATGAATTTTCTTATCGAAAAGTTCATCTTGGATAACTTTTCTTATAGAAAAGTTTATCTTGGATGACTTTTCTTATCGAAATTTAATCTTGGATGACTTTTCTTATAGAAAAGTTCATCTTGGATGACTTTTCTTATAGAAAAATTCATCTTGGATGACTTTTCTTATAGAAAAGTTCATCTTGGATGACTTTTCTTATAGAAAAGTTCATCTTGGATGACTTTTCTTATAGAAAAGTTCATCTTGGATGACTTTTCTTATAGAAAAGTTCATCTTGGATGACTTTTCTTATAGAAAAGTTCATCTTGGATGACTTTTCTTATAAAAAAGTTCATCTTGGATGACTTTTCTTATAGAAAAGTTCATCTTGGACGACTTTTCTTATAGACAAGTTCATCTTGGATGACTTTTCTTATATAAAAGTTCAACTTGGATGACTTTTAATCTTTGACGACTGTTTATGACTTTTCTTATAGAAAAGTTCTTCGTTGATGAATTTTCTTATAGAAAATTTAATCATTGACTTTTCTTTGAGAAAAGATTATCATTGACTTTCTCTTGTATTAAAATAAAATTTATTTTGGCGCATTTTCCGTTTTTAGAAGTCTCCAATTATAAGTAAATATACAATGTAATTTTTTCATCGTTTCTCCCGCCCCAAAAATATCGTATTTACTCGCTCCAAAAACGCAGTTACAATGTAAAATGTATTCCAAAGTGTATTGACTTTTTAACTCTTGAGCTGAATATTAAATCAGGCTTGTAAGAAAAACAGAAAAAAGGTATGACCAAATTTGGAATTCAAGTCAGTTAATTTTTAATTAATTGTTTTTTGTACATGTTTTATATTTACAGACACGTAGAAGACACGCGCAATTGTCAAAAATATTTTGTTTAAAGAAAAAATAAAAACACGTTTCAAACCAAAAACCATTTTTGGCAAAAAAAAACAAAAGCCGGGTTTATATAAGAAAAAATGTTTTATAGAAGACTAGCTGACCCCAACAGACGTTGTCCTGCCCGTCCTGTTTGGGATGTATTGGTTTGTTATTCATTGATATTTGATTCAAAAATATATACTGACCATATGTCCACTATAGCGCCATTTACCGGTTAGAATCATACATACAAACTGTTATCAAAACAAAACACACCTACATTTTAAATTTCAGTCAAATCACTCTGGAAATACGAAATTTGCAAATAACTTGACCACTCCGCAATTTATCGCGTTGAAAATAATTCTAAAACACAAATGACCCCAAACTGAATATATTGTTCTATTTTCAGCCCATTCGCATTTATGGTTTCTGAGATCATGCGTTACTAACAAACGTACAAAGGATTTTATATATAAAGATTTTTCTAAAAACTTTAAACTTTTTTACAAAAACTTAATAAAAATCAGTTCTATAAACCATTCATACATTTTATGAATTCACACATAGAACAAATTCTTACCAATAGAATGAAATTTTATTGGTAAACAAAATTCAAAATACCTTCCATCACTTAGAAGGAACCTTTTGACTTCAACTCCACAGTGAGAAAAACATAAAATATCATCTTTGAACCGAAAAAAGTTATTTTTTATTTACGTGTAGGACTTTATATGATTTGATGAAATGAATATTTTGTAATTCGGAGCGGAAAAAAGGATTGACATTCAATTAAATGAATCGCATTTACTTCATCAGACAAAAAAGGCTTGGAAATGTAATTAAAATGTCCGTCCGTCTGTCTAAAGGCATAATCTTTAGTTCATCTCAAAGAAAGGCCAGCCTTGTAATGAAATGGCTTGTATGGAAACGCTTGTATTCGTAATTTAATGTCCGTCCGTCTGTCAGTTCTCATTGTTACTTTAACTCTTTGTTTATTGTTTTTATATATTCATATATAGTTTCTTTACCTTTTGACTGTATTTTTTATGCAAATTCTGTCTTTTACGTTCATATTCATCATCTGAATCCGAATCACTGTCACTTTCCTCATCTTGTTGGCGCTTAAGATTCTTCGCCTTTTTATTGTAAATGCGTGAGGCTGGAGTCACTGTACTATTTGGAGGCACGGGAGTTTGTAAATACTGTGGAGTCTGGCGTATCAAAGCCGGCGATGATGTGGAAATCGTACGTGTAGGACGGGAGGGCTGTAAAAAAAGAAAAAACAAAAACGTAAATAAAAATGAAGAAATCATTTAAAATTCAAAGAGGAAGAATAAAGACTTATCATCTCTTGTTAATGAAATTAAGCTGAGCTAATTCGTATTTTGTTTTTTCGTTAAACAAATATTTTTTATACCAAATTTTCGATTTTTTTTTGTTACCGAGCTTTAAGAGTGCAGAGAGATGTCACAATTTTTATTAAATAAATATTTTTCTATAACAAATTTTCGATTTAAGACTATTTACCTTTTTTTGTTTTCGGACTTTAAGAGTGTACATATATAAGGTGGCGCAAAAGTAATCCTCCTATCAGAAAATGCTATAAATTTTGCGATTGGCCCCTAATGCCTAATGTTGACATTTGTGTAGTAAACACATGCGAAATACACGTTAATAAACAATGTTACGCTACACTGCTCCAGAACGCGGAATATTGCTGACTATTTATTTGACCAATAATCGGTCGGTGACTTTGGCACAAAAAACATCGAAAGGTTACTTTTGCGCCACCTTGTATGTCACAATTTTTTCATTAAACAAATATTTTTCTATGACAAATTTTCGATTTTAAAACTGCCCCATTTATTTGTTTACCTTTTTTTGTTTTTTCGATTTTTAAGAGTTTTAAGATCGGGTTTTTATTTATTTTTTTTTTTGAGATGAGGTAATATTTTTGGTAAACAGATAAATATTTTAAAATTAAGGCCTAATGAAGAAAAGATATCTGCTCTAAGAACAAAATATTTGATAAGCAAACAATCAATATTTACAACTGTGGAAATGAGACACGTTTCTTTTGTTTTTTTTTTTTTGGAAATCTATGTTTATCAATCTTCTATTCGCTTTAAATAGCTAATGGTAGGTAGCCTCATGCATGTTTATAGGAAAGACAACATTAAAAGGAAATTACGTTTGTTTCTTTCTTAACTGCCAATTCCGTATGATAATGTAGGCAAGAATAGAGAAGCCAAGGTTTTCTTTAGCTTCTTTCCAGCTCATCTACAAACTCTATATCTATAAAACATAAGAGATACGTGCGTTTTCCGAAGGTTATTTATGATTGTAGATTTTCGTCTTTCAAAGCTTCGTATCGTCTTTTTCCAACGTTTATTTTTCAAACAGATTCTCTAATGATTATTAGCTTGAAGATATTGTTAAATTATATTTTTTCAAATCTAAATGAAGCCTAAAATTTTTTGTTGGTTTGTTTTGGGCAAATGTTCTTGTTTTTTATACGAATATAATATTATATTGAACAAACATTTATTTGTTTTTGTTCAAATCTTGCATATATTCTTATTTTTAATTCTATAAAAAGTTATAACTGTACTTTTATCTATGCAATAAACATTTTTATGTAAATTATGCAAATGTTTTTATTTTAATTTTTTCAGTATCATATAAACATATTAACTAACTGTGATATATTTATTTTTGTTTTCAAACTATGCAAATGTTTTAATTTTTTTAAACTTTGAATGTACATAAATCACCTATGTCTCAACTATGCTTTGAACTTTTCGTTTTTTTTATAATCCCCACCAAAGCACTATGCAAATTTTTTTCCAAACTAAATAAATATATTACGGCTTCTAATTACAAAAAAAACCTCTTCAACGCCAACTCTTCTCCAAAAACAAAGTCAGCACGTTTTTAATATTTATTAGTTTTTGTTTTGAAACCAGATTTTATTCAAACCCAAACAAACCTATATAATTTGCATAATTAAGGCAGACGACTTGGAATTTAATAAACAAATAAAAAAACTTAAAAAAACAGAAAAGTTTCCGCCATGACATTTGAAAGATTTAAAGGAGATTTTATTTCAGAATCTTTAAAAAAAGTCTACAATACCAAAAAGAACAGTTCATCGTTGATGACTTTTCTTCTAGAAAAGTGTATCGTTGATGACTTTTCTTCTAGAAAAGTTCAACGTTGATGACTTTTCTTCTAGAAAAGTTCATCGTTGATGACTTTTCTTCTAGAAAAGTTCATCGTTGATGACTTTTCTTCTAGAAAAGTTCATCGTTGATCACTTCTCTTATAGAAAAGTACATCATTAACGATGAACCCTTCGGAAAACTTCATCATGGACAACTTTTCTATTAAAATGGTCTTCAGTGATGACTTTTCTTTTAGAAAAGTTCATAGTTGATACATAAATCAATAAAAAAAAATCTAAATTGAGTTCCATTGCTTCAACATGTTTATCCTTACAAATTTTTAGCGCGATACTATTGTAATATACGCTCAACAGGCCGAACCACTGGCTTAAGTGTATGTCCATGGACATGAGACGTTTAAACGTCTCCTCTCTTCAACCTAACCTAACCTATTGTAATATACTTATCTACTTATGCATTTACAGCAGTCTACCCTCTTACCTGAGATGGAAATTGTGGGTTTGGGTTTTATGTATATAAGGTTTCTTTCTACCTGTATAATTTCCCAATGTAAATATATATATATATATATTTAATCGCTTTGTTGAAATATAATGTAAATGTGCAACCTATGCGATAATAGGCATGTTTTCGTTACAAGCTAGCACTTTTAGTTTAGCACTTTGCAACGAAAACAACTGACTTCCACTAACTGGCACATAAGCAATAAGTGGCGGATTTTCACTATCTGGTAGCAATGGTGTCATGAGTTGCGAAGAAAGAACAGTGCGAAACAGACAAAAAATTCGTGAAAAGTATTTATAAAACATATATTTACTATTCTATGTTCAATTGTTTACACTCTTTTTGCAAATATTAAAATAATTTCCCATTTTTGTTCTACTTCTTCCCGTTAATTCACAATAATTGATAAAATCTCTCCAAAAATGGGATGCCATATTGCTAAATACAGGGTGCCCAATCTGGCAACATCATACTCGATTAAGACATGAACACAAGCACCAAACTTCATCGGGAACTAATTGTGCTTAAAAGTGCTTAGCTCCCCATACAAATTAAGCACTTATGGTGTAACGAAAACACGCCTAATGAGGAATGCAATTATAATTGGATCAAATTTATTTACCAAAAATATAAAAATATCAAATTTTTGTACTTAATTGTCAAGCTCGTAATTTGTGGCTAATTAATATTTATTAGTTTCCAATAAATTAAAATAAATATATAATTTAAAATAAATATAAATTCGATCGAATATAGGGTAAGGTCTCGGAAGTCGACTATAGTATAGAGGAAACCCTCACAAACTGGCTTTAGTATTGAAGAAAACTTCAGAGGTTGGCTTTAGTATAGAGGAACCCTCAGAGATCGACTATAGTATAGAGGAAGACCTCAGAGGTCGACTCTAGTATAGGGGAAAACCTCAGAGGTCTTCTCTAGTATAGAGGAAGACATCAGAGGTCGACTCTAGTATAGAGAAAGACATCAGAGGTCGAATCTAGTATAGTGGAAGACCTCAGAGGTCAACTCTAGTATAGAGGAAGGCCTCAGAGCTCGACTCTAGTATAGAGGAAGATCACAGCGATCTACTCTAGAGAATAGAAAACCTCAGAGGTCGACTTAGTATAGAAGAAGGCCTCAGAGCTCGACTCTAGTATAGAGGAAGATCACAGCGATCTACTCTAGAGAATAGGAAACCTCAGAGGTCGACTCTAGTATAGAAGAAGGCCTCAGTGGTCCCCAGTTTCTTAATTTTTTGCAATTTATTTTAATATTGAAGTATTTTTTACTCATTTTCAAAAGTTAACTGTATTATATTTTTTATAAAGTTTAGTTCCTTAGTTGCTATTATTTATAATTTATTTCATTTTAAGGTGTTTTTGTAAGTTGTCGAATGTTAACCGTATTCATAACTAACTAAGGACCTTTGTTTCTTATTTTTTATAATTTTAATCTATTCTTTTAAATTTTTCAAAAATTAATATATTTTTTAATTAGTCCAGTTACTCAGTTTATTAATCCTTTATTTTTTTGTTTTTATTTTAACCGATTCTTTTATATATTTCAGAAATAAATTGCATTTTTGATTAATTGCAGTTTCTTCATACTCTACAAAAAAAAAACTTACCTGCACTTCAATATCCACAAAACCATTTAAGATCGAAATCGCACCGACAGCCATATTGCGTTCCAGTAGCTCTCTGGAAGTGCGCAACAGACCACGACTAATCAATGAGAAAGCCATGCTGACGATGATGAACTATGAAGAACTACTCCAAGTAGAGAACGAAACAAAAAGGAAAATGCTGCAGCAGATGATGTGGATGATAACGAATAAAACAATTTACACGAGACACACACCGAAAATTTATTTTAATTTAAAACAATTTACACCGTTTTAATGAAAATTGCACCAATGAGGGCTTTGGGATTGTCTTCTTCAATTATACTGGTTTTCAAAGTTATCTTTACTTCCATTTATTTTTTTAAGTTGGAAGCAATTTTTTGTTCAATTTTGTATTATTTTTGTTTTTGTAATTAAATGTTTTTTGTTTTATTTTTTAATTTGTGTTTTTTTGGATTTGATTTCAGGCGTTCAATGAGTTCACGTCTGCTTGCGACAACGTTCGAATATGTTTTGATTTCAGTACTGGAATTGTGTTTGCCAAGAAAACATGCTGAGCAGCAGGCAGGCAGTCCACCGACCGGCCAGACAACGGCGACGACGGCGCTGCTTTCTTGGTGCTCCGTCCTCAACATGCACATATTCCATCCATCCATACACACAGAGAGAAACATAACGACAACAATACACACAAAGCCATCTGAACGAACAATACCCGTTGTTTCCACTGCTTTCCATTGGGGATAATGATGATGAACATTATCATCATCATCGTCAGCGCTCCAACGCTGTCACTTATGTACCACATACATACATTCAAACCGAGACGAGAGAGGTTTTTGATCGAGAAACAAAACATCGAAAAGTAAAACCGGCAAACAGAACAACGACAACAAAGCCTATAGGAAGCCTAATGTAAAAACCATACAAAGAATCAAGAATGGAGGGACCCAAAGTAATGCAATTCCGGCTGATGAAGCTGGAGGGAGCAAAGTCTAAAACTGATCTGACAAGGTAAGTGCATGATACAAGGGGAATATGGCATATTCCATCCGGGGGGTGGTCAATCGTCTTGCATTCAAAGCAAACACAGACAGACAGACGAATGAACGTGACCGCGAGACAGCTTCAAAATAAACAGTCTTCTTTAGTTTCCAGTTTTCTTCATGCATATGTAATAAAATATTGCAATAGAAGAGTCAGAGAGAGAATATGTCAAAGAGTTAGAGAGAGAATATGTCAAAGTAGCCGTTATTTACTCTCAATACACAACACCGAATATTTTACATTGTCGTCGTATCTATAAGAATCTAAAGAAACAGAACAGCAATACCCGCCGCCCGGTGTATACTTTGGAAAAGTGTCATTAAATGTGGGTCACACATTATGTGCGTAGGGAGTGGCGCACAGTGTTGTGGGCCTCAATAGCAAAACAAAATTGAAATCAGAAATGAGACCTCACAGGTCGATTATAGTATAGAGAAAGACCTCATAAGTCCAATCTAAAATATAGGTGAGTTCTTACAAGTAAAATAAAGGAAGATCTGAGAGGATACTTCTAGTATAGAAGGGGACCTCATAACTAAAATAAAAGAAGTGTTCAGAGATCGACTCTAGGGTAGAGGAAGACCTCAGAGATCCACCTTAGTATATAGGAACATCTCAGAAGTCGATTCTATTATAGTGGAAGACCAGGACGACGACCCTAGTACAGAGGACGAACTCAGAGGTCGTCTATAGTATGGAGGAAGAACTCGGAGATCGCCTCTAATATAATAGATGACCTCAGAGGTGGCCTCTAGTACAGAGGAAGACCTCAGAGGTCGCCTCTAGTACAGAGGAAGACCTCAGAGGTCGACTCTAGTATAAAAGAAGACCTCAGAGGTCGACTCTAGTATAAAAGAAGACCTCAGAGGTCGACTCTAGTATAAAAGAAGACCTCAGAGGTCGACTCTAGTATAGAAAGACCTCATAGGTCGACTCTAGTATAGAAAGACCTCATAGGTCGACTCTAGTATAGAAAGACCTCAGAGGTCGACTCTAGTATAGAAAGACCTCATAGGTCGACTCTAGTATAGAAAGACCTCATAGGTCGACTCTAGTATAGAAAGACCTCAGAGGTCGACTCTAATATAGAAAGACCTCAGAGGTCGACTCTAGTATAGAAAGACCTCAGAGGTCGACTCTAGTATAGAAAGACCTCAGAGTCTGCCTCTAGTATAGAAGACGACCTCCGAGGTGGGCTCTAGTACAGAGGAAGACCTTAGAGGTCGCCTCTAGTATAGAAGAAGACCTCAGAGGTCGCCTCTAGTATAGAAGAAGACCTCAGAGATCCACCTTAGTATATAGGAACATCTCAGAAGTCGATTCTATTATAGTGGAAGACCAGGACGACGACCCTAGTACAGAGGACGAACTCAGAGGTCGTCTATAGTATGGAGGAAGAACTCGGAGATCGCCTCTAATATAATAGATGACCTCAGAGGTGGCCTCTAGTACAGAGGAAGACCTCAGAGGTCGCCTCTAGTATAAAAGAAAACCTCAGAGGTCGACTCTAGTATAAAAGAAGACCTCAGAGGTCGACTCTAGTATAGAAAGACCTCAGAGTCTGCCTCTAGTATAGAAGACGACCTCCGAGGTGGGCTCTAGTACAGAGGAAGGCCTTAGAGGTCGCCTCTAGTATAGAAGAAGACCTCAAAGGTCGCCTCTAGTATAGAAGAAGACCTCAGAGGTCGCCTCTAGTATAGAAGAAGACCACAGACGGCGAGTAAAAGAAAAAGATTCAGAGGTAAACTCTAAAATAGTGTAAGACCGCAGAGATCCCCTCTAGTAAAGAGGACAACCTTAGAGGTTGACTCAAGTTCAGAGGAAGTCTTCAGAAGTTGTCTCTAGTATAGAGGTAGACCCCAGAGGTCCCAGACCCCAGAGGAAGAACTCAGAAGTTGTCTCTAGTATAGAGGAAGGCCCCAGAGGTCGAGTCTAGTATAGAGGAAGGCTCCAGAGGTCCAGTCTAGTATAGAGTATGACCTCAGAGTTCGATTTTAGTATAGTGGAAGACCTCAGAGGTCGATTCTAGTATAGAGGAAGACCTCAGAGGTCCTCTCGACTCTAGTATAGAGGAATCTACGATTTTTATAATATTTTAAGATTTATATAAAAAGATTTTTCTTTGATATGTTCTCCAAAAAAAATCTAATACATTTTCTATAAATAAAATATTTCACAAATTTTTTAAAGAAAAATGGTTAAATATAAAATTTATTATAAATATACAATTTCTATAAATGAAAATTTTCGGAGAAATTTTCTATATATATAGCGTGATCCATTTCGAGGTTCCCTACTTTTTAAAGAAAAAAAACACAGAAAATTAAAATTGAATGGGGAATGTTTATTATCATTTGAAAAAACATTCTTTGGCATTTATTTTTTTGAAGATTATGTCTATCAAATGTTGGCCGCGGCTACGTCTCAGGTCCATCCGTTGAGTCCAATGAGTCGGTGACTCGTTCGATTATTTCAACTGGTAACTGGCGAATGACACGCGTGATGTATTGCTCCAAGGCCTGAATCGAAGCGGATTTGTCCGCATAAACTTTAGACTATACATATCCCCACAGGAAAAAGTCTAACGGTGTGATATCACACGATCTTGGTGGCCAATCGACCGGCCCAAAATTATTAATTATGAAATTATCTGCTCACCGAAGTGTTCTCTCAATAATTCCATTGATTGATGCGATGTGTGGGAAGTGGCGCCGTCTTGTTGAAACCAAATGTCGCCGAGATCACGAGCTTCAATTTCAGGCATCAAATAGTCGGTTATCATGGCACGATAACGGTCGCCATTGACGGTTACGTTCACACCGGCATCATTTTTCAAGAAATATGGAACGATGATTCCACCGGCCAACAAACCACACCAAACCGTTGTTTTTTCTGGATGAAGTTGCCCTTCGTCCCAAATGCGGCAATTTTGCTTGTTTTCATACCCATTGAGCCAGAAATGAGCCTCATCGCTGGACAAAATTTGGCTCGAAAACGTCGGATCTTCTTGGAACTTTTCAAGTGCCCATAGAGCGAAGCGATGTCGCTTGGTAAGGTCTGGCGGCTTCAGTTCTTGCACATGTTGTATTTTGTATGCTTTCAATTTAAGATCTCGACGTAAAATGCGCCAAGTCATTCCATACGTCAGTCCGAGTTTCTGCGAACGGCGCCGATTCGACTCTTCACGGTCTTCGTGTACACTCTCAGCTTCGGCCGCTACATTTTCTTCATTGCATGCTGGACGTGGTCTATTTGGTCGAATATTATCCAATAATGAATGCTGGGTCTCATGATGGGTGATGGTGTTGCGAATAGTACGCGACGATTATGTTGACCATAAGTTGAGCGAAGTGCACGAAACACATTCCTCACAGAATGCGAATTTTCGCAATAAAGTTGAACGATTTGTAAACGTTGTTCAGGCGTAAGTCTTTCCGTGATGAAATGCCAAACAATACATAAAAAAAGTAACATGACAGCATGACATGTCTCACACGTGATCTGTCAAAAAAAGGCTATTGAAAAAAGTATCTCTACTTGGATCACCTGTTACATATATTTTCAAGAGCGCCCCAGTAGGTGAGCAGTAAGCGTACCCACTATTTATGTGAACCCAAAACACTGTATGTAGGCATGGGTTTTCGACGAAAAACAAGAAAATTACTTATTTTGCGATCACATCAAGTTATTTGAAAAATCTGGTAGTTGGTAAACGAGATACTCTTAAAAAAACAAGGTTCATTTTAGCACGCGTCAGCGTACATTGTATTACGTAATGTTTCTCCAAACACACACCTTTTGTTCATAATGATGTTATTTTTCTGGAAGACATACATATTACCCAATATTCCAGCAGAGTTATTATTGTCGAGTCCATTAACCACATTTATCGATACTTTCCATTTTCGTCTGCCCGTTCAACTCTCTCGCTTTTAGAAGTTATAAGACGTTTATTGTTTCTACCTTTTTTCTCTGCGTTTATTTCATATCTTGCCGAAGAAGATATTGTGCTTTCTGGAAGAGAGAGAGAAAAAATGCATTGGGAATTTATGAATGTCTGCATTTTAAAATACATACTTATGTACATATGTAGGGGTATGTATTTTTATACATCCATACAAATTTAAAACAAAGTCAATAAACTGGGTTTTGTTGTGTGCATTCATAATTGGATTAAGTTCGTTTGCTCAAGAATCTTGTCTTGACATTGTTTTTTTTTTCTTGGACTCAATCTAATATAATGTTGCAGTCAGGCAGGTAGTTGGAACAGGTTTCTAGTTAAACCATCGTCCAAAGACAGTAAATGAAGCGAAACGGAGTTTTTAAATACGAAACATAAACAGGTAGATGTTAAATATATGTTTTCTGCTGCAAATACTGTCCCAAAAACCATAACAGATTTGAATTTTAACTCTGTTTAATATTGTTTTTACCCCTTTACATTATTATTATAACAATACTCGTATTTCTTTATAATAGATTAGATTTTATATGAAATAAAAAATGTTTACCCAAAATGTCATAGCAATGCTTTATTTAGATATTTAGGATTTTTATTTCAGCGATTTGTCAAAATTCTGTTTAAAAAAATTCCTAGTTTGATATTAAAAAATCTGACCCATAATAAATTTATATTGCATCCAAGTGTCCAGAAAATAAATAAAGAAATTCCATTATGTCTCTGCACTTGATCTTCATGACCTTGATCAGTTCAAACAACCAACTACAACACACGTATTCATAAATGTTTGACCCATAAAATCATAATATAAATAATAATAATAGCTTAAATTTTTCGTTTATGTGTTTATTCTTGATTTTAAATTGAAAATATCCGCATAATCCAACCCAAGTACTAGTGAGCGAATCGTGCACACACACTGCCAGATCTCGAAATAAAACTACGATGAGCGATTTTGCACGTAGACTGGCAACGGAGGGATCATTGTCTCACTGTCCAATGGAGCATATGGCAAGCGCAGTATTCAGGGCGTTCAGCAAACTATGGGTTATGTGAGCGATTCGTTTCAAACTCTATTGAACGTACCGTCCTCGGTTGTTCTTTCCATGATCACCCTAACCACTACTATAGATCAAGAGAATCAGGGGAGCAATAAAACCAGCCATGAGTTTTGGAACTGCATGTCGTCTTTTTGCATTTTAAATACGAGACGAGTATTCAAATGCGTTTTCCAAATCCTCTTCATTCTCCACTCATTCGTTCGTTCGTTCATCGTTTCATTTCGAATCCAACTGCAATTGTTTTCTTGCTACTGCTGACATGAATGCCGGTCATTAATCCAACACATGTTTGGCTCGCATTGTGCAGTGCCTTCAGCACATACATATGTACATGTGCAGCACTTTGAGAAGGCTTTGAACAACCACCATAAAGTCGAGGGAGGCCTCTTGAGATTAAGTGAGAGTTTTGTTTGCTTAAACTAATGACTTTCCAAAAAAATAAAAAAATATCGCTGTTTGTTTGGTGTCTCTTGGTTGGAATGGGGCAATTGTTTTTTTTCAGGCAAGATTGGAGAAAGAAATTAGATATGCATGTTAATGAGTGGTGAAGTGGATGAGCTCTTTCAGTACATGCGTACATACCTAGAATGACAATGATAAGAAAAAATGCATTTTAAAATCCCTTTTTCTCTAAAAGAAAACATTAAAATGAAATATAAATACAGGGTCTCCCATATTCGACGGACCCATCTGGCAACGCCATAACTTTTGACAGAGATGTCAGATCGCTTAATGACATACCGCGTTTGAAGCGTCAGTCCAAGCAGATTTTTACCATGGAACAATACACGCCACGCGAAATAGTTGAAATTTACATTCAACAGAAGAAGTCAATTGTGAAAACTCAACGTGCTTTTAAAATATTAAAAAATGTGAGAAGTGCGCCTTCTAAGAACACCATTAAGCGTTTATACGAAAAATTTTCGACTGGTGAGGCTCTTTCTAATCCGAAGAGGCCAAATAAAAGTCGACCAAGGCGATCGGCCGAGAATATCGCTGCCGTACGAGCCAGTGTTGAGAGGTCCCCAAGAACATCCCAAAAACGCCGTTCTCAGCAGTTGGGCATGGCTCGGTCCACTTTACAACGGATTATTCGCGTTGATTTGCATTTGTTCCCGTACAAAATTCAATTGACGCAAAGATTGTTGCCTGCGGACAAGCCTCGTCGATTGGAATGGGCCCAAAAAAAACATGGGTCCGTCGAATATGGGCAACCCTGTACAAGTGTCATAGGGAGAAAGACTAAGGCTTAAAATCCCTGTCCTCCAAAGAATATATTAAAATAAAATCTTAAGAAAAATCTACTCTGAAAACTGATCTACAGTGAAAATTGTATGTTATCATTTTTGGGGGGAAATTTCTATTGCAAGTATTGGAAGATGGGTAAGGAAGATCTGAGATACATTTCTCCTTCTACTTACGTACCAAAGACTTAAAAAACATGTTTTTAATACTTATAAAAAGGTTCTATGAAAGTGTAGAAAGATATTTTCTATAATATTTTACAATATTTTAAAATTTGTTCATATAGATAAAATTTTCTTTGAAATTTTCCTTTAAAAAACTTTCTATGAAATCTTCTATAAGAAATTTCCTGTTAATATAAATTTGTAAAAAAATTGTATAAATACCTAAAAACTATATAAATTTCTAAAAAAAATATATAAATTCCTGAAGATTTTATATAATTTTCTAAAAAAATATAAAATTTAAAAAAAAATTGTTGGTCTTGAGCCAGAAGAATATTCCAGTTAAAATCATAATGTTTACAAGCAAAATGAAATGGACAACCAAAATTCAAAAAATTGTATATAATTCTAAAAAAAACAAGTAAGAAAGTTTCAGTCGGGTAAACCGACTAAGGTATACCCTCACTTTGTGAGTAATGTAATATTGAATATTACTCGAATTATTCTGTCAATTTGTGTGGGAGTTACCAGAAGGGGTTTATATAATACACCTTTTTTCGCTGAACATTAGATACTTTAAATTCATTGCACTGTGCCGACTTATAAGCATTTATGTGCACTGGTATAAACGTTATGAGACATTAAATTGTGGTATGATTTGGGAATTTTGTGTGGGAGGTACAAAAAGGGGTGTGGCAATAACGCCCATTTTTCACAGGGCTATAGACACTATAAAAACATTACACTGTACAAAATTTCAAGTATTTGTATACACTGGTTTTAATGTTATAAGCTGTTAACTTTTGGTGCAAAAAGGTACCTTTGTGTGGGAGGTACCAAAAGGGGCGTGGCAACAACACCCATTTTTCCCTGGACTGTAGGCAATATAAAAGCATAATACTGTACAAAATTTCAAGTATTTTTATACACTGTTATTAATGTTATAAGCTGTTAACTTTTGGTGCAAAATGGTGCATTTGTGTGGGAGGTACCAAAAGGGACTTGGCGACTTCGCCCATTTTTCTCGAGTTGATAACGACTAATAAGCTAATACTATGTGTGAAATTTCAAAAGATTCGAATAAGTAGTATAGCAGTTATTAAAGACACAATATTTCACAACATTTTAACCCTTTGTGGGGGAGGTACTAGAAGGAGTGGACCAATATGGCCCATCTTCGAACTTAGCCGGAGATAGAAAAAAATATTACCACATACCAAATTTGAGGTCAATCGGTTACTCCTTTCGAGAGTTATCGTGCGCACCAGCCAGCAGACAGACAGACAGACAGACAGACAGACAGACAGACAGACAGACAGACAGACGGACGGACATTGCTCATTCGACTTAAAATGACCCAAAACGGATTTCCTCCGAACATACTTGGGGTCTTAGGTCACTCCTTCGACGTGTTACACTTTTTTCCGTAGCAAATGATATATACCCTCGTCACACTAAAGTGAGGGTATAATTATATATTAATTCTAAAAAAATATTTAAATTTCTAAGAAAGTTTCTATAAATGAAAATTTTATAAGAAATTTTCTGTAAATAAAAAGTTTGAAACATATGTTCTGTATATTCAAAATATCTACGAAATTTTCTATAAATAACTACTTACGTACCAAGGACTTAAAAAACATTTTTTTTGATAAAAATGTTCTAAGAAATGTCCTATGAGTGTAGAAAGATTTTTTCTATAATTGAAAGTTTTGTAAGATATTTTCTATAAATGAACAATTTTAAGAAATTTTTTATAAATACAATATTTTAAAATTTTTTCATATAGATAGAATTTTTTTTAAATTTTCCTTTAAAACAAGAATATTACAGTTCCAGAAATGGGCAACCAAAATTCAAAAAATTATTTATTAATTCTAAAAAAAATATATATTAATTCTAAAAAAATTATATATTAATACTAAAAAAAATATAAATTTGAAAAAAGTTTCTATAAATCAAAATTTTGTAAGAAATTTTCTGTAAATAAAAAGTTTGAAACAAATGTTCTATACATTCAAAATATCTAAGAAATTTTCTATAAATTCAAATATTTTTTGAATATTTTATACAGGGTTTTTCAACAAGAGGTGTTATTTTGAATCACACGGTATTTCGGTAGCTGTCACTTTTGAAGCTTTTATTCTTTGGCATTTGACAAGTAGAAACTACGCCATTCCTAAAAATGGAACGATACACGATTCAACAACGCATTGAAATTATTAAAATTCGAAAAATCGAAAATCATCAAAAAATCATCTTGACCGATGAGGCCCATTTCCAGCTCGTTGGCTACGTCAACAAGCTAAATTGTCGCATCTGGGGCTCGGAAACCCAAGTTGTTGAGAAGCCTCTCCATCCTCAACGTGTGACTGTTTGGTGCGGTCTATGGTCCGGCGGGGTCATTGGACCTTACTTTCTGAAAATGAGGTTGGATCAACGGTTACGGTGAATGGATTGCGCTATCGAGAGATGATTAATGTTTTTTTATTGTCGGAGTTGGATGGTATTGATCTGGACAACGTGTACTTTCAACAAGACGGCGCTACGTGCCACACAAGCAACGAAACCATTGCTCTGTTACGGGAAAACTTTCCGGACCGTGTTATCTCTCGAAGAGGTGATCACAATTGGCCACCGAGATCTTGTGATTTAACACCTTGCGACTTCTTCCTTTGGGGCCACGTGAATGATAAGGTCTACGCCAAAAGCCCAGCGTCGATTCAAGACATCAAAGATAGAATTCGTGAGGCTATCATAGGGCAGCCACTTTGCGATTTGGTTATGGAAAATTTCATGAAAAGGATATGGTCCTGTAAGCGTGGTCGTGGTGGCCATTTGGCTGATGTTGTTCTTCATTATTAACAGCATACCTTCCTCTTTATTATGAAATAAACATCCAATCATTTATCTCAAAAATTGCATTTTTCTTCGAATACCAAAATAACACCTCTTGTTTGAAAATCATTTATAAATATAAAATCATCTAAGAAATTTTCCTATAAAATAAACAAAAAACTGTCTGAAATCTTCTATAAGAAATTTATATAAATTTCTAAAAAAATATATAAATTTCTAAGGATTTTTTTTTTAAATTAATAATTTTTAAATACAAAAACTCTAAGATATTTTTTATTAATAAAAATGTTCTAAGAAATTTTCTACAAACAAACTAAAAATTTCTTATCGCAAATGTTTTAAAACATAATTTTTAAGCTTTATCTCAAAAAATTGCTTTTTTCTTTGAATACCAAAATAACACCTCTTGTTGGAAAACCCTTTATAAATATAAAATCATCTAAGAAATTTTCCTATAAAATAAACAAAAAACTGTCTGAAATCTTCTATAAGAAATTTATATAAATTTCTAAAAAAATATATAAACTTCTAAGGATTTTTTTTTAAATGAACAATTTTTAAATACGAAAACTCAAGATATTTTTATTAATAAAAATGTTCTAAGAAATTTTCTACAAACAAACTAAAAATTTCTTATCGCAAATGTTTTACAACATAATTTTTAAGCAAGTGGCACCGTCCTGTGGATACCACATATAGTACACATCCATATCATCCAATTCGGGCCATACAAAGTTCGTTATCATTTCACGATAGCGAACACCATTCACAGTAACTGCCTGACCGGCCTCATTTCGAAGAAGTATGGCCCGATGACGCCGCCAGCCCATAAGCCGCACCAAACGAACTGGGCGAGCATGCACAGCATCCACATCTCCTACAGACCCGGTTTGCTGAAATTTGCGCACAATTATTATAAAAAAAACTTGACGTTTAGGTGTGGTTCACATTCAACATCGGCCCTTGCAATTTAACCACCCTTTATTTTGAAAAAATTAAGAATTGAAAGAAATTTTCTTTAAATAAAATAAAGCTAAGAAATTTTCCAAGAATAAACTACGATTGTCAAAAAATTTTCTTTAAATAAAAAAAATTAAGTCTATAAGAAAAATTTTCTTTAAGCTAAAATATACTATTTTTCTTCTTTATTATGCTTTTATTTTTTTATTCTACGTTGTTTTATTTTATTGCTACCTGTTAATCTCAACATATTCTGTAGATAAATATTTTTTAAACTCTTTTTTATAAGTATAATTTTACTAAGAAATGTTCTATAAAAATCATTTTTTACTAATGATAAAATTCGGAAGAAATTTTCTATAAATATAAAAATTCCACAAAAAAGTTTGTTCATAATAAAAGTGTTCTAAGAAAACTCCGAAGAAATTTTCTATAAATAAATAAATATAAAAATTCTTAAAAAACTTTTCTTTTAATAAAAGTGGTCTAAGACATTTTCTATAAAAAAAATTCTAAAAAATTATCTACAAACAAATTAAAAATTTGTTATACAAGGTGGCGCAAAAGTAATCCTCCTATCAGAAAATGCTATAAATTTTGTTTATTGCGATTGGCCCCTAATGCCTAATGTTGACATTTGTGTAGTAAACACATGCGAAATACACGTTAATAAACAATGTTACGCTACACTGCTCCAGAACGCGGAATATTGCTGACTATTTATTTGACCAATAATCGGTCGGTGACTTGGGCACAAAAAACATCGAAAGGTTACTTTTGCGCCACCTGTTAGAAAGTGTGTTCAACATAAAATTTGTAAAAAAAATTTCTTTAAATATAAAATCTCTTGGAAAATTTCTTATAGTTAAACATTTCTCAGAAAATGTTTGTTTATAAAGAAAATTTCCTAAAAAATATTCTGATTAAATCAAGAATTACAAGAATGCTTTAAATAAAAGATTTCTAAGAAATTTTCCGTAAATAAAAAGTGTCGAAAAATGTTCTAATTAAAAAAAGTCATATGAAAATATTTTATTAATAAAAATTATTTTATTAATAAGAAAATTTCCTTTAAGAAAATTTTTATAAGACATAACTTATATTTTATTTTACTTATTTTATTTTATTTTCCTAAAAACAACTTTGAAACTAATTCAGAGAATTATATAACTTTCAATAAAAAGTAGTGAAATATTACCGACAATCTATATTAGGAAACATTTTTAATGAAATATTTTATTATAACATTTTTTCTATCACTATATTTATGAGTATTTAAAATAAAATTTAAAAAAAATCTATTGTAAAATATTTTTCAAAATATAAATACCATCAAAAAAACTGGGAACTATAAAGACCCTTTTTTTCTTTTTTTACCGAATGTGCCAGTTTAAGTTTGTAGATTAGTTGTGGGTCTAAATTCTGTCAGTTTCCCATTTGAGACCTGTTACTCATCAGCCAAAATCAACAAATCGTTTCGTTCCTTCAACAAAAAATTGTTGTTGACTTTGTAACATTACATTACAAAAACTACTACTGTCACTTGTCATGCCTTTATGTAATAATTCCCTTGCTGCATTACAGCTCAGCCTTCACTCACACATGGGTACCCCCTCACCCAAACATTACGTTCAAATGTTGTAATATTCAACATTAGTTGACATTTCTGTATTGTTTTCTTTAACAAAAATGGTAAATCTTGTGTAAACAAAACCAAAATCATAAATAAATCAACAAATATAAATATCCACTGACTGATGTTGTTGTAGCTTTGGCATGTTGTAAAAAAATTGTGTTGAAAGTTATAATTTTTATCTCGCATTACAATTATAGGGCCACTTTGGAAAACATCAAAAAAACAACAACAATGGGAATTATTTTTAGTTTGGTTCTCAAACTGATAAGAATATTTTTTGTTATTTAGAAATTCAGAAATTGTAATTATTTTATGAAATTGTAAAAGATAATCTGGGAAAGGAATAGTTGTTGTTTTTATTTTTTTTCGTTTGGGAATTCGAATGTTTGAAACTCCTCGAATGCGTTTCGTTTCGTTTCATTGCTTTATCTTTGTTTTTTTCTCTCCCGCCAATAACAATTAAATATTTTGCGTTTTTAGCAAAATGTTGTTATTGTCGTCGATGATGATGATGATGATAATTAATCACCAAGAACATAAACTCTAGCAACTGGTGGTGCGTTCCAAGAAGCACGTACACCCTTATATTTCCAGAACATAGTAAAATGTTTTGGCATTTTTTGCCAGCATAATTCCAACATCACCTACCCTTAAAATGGAATAAGGCGTTTTGAAATAAATTGCGTTGTTTCTTTTATGAAAGGGCAGTAGACATACAAACAACGCTTGTTTACATATTTGTGGTTCGGAAGTCAAACAATTTATGTGTAAATTTACAAGTAAAGTGTAGATTGATTGTTACCTTTAATCCCGACATTCATGTCTACAAAATGTACCTGAAAAGGTCAAATTAGGACTAGGAATTTGTTGCAAAAAGGATTTTTTTGTTTACTTCTCTAGGAAAAGATTACCTTTATTTTCCGATTTATTTACTTAACAAATGGAAAAGTACCTATAATTGCCACATTATATTTTTCCAACCACTAATTTAATTTTATTTTATTTTATTTTATTTTATTTTATTTTATTTTATTTTATTTTATTTTATTTTATTTTATTTTATTTTATTTTATTTTATTTAATTTTATTTTATTTTATTTTATTTTATTTTATTTTATTTTATTTTATTTTACTTTATTTTATTTTATTATTTTATTTTATTATTTTATTTTATTTTATTTTATTTTATTTTATTTTATTTTATTTTATTTTATTTTATTTTATTTTATTTTATTTTATTTTATTTTATTTTATTTTATTTTATTTTATTTTATTTTATTTTATTTTATTTTATTTTATTTTATTTTATTTTATTTTATTTTATTTTATTTTATTTTATTTTATTTTATTTTATTTTATTTTATTTTATTTTATTTTATTTTATTTTATTTTATTTTATTTGTATATGGAGTAAATTTTCTCTTCGTTGTTAACTCATTTATTATGTATTAAATTGAGAGTTCAATTTTTTTAATGTTAATTATATTTATTTTTATTAATATTATATTGTTAAACACATTGAATTTTCTATTTAACGGAGTACATCAGTCGGAGTAGTCTTAAAAGCTGCTATTATTTATTATTTATTATGCATTTTGTAATTTATTTTAAATTGGGATTTGAGACCATAAATTACAAGTTATGATGAAATAAATAAATCATCTTATTTCTTATCATTTTCGTAAACTAAATTTTGAAAATAATTAAGTAACTTAAAATGACAATATCTCCTCAACTAAGTAGCTAACTGGCGGAAAATTTAAAATAATCAGAGATCGAGCAAAGAAATTTTGTTTAATTTGTTAATTGTTTTATATTTTATTTTATTTCAATAGTTTTATTTTATTGTATTTTTATTTGTTTTTAATTATATTTTTAACCTGTTTATTTAGTTTAATTTTTTTTTTGGAAACAAAGGATTAAAATACTTATTTTCTTACCAAATCTTAAAAATAATAAAATAACATAAAATGGTCATATCTTTTTAACTTACTGGCGTAAAAAAAAAAAAAAAAAAAAAAAAAAAAAAAAAAAAAAAAAAAAAAAAAAAATAAAATAATCTGTAATCGTTCGAATATAAATTTGTTTCATTTGTTACTTATTTCATAGTCTACCTGCATTTTATTTTTTATTGTATTTTCTTTATTTATTTTTTATTATAGGTAGCCTCCAAGCCTCCTAGTATATTTTATTTATTATTAAACAATCAGTATTCTAATTAAGTGTCATCTATTTTATTGAGACCAAATTGAGTAAAATGTAATAAATCTGTGATCGGCCAATTATGGCGAGTTTTTTTTATCTATATTCTATTAGTCATGTTTTATATTTCGAACCTCTGTTTTACATACTCGTATATTAAATGTGCTTTGTTATTCAAAGCAGTTAAAAAGGCGGTGAAAGGCAAATAATTCTCATTTTCATAAAATAAATATTGAAAATAGTGAAGTAACTTGAATGTGGTTATATTTCCTAAATTATTTTTTGTTTGTTATTATTTTGCAAAGCTTAATTTTATTTTTCAAATCAGAAACAGTCGATTGGAATATGACAATATTCTGTGAAAACTTTTACTAAATCTTGAAAATAACTTAAAATGGTCATATCTCCTTAACCAAATGGCGTAAAATATAAAATAATATTTGATCGCTCAAATATTAAGAGTTATTGTTTCAAAGTTTAAAAAAACGGTGAAGAAAATACATTTAAATAACATAAAATGGCCATATCTCCTTAACTAAGTGGTTTTGATCATTCAAATATTAAGAGTTATTGTTTCAACGTTGAAAAAAAAAACGTTGAAGCGAATACTTTTGACCTGAAGTTTTTATATTTATATTAATTTTTTACTTTATTTTATGTAATTTTAATTTTAAACTGAACTAAAATTAAAAATATTTCAATAATAATCAATTTTGAAGCATATTAGTGGAGAAAAAAAGTTATTAGTTAGAATCAGTTTCTTAAATATGTATCACACTAACAGTTTCAGGTGTTGATTTTTCATGTTTTTTTTTTTTTTAATTTATTACCTCAAACTCTTTTCAATAGCAAATAAATGGTAGTTCTTACACAAAAAGCATTTCGATCATTAAATTTTAAAATTCTAAACACGTCCAACAGAGCCCTAAAAAATAATCACGCATTTTTTGTTTACAATTTAACGGAAATACTCGCTGCTGTCCAAATTACCGATCATTTACAAGAAAGGTTTATTTCACTGCTGCTCAAAGAAAAGGCTAGACCTAAGACACCAAAAAATTCAGTGACGTCAATATGTTGTGGGTAATGTTTACAAAACTCTTAAGCGGTAAGAATCTAGAAATGTTTTCAAGAAAAACTTAAGATTCCGAAAGTGTTTTTGAATAATTTGCATCAAAAAAATTAAGAAAGTCAAACGATGAAGGGGGAAAATTCTTTAAACGGATTTTATTTATAGACAAAGAATTTGAATATTACAGAACAATAAGGGAGTTTACTGAACTCGTCGCTTCGTAGAAGACAATAGTAATTTACGTAAACGGAACACAATTTCCAGACAATAATAATTCTTTGAGAAAATCTGAAAATGCTGAATAATCTCGCAATCGATCAATCACATTTGACATATTTGAGCCCCAAAGATGAATATCACAAAGACTTTCGATTTTCTTATGCATGCAGTTGTAAACAAAAGTCTACGTTATTTTTAAATAATAAAAAATATGCATCATATTAAATATTTCAGAAGATAAGAATATATGCACTAGTTTTAAAAGCTTTGCGCCTTTAAAATAAAATAGAAATTAGTAAATAACTTAAAATGTTCATATCTCCTCAACTAAGTGTCCAAATGGTGTAAAATATAAAATATTTGCATTGTAAATGTTATGGTAAATTACATGTTTTCTTAAATAACTTTAAATATTCAAATGGAGAAAAATAATATTTGATCGCCGAAATATTGTCATCTTAAATAACTTAAGATTTTTATATCTCCTCAACTAAGTGTCCAACTGGAGTAAAATATATAATAATCCGTGATCGCCCAAATATTGAGAATTCATTGAAAATTTAATTGTAAAGATGTCTTCTTAAATAACTTAAAATTTGCATATCTCCTCAACTAAGTGTTCGAATGAAGTAAAATGATATCTGATCTCCGAAATATAAAGAGGTCATTGAAAAATTAATCGTAAGTGGTCGCCATAATTTAAAAAGTGGAGAACAAATATAAAACAATATTTAGATTTCATATATCATCAAATTAATTTCCAAATGGTAAACATTTAAATCACTGTGATCGCCCAAATATTTAGATTCAATGAAAATTATTCTTAAACAACTTAAAATGTTCATATCTCCAAAAGGAGTATATAATCTATGATCGCCCAAATATTGCGAGAGTTCATTGAACAATTAATCGAAAAAGGTATCTTCTTTATTCCAGCATGCATAGAAAAAATGTCATGCAAAAAAATGTAATTAAAATTATTATTTGTCGTATCCATTAAAATATTAATTAAAAATCTATAAAAATATTAATTGATTTTTAAATATCAAAATCATTAATATTTTTTCAATTACTCAATTTTTCCCATTTGTTGGTTTATAAAGAATTCTTTGGAAAACTTAAAATGTGCACATGTGAGGAATACTTTGGCGAGTAACTGTAATTTTTTCCGTCCATTTTCTTGGTAATATTTCTTCTGCCAATACATATGAGAATGTCTTGCTTAATTTGAAATACTTGAAATAAAGATCGCTATCATATTTCATGTGTTGTAAAATATTATTGTGTTACTCTTTAAAGCTATCCAAATCGTATGTTCTAGATCATTATCAGGGCAACAACAACAATTATGTATATTTATGATGACTACTTTTTCATAAGAATGTTGACGTCTAATGTGTCTATAAATTCTATATACATATGAATCCAGTGTAAACGTGAGTGATGTCCCACCATCCCCAAACCAAATATCAACGCTGATCGTCATCATCGTGTACGGTTGACGCGTCAGTCCGTATTTTCTCTGCAGCGCCGCACTTATGTTTATATTTTTTATTTAGAATTTAATTGAAAACAAAAAACATAAATACGAGATACCGACCGCGACCCCACCATTCCAATATAATAGTGAACATATCATGAGACCACTGGTACAAAGAAGGCAGCAAGGAGCCTGCTATAAGGCCTTTGTTTATATCTGCATGACTGGACTTTACAGAGTGATTCAGATTACAGAATTTCATAATTGCACCAATTTTAGAAAGAATACATTACAGAAAACCTAGAAGACCAAGTAATGGGATTAAAAATTAATTAAAACCGGATGAAGTCAGATGATTCAATATAGGTACTCTTAATTTTTATTTATATGTATAGAGCAAAACAACAGAGGGAAAAATCAACAAATTTCTACGCCATTTTTTAAAATTGTGATTGTTCAAGACAAGAGGAAAGTGAAAAGCAGTCATAACATCTTGAGGACAATAGCTACGATCAACTCTAATAACTCCCACTTGTTTTAATTGATAGGAAAATTTTAATAAAAAAAATAATAAAATTATATACAAACTTTATAAGGTTCCGGGATTATTGGATATATGCCGGAACGAAATCTGTAATTAGAATATACTTATATTTCTATCTAGTGTCTATAAATGTAGGGATTTTTACATTCTACTTAATTTGGACACATAACTGAGGAGGTATGACCATTTGAAGTTATCGAATTATTTCCAATGTTTTTTCTACAATTACCTAATATATTTTGGTGATACTTTCATGCCCTATAAAGTAGAATAAGAAAATCTGAGATCGCTCAAATATTTGGAATTCAATTGAAAAAATAATCGAAAACTAGCTAACAGTCTACGTAATCGCCGAGATATTTAGATTTAAATTGAAAAATTATTCGAAAATTGGTCGGTAATTTTCATATCGCACCTGTTAAACAGAAGTGCTGAAATTCACTTTTTTTATAAGTTTTGTTGTCAAAAATATTTAAAATGAGTAGATAACTTAAAATGGTCATATCTCCCCAATTAAGTGTCCAAATGAAGAAGAATATAAAAACCCAAATGAGGTATTAAGCCGTCAACCCAAACAAAAGTTATGCACAAACCTTAGGGGTCATTCGATTTACATATTAAAGGAACTCCATACAAATTAAAAATATCATAATAAAGAATATGTGATCTTCGAAAATATTGAAAAATTATTACATAACTTAAAATGTTCATAACTCCTTAACCAAGTGGTTAAAGGGAATTGAATGTAAAAATCTGTAAGGCCTTCTTTGGCAGGGCCTTTCCATTGATGCCTCTAAAAAATACATGACTGAGAATAAATACGTGATGAGGGCGTATACCGTACGGACACCCTTTATCGTGTGTATGTAAAGTTCTGTAATAATTTAAACCGATCGCCAAACAAATATAAGCAAAGAATAAGGTAAGCATTGAGTACAATTCTAGCATGTTGCTTTCGTGCGCTTTTGTAAACACTAAGGTGCCGTCCTACTTTTTCGTTACAATTTAAATTTCCTAATCAATCTTTTGTTATTGTCGTCTGTGGATATTTACCACCTCATGCTTGGAAGTAAACAAATTTCTCGTATTTATGTTTTTAATTTATTTGTTTTCGATTTCCTCTCAACTCAATGGCGAATACATATATCTCTATATAATGTTTATTTTGTTTTTAAAGTTGCTCTTCAATTATTGTGTTGTTGTGGTTTTTCGTCCCAGAAGGTCAACCGGTTTCTTTTGTCTTGGTTTGTTTTGTATTCTTTATTCTGAAGGGTCTTCAAGAACTCTTTCTCGGCGTGCGAATCGCACTAAAGGGCCACTGAAAAATACTTTGTTTTGTAAACAGACGGTAGGTGATTATTTTGTTATTGTTTTTTAGTTCCTCTTAATGTTTATTCCCCTGCTATAAATAGCAGCAATTTATTTTAAGGTCAATGCTCATACTGCATATAAAATAAAGTGAAGGTAAAAAATTGTTTATGTTGATTTTAGAAATTATTTAATTTTAATGTTTACTCCGAATTTCATTATTTAACGAACGGTTGTGTTTATAAAGAAACCCATTCAGCAGGACTCGAAAGTTTTGAAGGATACATTCGGACCTTGACAATGTAATTGATCTCGTCTCTCTCCGACATTCGATAGGGCCAAATAATCAATTAATTTTTTCACCGATCCTACTAACCCCACAAATGTTCGTCGTCTAGCAGCGCACAATGTCCTTTTGACAATGCAATTGATTTCGTCTCTCTATGAATGATAAATTAATTTTTTCACCTATCCTATTGATCCTACCAATAATCACAATTATTCGCCTCCAGGAGTGCCACTCGATTTTTCTGAAATGAAATGGCAAACCTTAAAAAAACGATCACTAATATCTGCACACCCGTATTTGGAGAACCAACGAAGAATCGTTGTTGACTTTTTATAAATCGATAGACCGTTCGGTCCTTGGTAAACGATGCATCGTCAGTGATATCATCGAATGTGAGTAATCGCGTTCAGACCTGCCAAAATCCCGCCCTTGAGACTTGCCATCAAAGATTCTGGGATTTTGTTGATGATAATACTCGCTCTCCACGGTGAGTCGTGTCCAGGTACGAGTGGTGATAAAACAGTCACGCCCTTACACGTCACACTTCCCCTCTTGTGTAAATATCTGGAGAGTTGCCTTAATTAAACTTTAACCACGTGTCTAGTCCCGTGCTGTATGGAACAAACTCGTAGTAGTTTCATCTTCGTGGCATCCACATCAGATGGAAAGTACCTTTCGGGGAGTTTCGTGGTGGTTGTGGTTTAAACCCAGAATCGTGAGCTGAGCAACTTCTAAGTAGTAGATAAACCTCGACCCCTCGGGGCCGAAAGGTCATGCAGCTGAGCTTGGAATTGGTACCCGTGCGGTAGAAATTTAACATTCCCTGTGGAGACCTGCCACGCTCTAAGGGATTTCCTTGATAATCATAAGAGTATTCTGTCCATTCTATATTAGAGTACTCGTCAGAAGAGTCGAAATTCACTGCTACACATTGGTATTAGGAATCCAAATACCCAACTATTGAAAAGGCTTCCATCATCCAGGTAGGTTCAAAGAAATCTTTACCGTTTGGAGTGCACGACAGCACTGTACAAGAGACCCTCTAGATCAGGGAGTATCAAGCATGTATGCACGATGCTCCCACTGACAATGTACCAGCATTAATTAACAACAACATTCGTAGTAGCAATCCTTATACCCATGAAATGGATAGGCTCTACTCATCCAGGTAGGTCCGATGAGATCTTCGCGATTTGGAGCGTAGTCGACTCTAGTTCAGGGGACGAACTCGGTGGTCAACTCTGGTTATGGGACGAACTCAGTGGTCAACTCTGGTATACGGGACGAACACAGTGGTCAACTCTGGTATAGAGGACGACTTCAGAGGTCGACTCTAGTATAGGGGACGACTTGAGAGGCAGACTATGGTATAGAGGACGACGTCAGTGGTCGAATATAGTATAGATCACGACCTCAGTGGTCGAATATAGTATAGAATACGACCTCAGTGGTCGATTATAGATAGAGGACGACTAATGTGATCGACTCTAGTATAGAGAACGAGAATGAACATAAATGTTACTCGTAGTATTCCAAACACAACATTATTAGTTGTTAATAAATTAATTCCTCTTATTTTACTTTTATACTTCTTATTTGAGCATTTCCATGTTAAGTGATCACAGATTTTAGTGAAACTTGTTATAATGGTTATACTATGTGTTGTCAACAACCCAGGGAAATTATTTTGAAAAAAATTAACAACAGACCTACTATGACGATTTGAAATTTTTGAAATTGTGAATTTTGAGGAATACTGGGTTTATTAACAAAATTATATCTTTTTATCGGTAAAAGCTGTCACTATGGGACTTTTAAGCAGCTACAGGGGGATGATGAAAGTCGCTACAAAAAAATGGTTAATTTTTTTGTTAAAACGTTTGGCGGCAATTCTCGAAGCAGATGAACCATAATGAGACTTGTTAACAATTTTGCAGAGCATGGGAAGACCTTACCATCGAAACCCTTCAGTTCGGACGGAGGACACAATCGCTGGTGTAGCTGCTGCCATACAAAACAATCCAAGAGTTTCCACAAGAACCTTATCTGCTCAAATGGGTATAAGCAGACAAATTATGCACAAAGATTTGGAGTTATTCCCATAAAAAATTCATATGGCCAACAAACTGAACGCATCAGACTTCCCGATTCGCTTGGAATTTTGCCATAACATGCTTCAAATGGTGGAAGAGGACGGAAAAATGTTGAACTGTCTTTTCATGTCTGACGAGCCCCATTTCGATTTAAACGGCAACATAAGCAAACAAAATTGTCGAAAATGGAGTGCTTCCAACCCACAGATACTCAATGACATGGAATTGCATCCACTTCGTGTCACAGTGTGGTGTGTAGTTCAACACGCTGCATTGTCGGGCCCTACTTCTTTGAAGAAAGCGGTCAAACCGTTACGGTTACTTGAGCATGTGTAGAGAGTTTTTCTATCCAGAATTAAGCCGAATGGGAATTTCTTTCAACTCTGTGTGGTTGCAGAACGATGGTTAGATTCCATTATTTTTAAAACTAATTAAGCTATCTATATATATAAAAATGGAAAAATGTTTGTATGTATGTATGTATGTGTTTTATAGACGCTTAAACCACTGGACCGATTTAAAAATGTCTTCTTTTATTTGAAAGCTATTTTGTCTGAGATGGTTTTGGAAAAAAAAATTTTGCAAAAAGTGGGCGGCGCAAATGTGGGCGTGACAAATCGTTTGTTTTCAAAAATGAACGGGATCGGAAATCTAAATCTGGGGCAACGAAGTGGACCGGGTCCAGCTAGTATTTAATAAAATTTAATAAACTTTAACATGAATAAAAGAAAAATGAATTCGATACACTGAAAAAGAGTTATTTGAGTTTCTTCATCAGCCACCATGTAACATAACGGCAAAATCAAATTTCAATATGTTTTCCGTCTCAGTAACGTGTCGAAACGTTTCGCTACGTTAATCTAGACTAATCCAAGGCTTAAAAACGCTGTGTTTGCTCTTCTGCTATAACAGCTGATTTTTGTTGTTATCTGTATTTTGTTGATTTCTGGTTTCGGCTAATTTTCCGAGTTTTTGTTTAATATCGAACGGACGTTTCTTAATAATGTACCAAAATGAGCAATTTTAATTTCGACTTGGAGGGTGCCACAGATGAGGACTTCTTTGGAACATTGAAAAGGTAAATAAGAACGATGAGAGTTTCATGATGAGAGATGAGAGTTGTCATTGATTCCCTTTATCAATCTTTAGTAAATCCTCAAAACTGCAGCAATTATTTGGCGATGATTTGCCCCAGGAAGAAAAGGAGCAGTCCTTAAAATACAAACGACCCAAGGCAACGGATTTGAAAGCCCCCACCAAAATGGAAACAACACAACAACCAACCACCTCGTCCCAGCCTCCTCTTCTAGCCAAAGTAGTGACAGCTTATAAACAAAGCGAATTACAGGGAAAAGTGGGGTTGGCTTTAATAAAAACTGACGAAGACGTTAGTATTATCCTGTATAAGTCCAAAAGCCAAGTTTTGGTAACTCTACAACTCGAGGTGTCTCGCATGAAGTTATTCAAAGAGTATAAATATTGGCAATTTTATGATGACCAACAAATATACTGGTGTTTTAGCTTTGAAAGCGAAAAAGATGAAGAAGAGTTCCGTGAGAGGTTATCAACAGTTGGTCATGAATTTAAGGAAAATGAAACGGAAAAAATACCTAATAGTGAAGAGAAAGTACGTTCCCCGCATCCTAACATTGAATATACACAAATGGAAGTGAAAAGTGAAATAGATTTGCCCCAGCTACCCCGCAAAGACACTACCAAGGAGTCCAAAAGTGCTCTAATAAAACGTATGGCGAAAATGGGACAACCTTTGCCAAAACTTTCCTCCAATGCTCTACAAACCACCACCGAGTTTAGTGATTCCTCTGATACCGAGGTCATAAATATGCCTTTGCCTGTAAAGCCCACAATTGCACCGAGGAATAAAGTAGCCACCTTAAAAAGCAATCACCAACTTGTGTCCTCAACGGTGACATTTAATCCTAACGTCATGGAATCCCAGTATATGCAAATGTTATTAACCGAACAAAGAACCCAGGGAACCGAACTCCGCATGAATGTCTCAAAATTGGAAAATAAAATAGAAAAAGTTTTAGACAAACTTGATTTTATGGAGCGATCGGGTACTGGCGAGTCAAAAGATAAAAGACATAAAGACGATGAAATTCTAGAACTAGAAGAAAAGATTTTGAATTTAAAAAAAGAGAATCGTAAACTAAAACAGCTAACAGAACAAAGAAACGAACAAGTTTCCTACGAACAAAGGTCAAGGGATATACTAAATGAATTCGTAGAGGAGTTGAGTAAAATTAACATGGGAAATTTGAAAGATTTAAGGACTATTCTAAAAAGCTGTATAGAGAATATACAAGAAAAAGAAGGCAGTCTGAAGGAATTTCAAAGAAAATGCCATGAAAGTGACGAACTCTTACGGGAAAAGCAAAGAAAGTTGGAAAAAATGCAGTTAAATGGTGAACAACAATTGGAAAAATTACAGGAAAGAGATAAAATAATAAAAAAGTACGAGGAGGAAAAACAAAAACTTATTTTCGATTATGAGCAAAAGATTGAAGATATAAAAAAAGAACTACAAGAAAAATCTGTGAAAAAGGAGCCACAGTATTCCTCAGATGCCATAGTAAAGGCTATAATGAACAATCTGTATAGTGAAATCTATGATAAATTGGAAACTTCCCATATAAACGATAGCGACAAAGTGCTAGCCATAGTTTCCACATCCATAAAACAGCAGACATTGAAAGGTTTACAACAAGCACAAGCAGAAGAATCCAATTGAGAAACCGAAAAGCAATTGTGGGGAAATGGATCAAAACTAATAGTATTTTATTTCCACTCTACATGAAGTAAATGTATATATATTCATATATATTTGTATATGTAAATTATTATTAAAACATAATAGAATTAACGTTCAATGTTATAGTAGAATTAAAAATGGGACGCACTTATCAATCTCTCATAAAAGTTTTTTCTCCGGTAAACAAGCTTTACAAGCGAATCCGTTTTACTTTTAGTACTATTTCCAGACAATATAATTTCGTATTACTCTAACATTGAATTTGTTCACTTCTCTTTATAGCAATTCTTTGAAATGACAGGATTGTCTTACTGATTAAGGGTTCTCATTTATATCCTTCGAAAAGTTTTATTATTGAATATTGGTTTAAATCAAATTTGTGGGGGGTGTGGTGTTTCGGTGGCAAATGATTATAAATGTATATTTACTTAATAAATTTCAAAAAATGTATTTTATATGTATGTATAAGAAGTAAATAATGTTTTGCAATTTTGTCCTTTAAATTCGAGTTCTGTTGTTGTTCGTTCTAATGTTTAAGGTCAGATTATTTAGAAAACCAAATGAGAAACTATTACGGTGGTTGTTCCTAAATCCTAGTAATAGAGACTTATAATCAATCTTCTAGTCTTTACAAAAATGCTAATAGGTTACTAATATAAGTTACATATGTATATAAAATTGATACAATAATCTCTACATTTTAGGCATATGTTTCTTAACCGCTCCACAATTTGAAGACAGTTTCTCAAATATGCACAACATCTACATTGTTGTAAACTTAATTTGCTACTTAAGGCCTAAACTAGAAAAAAAAAGAAAATGTATTTGCTACCGTCGTCTTCATTTTCATGTCATTCTTCAATCCGAGGAGGAAACTTCTTCCTCCGTGTCGCTGGTGGTATCTGTGGTCTTGTAACGTCGTCGTTTGACCTTGGTTTTCTTGCGCCTCATATTGGGTGTGTTGTCGGCTTTGCGCTTGTATTTACCCTTCTTTCTCATCTTGCGTCCATTTTCATCAGATTCACTTGTGGATGACTCTTCATTGTCGCTGGAATCGGATTCGGTGCCACTTTCACTAGAGGAAGATGAGGTTAGGGAGGAGGTTGACTCTGAACTAGACGAAGAGGAGGAAGAGGCGCGTTTCTTGTGTTTCTTCGATTTACTGCGTTTCTTTTTGCTTTTGTGTTTTTTATGACCCTTCTTTTTGGACTTCTTGGATTTAGAAGACTTTTTCTTTGTTTTCTTTAACAACTCGGCCTCTTTTTCCTTCAGCTCTTTCATGCGTAGCTCTGTTAAGGGCGTCAGATAATCTAGCTCCGAATCAGAACTCGTGCTTTCGACATCCAATAGAATCTCTTTATTTGGATCCACCTAAAAAACAAATTAAATTAAATTCCTCTACTTTTCTTAAGCACGTTAGTCTGTAATTACCTTCAGAAAGTTGCGACACTGGAAAGTGAGATGCCCTGAATAACCGCATTTTTTGCAAGCCGCTCTTGCCGTCTCTTTATTGGGATTTGTTAGTGGAAAACTCATGTTACTTCAACTAATAATTAGTATTAAATTAATAAAACAATTAGAATTAGGGAATTATACAACCGCCTTAGTTTTACTCTCGTGTTATCTATTCCGCTAATTATTTTTTATTTTGTTTTTAACAAAATAAACAAATCTATGTGGCTGACCATGATACAATGGCTAGAGGTATTGCCGCTGCCCTACAACAAAAATTGGCATACAACTCAGAGTTGTATTCAACTGTGAAAAAGCGTTTACAAAAAAATTGATTAATTTTATTTTGAAGAACTAAATAACATATTATTTGATTGACTCAGATAAAATTTTTGAAATATACTACATATTACCTTCCCATTTTTAATTGGTGACAAACTAGAGGCATTCAAATGTCGTACATGTAAATGACAGTTCAATGAGCTCTGATTAAAGCATCAGCTGTTCGCATCTATTTACCTTGTTCATTATCCCATGGTGACCGACGATGAGGCAGCTGATAGCAAAAAATTTCAATGTTGCCAGATGTATAGGAGCTTACATGTCTTATAAAGTCTACTTCCCACTACGAAAAGATATCGTAGCACATCATAAAAACAAGAAAATATAATATGCGTGTTATCGATATATCGTATAGTTATCGAGTTACTGGACTTGAAATTTGAAAAAATCGATTTTCTTTCGCTCCAATGGGCTCAAATTCGAAGGAAAAATCTATAACTTCGATTCCAAAGACGCCTTGGTCCGCGTAGCCGTCTATGGACATACCCTGGAGGAGAATATTTTGAATCCCGACCGAAGGCCGGTCACGCAGAAACCCGTTTGTTCACGTAGCCCACTTTGAACATTACGATAACTCGAAAGTTATCGAAAAAGTTTATCTGAATTATTTGTCTTTTTTTCATTCAAATAAGTTCAAAATAATAAATAGTCAAAAAATCAATTTCGATAACCAAGGAAGTTATCAATTTTCATTTTCGATAAATAAGTTAGTTACGGAGAAATTTATTTAACGTCCGATAGCACGATAACTAAGCGAAATATCGATAACATGCACATTATTTTTTATTTTGATGTGCTCTATCCACATATGTGGTCAAATCGAGGTGCCTCGGACAATTTTGGAAATTTCGAAGCGGTAACACTGTGAGGTAACAATTTGCACCACAAACAGGTTTTTGTACACTATATTATTCGGATTCCGAATATTAATAAAATCGATGAATAAATTTGGATTTATTTAGTTGCTCCTGAAATGATGCGATTTATTCAATGAAAAAGTTAATTTTTACTTATTTTAAGTCTTGTATATAATCTATCCCAGAAACGTTCATATCTTTATATGAGTTATTTTACGATGGGCAACCGTGAAACCGATTTTTGTACACACTATTCGAACAAGTGATGCATATTGTTACACCACGCAGTGGTACCGCTTAGAAATTCCCAAAACATCCACGAAACTGGGTTATTCAAGGACAGTGGCAATCTTGTGACTTTAGTCGCAATTTGGTAACCCTCTTCAAGAAGTGTCAGCACACAAGAAATAAGAAGAAAATGCAACAAAATACTGAAAATTTTACAATAAATTGACCAATAAATTAAATAAATTAAGTGTAAACGAACAAAGAACGGAAGAGGAAAAAGTCGCCAATGTAATTTGCAAATTTGAGAAATCCAGTGAATTATCGGAAAGTGTAAAAGAAAAGTAGATAAAAATCTCTTGGTCGGCGAAGAAAAAATGAAACCAACCAACATGATGACACGAAAATTACAACAACAACAACAGCTATAAAGGGGAGCCTCAAACGCTCAAACGACAACGACACCAGAGCAAAACCCAACAAAAACAACAACAACGAAACCTCTGGTTGGAAGCAAGCAAGAGGAAAGGGGGTTGAGATCTAAACGATCATCATCACCACAAAACAGAAGAAGAGGATTAAAAGTTATCATTTCTTTTTAAATATAAACAACAATCCAATAATATAATTTCATTATATTCTATTTGCCTTCAAAAAGCTATTAGATTTGTTGTGTGTGGTGTGGAGTGTCTGTGTCAAAGAAGGGCGTTGCATTTCGCTTGCTTTTTTGGAACGTTTGAGGAGACCGGATATCAAAGTTAATTATTTATGCTGAGAACGTTCGAAGCCATTACAAAAACAGAGGAAATTGTTATTGTAGTTGGTATTGTTGCTGCTGTCGTTGTTTATAAACGGAACAACGAACGGCCTTATTATGACTTCTGTGTCCGATCACCGCAAACGCAATACATTCACTAGTTATGTGGCCCCACCGGCGGGCGATGTTACTTCTCTGGCTCCTGGCGATGAATGGTGTCTGCCGGGGGATATGCGTGATGTGCATTTGGCAAAACCTCGTTTACTGTCCAACGAATTGGTAGTGGCCTCGGCACCGGCCTACTTGTATCCGGCCATCGCACCCATAGAAACGAATTTGGACTTGGAAGACGCCAAGGGTTCGAAGGAGGCCGTATTTGGTTTGCTGAGTGTTACAAATTTCAAATTGGCCTTTGTTCCACTGCAACGCGAATGCGCCTTGTCAACTGTAGCCTCTTTGGCCCAAGAACATTTGCTGCTGTCGCGCAATGATATCACACTCAATAATATCGATCATATTTATCAGGTAGCCGAGACGGGCAAAGCTGTTAGCGCCTTGCCGGGTAATGTCGGGAGGCGGAAAAAGAAATTGGATGCCCAGCAGAAGCCGATGAGTGGACGTATAGCGGCTTTGCATATATTGTGTAAAAATTTTAGGCTTCTCAAGTTTGCCTTCCAGTACTCCAAAGGTGGCAAAGATTGGGGCAAACTTATAGCCTCCGCCTTGGCTAGATTTGCTTTTCCCACACGACATGATCTCAGTTTTGCCTACTGCTATCAGGAACCTTACTATTCGACACTCTCCAAGTCAGCCGTCAGTATGTACATGACCAAAAACGATTGGGCTCGTGAATTAATCCGTTGCGGCACCTCCAACTGGCAAGTGATAAGCTCTGAGTCTGAGTCATTACTGCAAAATGGCCGACATTCTTCACGCTATACATTGCCACCGCATTTTGTCATCCCCAAAACCTGCGAAGTGGAAATGTTTTTGAATTGGACTCTGGCCTATTGTGATTCTCGTGCAGTGTTTTGGGTCTACGGCTATGGCAATGCTTCTTTGGTGCGCTTAGCCGAATTAAAACCGAACAATCAGCAGGATACCAAAGTAGAAAACACAATGCTGGAAGTTGTACGTGCGGCGAATGACCGCAAAAAGTTACATTTATTGCAATTGACGGATAGTTTGCCCTCGATACTGGATGTCCACAAGGCCTATGAAAAGCTAAGGCGTCTGTGTGCTCCCGAAAGTCCCCAACACTTCTCGGTGGAAGATTCCAAATTTTTAATTTTACTCGAAAAATCCAATTGGTTGTTCTACGTTTCCTTATGTCTACGCTATTCGTGTGAAGCTTCGGAGAAGCTGAGACAAGGCAGCAGTTGTGTCCTACAAGAATCCAACGGGCGTGATTTATGCTGTGTGGTATCGTCTTTGACCCAGATAATTTTGGATCCATTTTATCGCACCATTGATGGCTTTCAGTCATTGATACAAAAGGAATGGGTAGCCTTGGAGCACCCCTTTCAACGTCGTTTGGGTCACATAAGACAGCCGGTCGACTCCAATGGACCACAGGAAGAAAGCCCAATATTTTTATTATTTTTGGATAGTGTATGGCAACTTTTACAGCAATTCCCCGATGAGTTTGAGTTTTCTCAAACCTATTTAACCACTCTGTGGGATTCATGTTTCATGCCCATCTTTGATACCTTTCAATTTGATTGTAATGCTGATCGTCAAAAGGCTTTCAAGGATAATGAATTGATTCTAAGACCCGTCTGGGATTGGTCGGAACAATTTTTGGAAAAGGATAAAATATTCTTTGCCAATCCTTTCTATCAAAAACAAAAACAGGAGGTCCCCTGCCGAAGATCAATAGCTATCCCTGCTGGAGGTATAATGTTGCCAGGTTTGGCAAAACCACCCTTAGCGGCGGCTTTACAACAACGTTCCACCATGAGTCCCAACAGTTTTGTAGCACAATCTTCCATACCCAAAGATCGTTACTTGCTACCCGATCATCGTATGGCCTCTCTGGCGCTATGGGAACAATGCTATTATCGTTGGATGCCCATAGTGGAAATTAAACGTGGTGGTTTCCCCCAAGTTGAGCTACAACATCGCTTACTTTTAAGCAATGTCTCCAAATTGCAACGATGTTTGGATTTACAAGAATTTGATGATTTGCCCGACATTTACTATGACCTAAGCAAGGAAAAGAAACCGTTACCCTCAACAAATCCACAACAACATACGCCACCACCACAGCAAATGCCCATACCTCCCGAATTAATTGATGGCGTCGAACGCCGCCGAAGAATTTCATTGCCTCCTTCTAATGCTGCAGTGAATTTAGCACAAGACAGTATCTTACCCGAAATTTCATCGTTCTTTCCATTTAGTGTTAACACCGGAGAAACGCAACAATTACATGATATATTATCGAGTAGTAATGAATTCCTATTGGAGGGCTCTATAATGGATCGCCTATCAATTGCTTAGCCTTAAGATGTTTTTTTTTTGAAGCACACAAGGGTCGAAAAAGAGGATCTTGGAGCGGTCTATTTGCAGCAAGAAAAGAGGTGAGTTTGAGTTATTTCTTTAGAATTAATTTCAATGTTTTAAACATATTCAATGTGGATAATAGTTCTTCCAAGCAACACAACATTACATTCATCTTAACCTTAGGTTAGGTTGTAAGAGGATGACTTGTTAATCGTTTATCGATTTTTTCGTCATCTTTTTCGGTATTTTAATATGTAATAGAAAAGTAACCAATATCCTAACTAAAGTGGAGTAGGGTATATATAATTTGTATATAGATGAACGCATCGGATTACACTGCAAATAACCTAGTCTTGATATAGTTCACGGACCACCAGATATTAGCAGTGTCTATCAAGCCGCAATAATGGCATTAATGGCAATAACGGAAGTGACAGAGTCAACATAGGGTCCAACACCGGAGTCGTCATTTACTCATACAACTTGCCGCAAATCTCATAACAAGTTGACATAGGGAGATGTATATCATACATAGGAATACCCTGGGGAACTGCAAAGACGATAATCTTGCTAGGAAAGGGATGACATTAATAATTTTCGAAGAATTTGCATATATTGGTGCACCAAGATGCAGTCAGGCTGCCCAATAAGAGGTGGGCAGAAATAGACAACTGTAAGTTAGCTATACAAAACTGGCCACGATATAAACCTAGAAGGTCAAAATATCTCCTCGCACAAGAGAGCAAAAAACTGTCTACCTTATGGTGATTTCGATTCCAACAAATATTTGACTTTTTAGGTGAAACTGATGTAATCCCTCGAATTAAACATTAATCCTATTTCAAAATTCCAAAATCTGGTATAAAAGTCCAGTTTTCGAGACAAGACACTTCTGTAGACGCTATGGAGAAGAAGAAGTGCAGATCATTGGGCACTTGCTTAGTTGCTGTGACACATTTAGTAAGCGACGACTGGATATACTGGGGTCGGCCTTTCTGGGTAGTCTGACAGATCTGGTCGGTATCGATATTAGTGTTATTGAAAACTTTGTGTATCGTTCGTTTCTGTTCCTAAAGAGGCACAAGGATCCTCAATCTATGTAAGCTGATGATTGAGGCGCTCACTCTAACCTAAACGAACTCATCGAAAAAGTGATCTAATAACCTATATAGGTTAAGGATAAATCCGACGAATTTCAAGTCATTTGGGCCTTGTCCATCTTTCTGGCTGACTGATGGCACCATAATATGGAGATGAGCAAAATATCAAAGTAACTTAATTTCTAGACTATATAAAAATGTTCTGCTGGTCAATCAGGTATCTTCTTTGTCATATAACTAGCAGAAAAAGCTGTCTTTCATTGAGGAAGAGGGTTTCTTTGATATTTAGCTTGACTCCAAGGTAAGAACTTAAAAAAATTGATTTATTTTATTGATTTTTGTAAACCAATATAATTAATTGTTTACTTTCACTTGAAACTAAGTGAGTTGAAACGAGATAAATTGATTTTGTGAACTATTATAATTAGTTGTTTACCTTCACTTAAACCAAAGTGAAGAGAAATTTACAGAAAATAATAATATATAATATCGATTATAGATTTATTTTTCACATTATTTTATATTATCAATATCATAGACATATTTATTAGCCTCACTGCAGTTAGTTTTTTATACAATATCCAAAAACAATCGTTAAATACCAATTTTGGCATTGCGCAATAAAAAAAGTATCATCAAAGTAAATGCACAAACATAGATAAGAGCAATGCTATTGTTATTCAAAGCTGCTTGCGCGTTTAGCGAGGTGGTAAAGCAGCCGCAGCGACAGCAGCAGTTATGAGTTTATTAACCAGACATAATTTATTGTTTTTTTTATTTTATATGATTGATTGCAGGGATAGGTCTTTGTGGGCTTTTCGTTAGCATTTTATTCGATCGATTATTTTTATTAAGTACCTTCGGGCTTTTTATGTGAAAATGTCCATATATAGATGAGGAGGGAAATATTAAATTATACTACAAAAACTTATTTGTATTCCATTACATTTTATTTCAATACATTTTATTTCAATAATCCCAATTAGTACAGATGTCAAGAAATCTGTAAATTTAGAATATCCTAATTGAATAAACCTCATAATACTAATTTCTTTCTTTTCCCTTTTCAGATCATTTGTTACCTGTTTACTTGTTATAAAATAGAATCGGTGTAAAAAAATAATACTAGTTATTGCCACACCATAAAAAATAATAATTATAATATAAACGTCATAAGCCAAAATTATTTCAAATAACATAAACAATAAAGAAACGATCGATTACCACTACTACTAAGCTTCAGCTTAACAAATCTAAAAAAGCCAGAATTTTAAAACTGGTTAGCTAAAAAAATCAAATAAACAATGCCTAACAATTTCCAAATAAAATGGCAAAATTTCATTAAAAAAGAAACCAAGTATTAAAACACTACTTTTTTATACTTATAAAAATGTATTCGAAAATTGTTTTTATTACTTAAAAGGATACATTTTTAGTTAGGCTTTAAAGCGAACTGCAAAGCAAATATTCCCCAGAAAAGTTTTAGGAAAAAGAAACACGTTTTCTTTTTTGTTTTAAAGCAAATAACTTTTTTTTAAATAGTGTTTGAAAGACGGCCTTTAAAATGCATATATATTTTTTATACACCAACAATTGGAAAAGTAAAACTATGGAAAAAAGTATTTAATTTTTTAATAAAAAACAAACAAAAAATAATTTTATTTTAACATGTTTTTTGCAAAAAATATACTTGGCCTAGGTGTTAATACAGATAAAACCCCTTTATTTATAAAATGTTTCTTTAATTTTTTTCTATAATAACCTAATAATTATACAACTTTTGTTAATTTTTTTTATTAAATAATTTTAATTATAAGTTTGAAGTTAAACAAAACACACACATACCCAACATACACACACAAAACACAATACGTATTTATTACATTATTATTATTATATTTTTATTCCTTTATAATATATACATATTTATGATAACTATTAAAACTGAACTATACATGAAATGTATAATAAAACAACAAAAACCACAACAATCAACAACATATATTCAAAGTTGAAATGTGAAATTAAATAAACTTGGAATGAAAAAATACAAGTTCTTTTTTCTTAGTTTATTGAATTCAGGGGAAAGAAGACAAAATTTTATCAGTTTATGAATGTATAGGTTAACAGATTTAACCATGATTCATCAGCAAATGTTTTGAGAAACATTTTATTCGCCAAAAAGGGTTTCACACTCAACCGCAATGATATATGTACGTTTCCCTACAGAAATTCCCGAATAACTCATGCAATTTGAATGAAATACTTAAAATAATTCAAACATAAGTATAACTCATCTTATCAAACAGTTATGCCTTTTTGTAACATGTGGTGTTTTCTTTTCTAAAAAAAAGATGTTGCCCTGCCAGAGAGCAGTATTTAAATTATGTCGCCTAGACCCTCTTGTATTGCTGCATTTTGTATTCTTTTTATTTTAACTACTACATTTTCTCATTAACCATAATTCTGATTTAATTTTAACTTTTTTTGCTCTAATCGATTAATATTAATTTTGTCTTCTTAAATTGTATTGTTTTTAGACATTCCTTCCCGTAGCGAGTATGTGTCAGTTACGAACAAATTCCTATTCCAACGAACGAGTTTTTCGCGATTTTCCGGAACGTTTTCCGTCCCGAATTTTTTGTAATTGTCACAATTAAAAAATTTATATTAATCGATAAGTGCAAAACAAGTTCAAGTTATGTTCGAGGAAAACAGTTTATTCGCGTGTGACAGTTCATTTCTATTCGTTGGTAACTGACGGATTTGGACATTTCGGCCTCAAGGAATATCTTCGTATTCGATCTTTTGAATTGAATAAAATAAAAAACGATATTATTTTTATTTTAATACTTCAGTTATTCTTCATTCTCTACAAGTATTTCCTTACATTTTACTAACATTAATACTGTAAACTGTATTGGCATAACGGCAAAATCTTAAATAGTAAAACAAAATGGATCCCATTTCAACGGTTTTGAAAACGATATTTATTTTAACTGTTACTTTTTTATTCGAAATACAGATTACATTCGTCATTTAGGTCCGCCTTCCATTTCTCACTTTCTTTAAATTTGCCTTGCGTTTCTTTTCTTCCATTAGATCAGCGTCAATTTGTTGCAAAATTTCTAGAATTCGTCCTTCAACATTAGCCAGGTCATCAATTTGCAGCATTTCCATGCAGTTGTTTTGTATATTGCTGTTGATGATAATTTTAGTCATGCAAGCAGCTATGCAGTTTTGTCCAGCAGCTAATGAGGTAGGGGAGGATTTTCGTGATTTTTTAACTTTGACCACACAGACACCTGAAGCATCCATTGTCGGTCAATGTAAAAACCAACACATTTTCTGTGTAGCCATTTCAATAATCAATCAAACCGTTAGGTTTCGCGCGCTGTCAAAAATATCAGTGTTGAGTAAATTGTATAACAGATGTCAGATATTAGCGGTTTGTTTAAAAACGACTAATTGATAGGGCTGCTACTTAAATGACAACGGCGGCGTACGACGTTTGTTAAACTATTGTTGCAAATATATAAGTCCCCATTTACATGATACTTTTTTTTAAGTATTAAGTCCAGATTTACACTAGGCAAGTTTTTTCAGCAGCTTATTATCAAATTCTCTTTTGAAGTTGCACGAAGAACTCAAAACGTTCAGGGCGAGTTTTTCCCCCTCTTGCCGACTGCCTCTCTATCCTACAAAACGCTGAACATTCAGTCAGTGTAAATCGGGACTAAGTATACTTAGTCGTGCAACACACGAGGCAATTTTTTCCAAGCAAGTGTTACAGCCTGTTTCCCTATTTGGCACGAAAGCGATGCGAACGATGAACAGCTGATTTTAGACCTACTATAAGGTATCAGAACGACAAAGTGACTGCAAACACATTGGCTGATGCCAGTTAGTAGGTCTAAAATCAGCTGTTTTTCGTTCGCGTCGCTTTCGTGCGAAATAGAGAAACAGGCTGTTAAAGTTTGTAGGAGAGAGGCCGAGAGCTCTTTCCGCCTGCCTCTCTCCTACAAATTTTGACACTTGCTTGGACAAAAATTTCCTTGTGTAAATCTGGACTTATCTGCGTTTTGTGGGCGAGAGTGGCATCTGGAAGGAGGGAGGTGGAAGTACGCCGTACTAAACGTTTTGTGTTTTTCATTCGCACTGGGAAACAACAACAATTCACACAGGAAAAGCCGAAACAAAAACAAGTAAAAGCGTTAAGTTCGGCCATGCCGAATCTTATATACCCTCCACCATGGATAGCACGTGACCTCACAAAATAAGTCAAACCTAAAGAAAATAACACCGAAAAACACAAAAATATAGTAGATGAGAACAGTAGGAATCACAACAAGATGCTATATATGGGAGCTATATCTAAATATGAACCGATATCGCCCATTTTCAATCCCAAGTTACCTGCAGCTATAAGAAGTATATATAACAAATTTCAGCCACCTAGCTCAAGTATTATAGATTGTAACGTAATTACAACAGAAATCGTCTTAGAATTTTAAGACGATTAAGAATATATAAATATATATATATGGGGTCTCAGATCAATATTTAGAGGTGTTACAAAAGGAGTGACAAAATTAATATACGCCCATCCTATGGTGGAGGGTATAAAATGTATCGTGTGAATAGGACTTAAATACGCTTTCATTCGTAGTTAAACCTTAAATCGCTTTTCGAGTTATGTTTACTTTTATAACCCCGGTTAGGGTTCTATTTTTTAGAAGAAAACTACTATAGCAAATGTCAAATGAGTGAGTGACTGATTATGAACACATGTTACCTGTAATCAACCCAAACCCATTTTTTAAAACCCTCTAGGGGACTCACCGAACTTGTATTCACCATATCGGCATTCCAGTGGAATGCGGGGGTAATCTAAAAACTATAACTCCAAATAGTGATTGCTTATTGTCACCGTTATGTTGGAGGTTGTGTGATATCCGAAGCCCCTCAGAATAATGAATGTGCATGATATTGATTTATAGCTTAACTATCGAGTTATCGGTCGTTAAAGATACAAAAAAATTTTTGTTCGTCCTATTGTGCTCAAAATGAAAAAATTCGATAACTTTTGAGACTTTATTTGATGAATGTGTGCCTCTTTTTTCGAAAAAACACCCTTTTTGTGTCTCTTTATAAAATTTCCCTGTGGTAACCCTGTGTGATTAGGATCTAATCAGCTGTTGCTGTCAAGATGTCAAAATGTGTCGAACAGTCTGTCAGTTCGAAACTTTCCTCGCAAATTGGCGATTTTCATTCGAACGTGTAGTTGGCATTACTCTAAATACGTCATCAAAAAAGCCAGTCGTCAGAAAATATTGCAAAAATATTGGCGAAAATATAGAAAATATACACAAAAATATAATAGTTGAAGATAGATTTCGTTGCAGTTGCAGTCCAGTGATTTCTCTCGAGTATATGTAGTTGCATTTATTGGTAAGTAGGAGATTTTGAGCAAAAAAAAGAAACCTAATTTATATACTCGATTCTGTGCCTTGTAATCAATCGTTTTCTTTCTTTATGATACGCTGGCGACTCCCCCTCCCCCACCACTTCATTCTTCCACAAATGACATATTTTTTCCTCTACAGCAACCTAAACTCTTATGCTATCATCAAGTTCTCCAATAACATTTGCGGGGAGTACTATGCAACAACAGTCCAATGCCTTTGCAGCTTATGGCGATCGCGGTGGCTCCAATATACAGACGGGCTTGGATATTGAATATGGCACAGATCCAGCAAGTGGTTCCATTTTCAAGTATGAAGGGCGTAAACATGATGACTTGAAACACATGCTGGATAGCAATAAGGATGGGTTGAAATTGGAGGCCATGAAACGTATTATTGGTATGATTGCTCGGGGTCGTGATGCCAGTGATTTGTTTCCTGCCGTGGTCAAGAATGTGGTGTCGAAAAATATCGAAGTCAAGAAATTGGTTTATGTTTATTTGGTGCGCTATTGCGAGGATCAGCAAGATTTGGCTTTGCTGTCGATTTCCACATTCCAAAGAGCTTTGAAGGATCCCAATCAGTTGATAAGGGCCTCGGCTTTGAGAGTACTTTCGTCCATACGCGTGAGTATGATAGTGCCGATTGTTATGCTGGCCATTAGGGATGCTTCTTCGGATATGAGTCCTTATGTACGCAAAACGGCGGCACATGCCATACCCAAACTGTTTTCTGTGGATGCCGAGCAAAAGGATGAATTGGTGACGGTGATAGAGAAGTTATTGTCGGATCGCACCACTTTGGTGGTGGGGTCTGCGGTAATGGCTTTCGAAGAGGTTGGTAATGAGTCATACTTTCAAATTGAATTTTTGTATATTCTTGTTTTCCTTCCAGGTCTGCCCCGAACGTGTTGATTTAATCCACAAAAACTATCGTAAACTTTGCAATCTTTTGGTGGATGTCGATGAATGGGGTCAGGTTATCATCATCAATATGTTAACGCGTTATTCTCGCACCCAATTTGTCGATCCTAATGCCGATGAGCCTTCCGACCAGGAAAACGCACAAAATTCTGGTGAAAATAACAAGAAATTCTATGACGACTCAGAAAGTGATAGCAACGATGACAGTGACGATACTAAGAAATCCAAACAACAAGCTTCGGGAAAAATAAAATCGTCAACTTCATCGCCTTCGTCCAGCTATCATGTAGATCTGGATCATCGTCTACTGCTGAGGCAAACCAAACCTTTGCTACAGTCCCGCAATGCCTCCGTTGTAATGGCTGTTTCCCAGTTATATCATCATATAGCTCCGCGCCAGGAAGTGCAGATTGTGGCGAAATCCTTAATACGTCTGCTGCGTTCACACAAGGAGGTGCAAAGTGTGGTATTGACTTGCATAGCCTCCATGTCCACAAAGAGAAAAGCGATTTTCGAACCCCATATTAAATCGTTCTTTGTACGCACAAGTGATCCTACACATATTAAATTGCTGAAGTTGGAAATACTGACAAACCTGGCATCCGCTGCCAGCATTTCTTTAATACTACGTGAATTCCAGACTTATATCTCAAGCAGCGATCGCCCATTTGTAGCCTCTACAATACAGGCCATTGGAAGATGTGCTGCTTCCATTAAAGAGGTTACCGAAACCTGTCTAAGTGGTTTGGTTCATTTGTTATCGAACCGCGATGAGCATGTGGTGGCTGAAAGTGTAATCGTTATTAAAAATCTTTTGCAAACTAAAGCCGCTCAACATTATGAGATTATTTCCCAAATGGCCAAGCTTTTGGATTTTATTAAAGTTCCAGCGGCCCGCTCTTCGATTTTGTGGCTGATTGGAGAATATAATGACAAAGTTCCCAAAATTGCTCCTGATGTCTTGAGAAAATTGGCCAAGACTTTTGTAGACGAAGAGGACGCAGTGAAATTACAAGTTTTAAATATGGCCGTAAAGCTGTATCTCACCAATCCCCAACAGACTTCACTGCTGTGCCAGTATGTTTTCACTTTGGCTCGTTATGATGTCAACTATGATATACGCGATAGGGCACGTTTCTTGAAGCAGTTTATTTTCCCGGTGAATAGCAAAAGTAATGTCTTATCAGAGGTGGCCAAAAAAGTGTTTTTGTCCAATAAACCGGCCCCCACTTTGGAAAGTAAATACCATACACGCAATCAATATCAATTAGGCTCTTTGTCCCACTACTTGAATATGCAATGTACTGGCTACCAGGATTTGCCCAAATTCCCTGAACAAGGTTCAGATCCTACGGTACGAAATGTGGAGGGCTTTATGCAGGAGCCGAAATTTGCTAATAACGCCGTCAACAAGACACCACAGAAGGACAATAATAATGCCAAGCAAAAAACAAAAAGTGCTGGCAATGATTTCTTCTCTGAATCCGAAGACAAATCATCGGATTATTCCAATTCCCAATCCAGCAGTTCCTCTTCGGGTAGCTCTTCATCTGGCTCAGAGGAATCAGATAATGAAAACGCCAATGAGGAGAACGCTTCGAAGAATACGCCCACTAAACAACAAGCACAACAGCAAGTAAATGCTTTGAATAACAATGACACAAAATTGTCTAAAGCGCCCGGAAATCAAATTGTTAATAATGCCAATGGTTCGGGTACTTCAGACTCGGAATCATCTTCCTCCTATGGTTCTTCCTCGTCATCATCGGGAAGCGATAGCGAAGAAGGCTCTTCTTCCGAGACAGACTCAGATAATGAACAACAATCCGCTGCAAAAAATAATAACAACCATAAAGCTGTAAATGATGCCCAAAAGAAGAAGGCTGAAGTTAAAAGTAATTTAGACTTGCTATTGGATTTAGATGATATACCGCCAATTGGACCCGTAATGACCCCATCCCTAGGGGGATTTCTAACTCCAGGTTAATATGGAAAACAAAAATCAAATATTTTTTGCAGAGTTAAAATTTTATTTTATTTATTACAGGCACTCCTATGACTTCTATGCAAACCGCTTTGTTACCACAAAATGCTGCCAATCGCTTGGAACTGGTCGGTCCTTCCTATATGTGCTACAACCACAAGGAGTTGTTGAATAAATTATCGGGACATGGTTTACAAGTAAGCTATCGTTATACGCGTTCTCCACATCTCTACTCTTCTTCGATGGTGTCCATTGAACTGCAATTTGTTAATCAATCTTCAGAGGAAATTTCAAACATACAAATGGGACAGAAATCTCTACCGCCCGGTATGCAAATGCAAGAATTTGCTCCCGTTAATTTACTCAATCCGGGACAACAAGCCACCTCTATATTAGGTGTAGATTTCAATGATTCCAGTCACGCTTTTGATTTTGAGATAACTTCAGACAAAGGCACCTCGCGTGTAGCTTTTAAACCGGCCATCGGAGAACTTGTCAGATCTGTGCAAATTTCCGAAACCATGTTCAAGGATGAACGTCTTAAACTACGAGGTATGAATGAACATCAAACCAAACTTAAACTAAACAGTGACAACGTCAAGATTGCCACACTTAAACAGAAGATTTTTGAATGCATCAATGTGGCTTGTTTAGCACAAACCGTAACGGATACTAAAATCCACTACTTTGTGGGACAAACTATGACCTCCAAGAGTTTAGTACTTTTGACTTGCGACTGGACCCAAACGGAAGAATTAATGATACAAGTTAATTGCGAGAAAATGGTTATAGGCTCAATGGTTCTAAATGAATTATCCAATTATTTGAATACAACGCTTAAAAATTGAGCCTCACTAAAAAGCAAGGGCAACAAACATAAAGAACTACTTTAAAAAATGAATATGAATCTTTCCAAATTTATAAAATTTAGAAATAAGTTGACGTGTGTGTGTGCGTTATTTCGTTAATCTTACAAAAGTGTTGTCTTAAATGTTGTAACTCTAAAACAAGCCTTCATTTTCTTCTTCAGATTTTGAGATCTTTTTGACTCGAAAACATAAAACGAAAAAAAATTATAATGCTTTTTTCTAAAAAAAAACAAAACACAAAATGAGGGAATTTTAAGTAGATATTCTTTGCCTGTTGAACAAAATAAATAACTTTAACAATTTGCAACTAATAAAAAAAGAACGAAAAACTATTTTAATTTGATGTGCATAATTACAAAAGAAAAACCCCATATACCATAAGCCCATTAATTACAATGAAATATATTTATGAAGATAAACTCCTTGTTCTCGTATGCCCCCTCCTATCATAATGCTAGTTAAGAAACTCCCCCTGCCCTACCTAAACTTTGCAGCAGATTTCAATAGCGCTTTTCTATATACATATGTATCTATAATAAAATAAAAACTCTAACAAAAAAACGAACTACCATTTTTAAAAGAACTTTAAGGTTTCTTCTTTTGTGTGTATTTTCTAATGCTAACTGCTTATGAACAAAACAAAAAAAAAACAAATAAAGTATCTTTCCAATAAACAGTTTTAAGATTATTTTTTAACTTTCAGAACAACAGAAGATTAAAAATTTTTACACAGATCGATTAAAAAAGAAGACTTTTAAAGAGTAAAAGGTTTTTTCAAATTAGAGCGTGAAGAATTGTATTCAAAAGGTAAGGTGTATGTGAGCATATAACACAATGTGGACTAATATAAACCATTTTTGTGAATCACATCTTTTATGGTAAGAAGTTTAATTTAATATGGGTACTTAATAGGAATTCTTGAACTTCTAGAAGTGATATCGGAAGGGTGATTTTAAATGGTATCTATATAAAAATATGTGTCGATATGGACGATTTTTTTCATAAAAATAGTTTTATAGAACAAAAATTTCTAGATTTCAGACAAATCGGATAAAATTAATGACCTGTAGAGCGTTAGAAATGCGACTGGAAGAGGCCACGCTCTGTAGCTCCGAACCACTCCGTACTCCAATGATTTTATCTTCGACCGTATTTCTCGATTTCGAAAAGTAAAAGAATTGTTTGTCGTCTTTCGTCCGTTAGCAAGACTTTTTGTTGGGCTTCAAAATGTGGCCATTTCACTACAAAAAAGAATTGTTTGTAGTAAAGAACCTATTAACTATTAATTAATTACATTTACTAAACAAATTTAAATTATTAAATTACTTTGGACCCGTTCTTTCAGGTCTTTCGTCGTCAGGCGGCTACTTCAACAACAAAAATAATTTTAAGAAACAAAAAAAAAATTTTATCTATTAATTATTAAATTTATTAAACAAATTTAAATTAATAACTTACGTGGTTGCTCCAGCGGCTTCCTTATGTTATGTTGGTGGCGTTGGCAAGTTAGGGATAATTTCCATATCACATTTTTCCTACAAAAACTACAATATAAATTTGTTGGTGATTTTTTCCCCTAAACTCGAATAAGATACTAATTTTACTATCCTCTTTCACAAAATAGCGAATCCCTTCCTTAAATCATGCAGGACTGAAATAAGAATATTGTAATATTCTCTTCAATAGGCTACTTCTGTATATATCGTAATAATATATAACATTTAAGGGCCATATTCATAAAAAGTTAAAGAAGGTTTGAGGAACACTTTAGCAGTGTTAAAGCGTTCTTCAAACCTTCATTAAATTTTTATGAATAAGGGCCTAAATTATTACCTTTTGTCTCATTCCCAATAAGCATTTTGTTGCCCATATATTTAACCCGATCTTCGGCTTCATCAGAATGTTGTTGCTGATGATGATAATGGAACGATTTGGCGGTTTTTGTTCATTTTGTTTTTCTGATGTATCGCGATGTATCTGATGTCGCTCCAATCGTGTACTTCAGCACCTGACTCCAAATGCTTGACCATGGCGTGTTTTCCAGATTTCCAATAGTTGGGTGTATTTTTGTTATCTTTATCGTTTTTGTGGCATTGCAAACAAATGTACAAATTAATATGTATGTACATATACATATGTATGTACAATCGTCTGATGATTGCTATAATGGTATAGTGAAAGTTGATGGTTATTCATATGCCTCACTAATGACATCACTCAACTCAGTGTAGAGACAAATACATACGCTGCATCACAGATACTTTTAGATTTTCTACAACAATGTCCTTTTTAGAAGAGGGAAAATAAAAAGGAACAATTTTAATTATTCTTAAATATATAAATACATATGTATATTATTTATTTATATGAATTGCAATACAAAGTACATTTATATTCTAATTTTACGGTCCAGGGAAAAGCCGGGTTACAAAGACCATGTGGCAAGTTTTGCAGCGACAGACCAGAGCCTCTGGTGGAAATCGAACCCACGACCCCCAAACTCATAGCCGAGCACGTTACCAACTCACCTACTGTGGTGCTCATATATATGTATATTAAATTTTATAGGAACCGTATAAAATAAACCGTAATTTGAAAGTAACCATTACAATTCTATTCAATGCATGTTTACTAATTCGAAAAATCCTTATTACAATGGTTAAATACGCTAACAGCTAACATTTTCATTCTTACGAAATAACTTACATACATTAGGTATCTTACAAGTATATTATATTTTGTTTCTTAAAATTATGTATTTCTACATTCCACTTATACTAGTTTCAATGCTTTGTCTATATATTTAATATTTTCCCAAAAAATCTAAATACAAAAAGGGAAGAAAATGACCATTACGAGGTATAATACCGTTACGTTAAACTTGCTCTTTAAAATACTCCTCTTTTTGTAAACAAATTAACAGCTGTTACTACTATTTCATACAACCTCTCTCGAACAGCTGTTACTACTAATTTATACAACTGTAAAGAAGTTGAACTGAATGATGGAATAATGAATAAAAGTGCTCAATAAAAATAATAAAAATAAAATATAAATTAATGAATAAAGCAAAAGCCTCCACAATTTGGGACAAATAACAGTGGAGGAAAATTGGCAGCAACACTAACAATTACAAGAAATCATTCCCAACAACACAACAACGAGCTAAAATGCATTAGGATTTGCATGCGTGGTCGTGTTTGGAGAATAAGTGAGAAAGATCCACACAGCAAAACATCATTAGATTAATATTAGTTAGCAGCGGAAGACTGAAGAGATAATCATTTGGTTTATATTTTGTGGAAGTGTCATAATCTGAGAAGAAACGAAAAACAGAAGAACAACAACAGCGCGCTAGAGGACCAAACAAGAGATGAGTAATAACACGGCAAGTAATGGCGGTCGTCGTCAACAAGTAGATTGGGACCGCTTTGGTCTAAGCCCTGACGATGATGGCGAAGTGGTAGTGGCCAATTTTCGTCAAAGAGGTGCCAACACGGGCGGTTTTGTGGATCTGGGTAATGAGCACACATATGCTTCGGGAGGTCACCAAGCCTCGGGCGCCAATGAAATATTTGCTCAAGTCCAAGGTGACAAACCATGGTTAGTATAATTAGGAAAACAGTATTTTTTATTACAAATTAATTGGATTTCTCTTTGAAGGTGGCGTTCCAATTTCTTCATTTCTCAACCGGTTCTATTTGGTACCTGGGATGGTGTCTTCACCTCTTGCCTCATTAATGTTTTTGGCGTCATTGTATTTCTGCGTTCCGGCTGGATAGTAGCCCAGGCGGGCATTCTCAATGCCATGCTTATCATATTTTGCACTGTGGTCATAGCCTTAGTGTCAGTCCTCTCAGCCGTGGGTATTTGCGAAAGATGTCGCGTGGAAAGTGGGGGAGTTTATTTTCTAATTGCTCATACATTGGGTTCGCGATTTGGCGGTTCATTGGGTCTGCTGTACTGCTTTGGCCAGGCTGTCGGTTGTGCTTTAAATGTGATGGGTTTCGGTGAATCTATGGCTGGATTAGTAGGCCTGGAAGGCAACAAATGGGCCATTCGGGGATTTGCTACCGCTGCTGTGATTCTCTTGGGCTGTATTAATGTGGCTGGTGTCAAATGGGTTATTAAACTGCAATTTATTTTGCTTATGATTCTTTTGATATCAGCTCTGGACTTTATGGTGGGCAGTTTTATTGGAGAAGATCCTGGTAGGCATTTGCCGGACACTTAATCAATAAGATTTATTTTTAAATTATTTATCTCATCTGCAGAAAATGGATTCGACGGCTGGGTCAGCTCTAATTTTGTGGAGAATCTTTGGCCGAAGTATGAAGACGGTTATTCATGGTTTCGCGTTTTTGGCGTGTTTTTCCCAACCGTTACTGGTGTCTTGTCCGGCATTAATATGAGTGGAGATTTAAGAGCTCCCTCAACGGATATACCCAATGGTACTTTGGCCGCTTTTGGAACATCGTAAGTTGTAATTAATTTCCAATAATTTTATCAAAGCTTTGCACAAAGGTTATTGTTGTATTTAAGAGAAGAATCTTAAAGTCAAAGATATCGCACAAAAACAATAGAACAGAGAATGAGAAACATCTTGGAATTGGTACAAAGACAAAAGCAGAAGTTAGGATGAATGATTTGATGAAAAAGAATATAAAAACATTCGATATATTTCCTGCTATGTCCGAGGCCCTGGCGCCACTCTACTTCGGAGTAAAGAGTCGATTTTATTAAGAAAAATATTTGTCTGAAGATGCTTTACATTTTTCTCCCAGACTTGAAAAGTGTATCCCAAATTTCCCGATTCAAATCCATCACTAAGAAGACTAAGCTTTTTAACATCCCAGCAAACAAAGAAAATGTCACAAATTGCATTTTTCTAATCAAATTTATACGAGATAATTTAATTTCGCCAAAGATACATTTAGAGCGAAGTTAAACTTTTAGTTCTTTTTCCAAAATTACGATTTCTGATAAAACTCTATTATATTTGATAAGGTTGAGATTAAAGAAAACACTAAATTTTCTAATCGGACAACCAATAAAAATACGTCGTAGTATTAAGCAATTGAAAGGCTTCAACGGAAACTTCCAATATAGAGCAGAAATACCTGTCATAACAAATAGCGTAACAGTTCTAAGATCTTGAATATTTAGTATATATTTCAATATTTTTTATTTAGATTTACCAAAAAGACCTCTGCTCTGGGAGGTAGTAGCCTATTTACATTATTTTAAAGAAACTATGTTGTTTTATTTAATATTCAATTATCTTTATTTTTTTCTTTTTTGCAGTACCTTCCTCTATATGGTATTCATTTTATTCCTTGGTTCTACATGTCAAAGAGCCACCTTGCTGACGGACTTTATGATTTCTGTTAAAGTATCGGCTGTGCACTTTTTACTATTGGCCGGTATTTATGTGTCCAGTATGTCATCGTGTCTGGGAGCAATGTATGGTACTCCGCGAGTACTTCAAAGTATAGCTAAAGAAAGTGTCATTCCCGGCATAGATATCTTAGGAAAAGGAGTGAGTTTTTAATTTATAAAAAACACTCTTTTATTTCATATACATATCTTGTTATTCTTTTTCAGAGAGGTCCCAACAAAGTCCCTTTGTATGCCATGGCTGTGGTTGCGGTTGTCACGGTTACCTTCATTATTGTTGGTGACATCAATTTCCTGGCTCCCATAGTGACCATGCCGTTTTTGCTGACTTATGCTTGTATTGATTATTCCTATTTTGCTTTGGCCCAGACCTTCGATATACAAGAACAACGAGAAGAACGTTTCCGGATACAGGCGTCATCGCCCTCTTATGAGACCAGACGTTATGGTGCCACCCAAGATGGCAATGATTTAGATTTACTTTTCCCCGATAGAGTACGCCATAAAAATTTACAAAGTCCACAAAATTCACCTTTACATGTGCCTTTAACAACGAATAATGTGAACACCCATGGTGGTAGCAACAGCAACCAACAAAATGGCTTTGTAACAAATAATGCCGAAGCCTCAACTTCCGCCTCAACACCAGTTTTCCAAGAAGGTGTAAATAGTACAAATTCAGAGGATAATCTGGAGGCTGTCACCACGCAAGAAAATGAGGAAGAGGAACCCATTGCTCCCATTAGGCCACCAATTCATTCCAAAACGAAGAACTGGTATTCCGGTTACTGCAACAGATGGGCTTCACTTTTGGGGGTGAGTTGTTGTATTGAAAAAATTAAGAAATATTTTTTAACTTTTTCTATTTTAGGCCTTTACCAAACTTTTGGTGATGTTGCTGGTTAACTGGTATTATGCCTTAACCTGTTTCGTGGTTGTCTTTGTTGTTTGGTTCTATGTGGGCACAGCTAATCCCGCTGTAAAACCGGGTCTAACAGCAGAATTTAATTTCTTTGCATGGCTGAAAAGTGTTATCTTTAGATGTTTTGGGTAAGTCTAGATTTTTTTAATATTGAAGGCATTATTCATAAAATGTTTCGGAAGATTTAAAATGCATTTTCAATAACCTTTCCACATAAAAGGAGCTAACTTTATTTAATTTTTTCTTTTTTAAATTTTAGCAAACGTATGCATGAGTATGAACAAATTGTTGTTACCCCCTCATGTCCTGGTGTTGACCTTTCACCCACCCAAATGAATGAAGATAATGAAGACTTTTCACAAAGAAGAAGATATCATCAATCATCGGTCATAGAGGGTCACTTAGTTGACGACATTTAAAAACAGAAGACAGCTTTACAAACGCCATTCACCCAACTGACCTAAAGCCAGCCATTAAAACAGGACCAAAAATCTATCAGCAAATAATTACGCTCTCTTGTCTTTAGCGAAAAGAAACAACAATGCAAAGAAATTGCTGGCAGTTTTGAAAATGGTTAAAAAGCAATATTTAGGAAAAAAACAAATATTTACAAATTGTTATGCAAAACGAACATAAAAGCTCAACAAAAGAATTTTGATAAAACGAAACTTTTATAATTCCCCTACAAGCAAATCAGTTTTATATATATATTTCCTATAAAAATTTACAAACATTCAAAGGAACACACACACTCTTTCTATAGAGGCATTTACAATTAATTTAATATTAGAGAAACATTTTCTATCAATTTTTACTTAGTTGACCACTTCATCATCTTATGCTAACCATTTTTCTTCTACGTTTAGTTCTGGGTTCCTTAAACACGTTTGCGCTTAAGCAAATCTGTCTGTCATCGTCCTTTATGTTGTTCCAAAGTGTTGACCATGATGTCGGCTTTTGGGAAGCATATGTGTGATAACTTGAGATAATAACAAATTTAAAGTTAAACAAAACTGCTTTATACTCGTTGTATGTTTTTTTGTATGACTGCTATACGTATACAAAACAAAAAGAAGACAAAACAAACAAACAAAAAATCAAATTGCTAAAGGAAATCAAATACATTAAGTTTTAAAATACAAACTCCTAGTTTTGAATCCTTTTCTTGTTTGATTAAATAATAATTTCCTAAATGGTTTTATTGTTAGTTTGTTTTACAAAATTCCCCTGTTAAACTGCTATGATTAAATTATTAACTACCTACCTACTTAATTTAATTTAAACATATGTGAAATATTTAAAATAATCAAACAAAACCTGTTTAACTACTTAATATATACTATTTAACAAAAAATAATTTAATACAAATGTGTAAAAAAGTGTAATATTATTTGTAAAGTAAAGCGAAAATCTTTGCAGAATGAAAAACAATAACAAATATTTAAAATAAATTTATATATAAATTAACAAATCATATATATATATATATATACTATATAAAAATCAAACAAACAAAAAATTCATATGTATTGTATATTTATTACAATTTGTATGTTTAAGTAATAAACGCATTTAATGTACAATTAACAATTAAGACACACTATTATGCCTTAACAACAACAAAACTTAATATTTCTCCAAAACAAAAAAATATAACATGGATTTATTCTTAAACGTTTAGCAGTACCACTAAAGTGATGACCTTAACCTCAATGAGTTTTTGAAAATAGTTTGCCAGTAATTTAATGCCAACTACTTTCTCAAATCTTGATAAATATATTTAAATACCTTTGGCGCACAGACACATTTTCAATTTTAAAATGGGTTTAAATTAGTATGAAGAAAAAAGACTAATTATATGTTGCTGTTGAAAATGTAAGTATTTTTTGGCGAGTTTTGAAAGCTTGAACAAATTGCTTAACTAATATTATTTTCTTTCTTTTCTTTAGCACACATTTCACTTTTACCTCGGAATGATCGATGATTTTGTTGTGACTTTAATGGGTAAGTGAAAAAATTTATGTTTAAAGTTGTTTCTTAAATATGTTTCATTTATTTAGAGAATGGAGAAATATATGAAAATATAAACCAATAAAACCTTAATCGAAATAACGGAAGTGATCATCATCGATTGAAGTAAAATGAAATAAAAAGAAAAAGCAATAACCGCTGAATATCACCGAAAATCCAAAATATTCTTCAGATAACCGAATGAGAAATCAGTCATTTGAGGTGTTTTAAAAAAACAGCAGTGACGAAATTTTGATATTGTTTTTTATACGATAAAGGCACCGAAACTATATTTATTGTAGCAGTCATAGCTCAGCACCATGGATTACTGTGGTTTTTTGGACAAAACGGTTATCTAAAAAAATTAAAATCAGGAGAGCAAAAATATTTTTCTCTCGCAGTACTTTTGATACTAAATATATTAAGTAGAATATTGGAAAAAGTTACCAAATGTTAGTCTTACCTAGAAGTGTCATATATGGATCGATATATAATGATTAGCTTAACACATTTTTATTAAAATCTTAAAAAATAAAAAAACAGAACTATCCATATCTGTAGGATATACAACAAATTTTCCGCGAAACCACAGATAAACATGTTCATTTAGATGTTGTATATATTTATTTTTTGTAAATCAGAAATGTCTAGAAACAAGTACTGAGATTGGAACAAATAATAAGTAATTATTCAAATAGTTTATCGCAAATAAATATTTCGGAAAAGTATTCCATTTACAAATCAATAACGGAAGCAATGAAGTTACACGATTTTAATTGGAGTAAAAAAAAATAAAAAGAAAAAATGTAGAAATGCTGAATGAAGGCTATTGGCCATTTGACAACAAAAGAATTAATAACAAAACAAATTTTTGCACAAATGTAACCCAGCTTTTGTTGACTTTTAGACCATTATTATGTCCGAAATCTAGGGCCGCCATAAATCTTCATTTTGCGTGCAAGTCTTAAAAGTGAAAAAAGTAAAATCAATTTTACAAATCCCCAAAGTCATCACCAATATTGCTTTGTAATAATTTCAAATTATGATTACCTTGCTGATAATAACGATACTTTGCTGTTGGTGATAATGACTCAAAAGAGGCGTATTCAATTTTAAAACGTTTTAGTTGTAACGCGGCTAAAACCCCATTGAGCTGTAGCCCGTTTTTTTGCCAGCGATAAAGTGAAATTTCACAACTATCTTTAATCTTTCATAATTCTAGTATTTTTTGCAACGCCTTTCGGAAGTAACTTTTTTCTTTCATTTAAAGTAAACGAGAAATACTTCATAAATCCTGATTTTATGACTACGGTGGTGTAGTCATAAAATTGCTGCCACTTCCAGTAAATGGTGATGTAAGGTGTAAACTGTTGTATTTTTTTAATATACAAATTAGTTAAGAGTGTTATGTTAAAATGGGAGAAGAGAAAAAAAGCAGACCAAAACAAATTGAACAACAATCTTGAGACCACAACAAAATCGATCAACCAAAAGATATGATGCTCTGCTCACCGGTGGTTTGTGGCACACAAATTATAACCTTTCACTTTAACATAAATAAGTGCACACATGAGATAATAAAAAATACATATTGAGTTTTCTAGATATGAAACATTTAAATATTTTCTCATCAGATTCATAATATGTGAACGGAATTGTTAAGCGACTATACTACACTTCCTAAACAGTAGACATTTAGAGTGATTAGAGACTGCGCCGGAGCATAGCGGTATGATTTCACACATGGAACGGAAGATGTTTTGTTGTCGGGAGTTTTTTGTGTAATCAAGCTTGTTTATGTTTCATATTTCCCTAAGAGTGGCTGTGGGTGATTTTAATTAGAGTAGTGGTAATGTTTCTTCAGGTTTGGCGCAAGCTCTAAAGATTAAATCATGAAAATAATTACAATAAATTTCGTGAATCATTTAGTTAAACTTAATTTTCCAAAGCACTGCTAAACTTAAGACTAATTTTAAATTGCATTATTTGTAACAATTATTTGAATGCTATACAGTAGGGCTGCCCAGCCGCTTTGGCTCTGAGGCTTCTTTGGAGCCCAGAGAATAGGTTAAGGAAATATTCCCCTGCATTATAAAAAAATAATTTTTCGGCTATCAATGGTTTCGCTGGAGTAAATCCCCGAGGAGAAGCCCGATTGAGAAGCCAGAAGACAACAATTCTAAATTTCTTTCCAAAACTTTAAATAGTCATATCTCTTTAAATAAGGGTCCAAGGACAAAAGGATGAACATTCGAGATAAATATTTGTTGTGCTATACAACGCTATAATGTTACCATACAATGGGACTATACAAAGATCAGTTTAAGGAGATATTATCCCATAGAAATTAGCGAAATTTAATTCCACTGAAATGTAAAAACTATCTACGATTTCGTTGGAGTAGCGAAAAGGATCGCTGATGGGGAAGCCAAAAACTCTAACTCTCCTTCCAAAACTTTAAACGGTCAAAGCTCTTTAAATAATGGTCCTGGGGCAAAAGGCCGAAAAATCGTGATTAATGGTTTTTGGTCAAAAACTCTTACCAAAACTTTAAACGGTCATATCTCCTTCAATAAGGGTCCTATACAACACCTTTCAAGCCCAGAGAACAGGTTAAGAAATTAATCTCACTTAGAAATGTGAGAAGCCACAGGCCAAAAATTCTAAATTTCTTACCATAAACGGTCATATCTCTTTATAAAAAAGTCCTAGAATAAACCAGTAAGGAAAGGCTAAAGTCGTGTAATATTGAATAACTCTGATATATAAATTTTGTAATTCATGTATAAATTGTTTACATAAATTTACTTTTGGGACATTTTATACTTAAATAATACCCTGTACCACAGTGTGGTGTAGGGTATAAAAACGATTGGATCTAAAGAGCCAAATCGGATGAAACATATATATGGGAGCTATAGCTAAATCTTAACCGATTTTCTTCATATTCGGCAATGTTGGTTTATGGATCAAGAAACTCTACCATTCTAAATTTCAAAATGATTGGATGTAAAATACAGCTTCTACAGGACTAAAGAGCAAAATCGGACGAAACATATATATGGGAGCTATAGCTAAATCTTAACCAATTTTCTTCAAATTCGGTAGTGTTGGTTCATGGATCAAGAAACTCTACCATTCTAAATTTCAAAACGATTGGAATTAAAATACAGCTTCAATAGAACTAAAGGGCCAAATCGGACGAAACATATATATGGGAGCTATAGCTAAATCTTAACCGATTTTTTTAAATTCGGTAGTGTTGGTTCATGGATCAAGAAACTCTACCATTCTAAATTTCAAAATGATTGGATGTAAAATACAGCTTCTACAGGACTAAAGAGCAAAATCGGACGAAACATATATATCGGAGCTATAGCTAAATCTTAACCGATTTTCTTCAAATTCGGTAGTGTTGGTTCATGGATCAAGAAACTCTACCATTCTAAATTTCAAAACGATTGGATGTAAAATACAGCTTCTATAGGACTAAAGGGCCAAATCGGACGAAAGATATATATGGGAGCTATATCTAAATCTGAACCGATTTCAACCAAATTCAATAGCGATCTTACCAGCTGCGAAATACTCTAAACTGCAAAATTTCAGAACGATCGGAGTGAAATTGCGACCTGTAGTCGACGAACAACTTTACATGAACAGACGGACGGACATGGTTAAATCGACTCGGCTAGTGATTCTGAGTCGATCGGTATACTTTAAGGTGGGTCTAGCTGTGTTATTTTCGGGTTTTACAAACATCTGCAGTGAAACAAACTTATAATACCCTGTACCACAGTGTGGTACAGGGTATTTCAACTCAGAATTGAAAGTTCAAATGAAGTTTTGGATTTACGTGTTATTTTTGACGAAAAATTTACTTTTGTCAGCCATTTGAATCGTATTATCCCTAAAGCTTATTCATTACTTGCGTTTTTAAAGAGAAATTGCAAGCAATTTCAGGATCCATATACTTTTAAGCTTATTTTCACGTCTTTAGTACGCTCAAAGCTGGAATATGCTTCTTTTATCTGGAGTCCCTTCTGTTCTAAGTACATTACTAGAATTGAGAATGTACAAAAAAGATTTATAAAGTTTGCTCTTCACTCTATACATTTTACACTGCCTGAGCCCAAATATATTGAAAAATGCAGATTAATATCGTTAAAAACACTTGAAAGCAGAAGACAGGTTTTGTCTCTCCTTTTTATTTTCAAAATTGTTAATGGTGTAGTCGATTGTTCTGAATTACTCAGACTTTTGCCTTTTAATGTTCCTTCTCGTACTTTGAGACGTAATAATTTGTTTTATGTGCCGTTCTACAGAACGAGTTATTCTTACCATGAACCTATCTCGAGGGCTTTAAATGAGTTTAACCGCATAAATTGTGTGGATTTGGATATAAATTCAAGTTTAGCAATGTTTTCAAATGTATTAGATTTAATTTATTTTTAGATATAAGTCGTAGTCTGTAAGGAATACTGTAATTCCATTGACTGTAAATAAATAAAAATAAAAAAAAATAAAAACACAAAAATTCCTAATCACTATTTTTTCGCCGAAAATTCGAAAATTCTTCCTATAACTTCAATAAGTGTTAAGATATGTTGTACAATTGCATAAGCTTTGTGAAATCTTAACTAAACAAAATGTGTATTACATCTCCTGGACATTAAAAAAATCTCTTAAAAGTTAATGAAATAACCAAACCTACTTAAAAAAATTACTTAATAATTTTCTTTGCTCATCGATATTGACATGGAGACGACTCCAACGTTTGTTTTTGTCTCAATAAAACAAAAACACAAATGTATAGAAGCCTCGTCATTGTCATTAGCGCCGGGCGTTCGGGTTCAGCATTGGGCAGCAGAGACGTCTTTAGCATCTCCGGCTCTGACAGCATCAGTGTCACGTTAAATTAACAACTTTACTTTTTTGTTGTCATTCATTCAATACTGAATGCTTTCATTTTACATTTATTGCTTCTTTTTTTCTTGACCACTTGCCGGCATTATGGGCACGTATGTATGTTTCGGTGAGAAAAAATAACACTCGACAATACAATTATTTGCCATTTGCCGACTAGGAGGAGGAGGTTGGCTGATCGTTTGTTGCGTTGCCGTCGTCGTTACTGCATTGCTTTTTAAACAAATAAAAAATACTTTCTCCTTGGTGTGGTTTTTCGGTTTCGTTTTTTTTCTTGTTTAACATACATAAGTCCGTCTCCACGTCAGTCTGTCTTTCAGGTCGTCTGTTTTTTTTGGTTTGATTAGTCATAAAATATTCATCTGCTTGCTGTTATTTGCTAATCGACATAATATGTAAATTTAACACAAATGCAAAGGGGTTATTTAATACTTAGGGAGTCAACCAATATGACACTATTACGTTAGTTTGATAATTAAGATGAATTAATTGGAAATAATAACTAATATCCGTTGGATTGCACATTTTCTTCTGCAGTTTTCACATGACGAGCAATTGGACATTAGAGTTTTGCAAAAGTTTACACGGTTTCAACAAAACTATGCAGGCTTATAACAGATGTATGTGGCTTATGTGTATGTCCATGGACATGAGACGTTTAAACGTCTCCCCTCTTCAACCTAACCTAACAGATGTACCGCCAAGCTGAAGGATGAATTTTGTGCCTGTTATGCGATCAACAGGTTTACGGAACAAGGTCCTCAACATCAAACCCAAACCCTTACTTGATGCATATTCAAAGCCTGGCCAAAATTGAAGCAATAGCTTTAAACCGGATTAAGAATAAGTAAAAATAAATAAAAAGAAAAAACTCAGATCTAGCTATAATCAAGTTAAAATTTTGAATGAAAGCTTCCACCATTACCTCCGAAAGTCGTTGAAAAACATACTAGAACTATGAAAGATTAGAGATAGTTGTGGAATTTTACTTTCCCGCTGCCAGGCTACAGCTTAATTGGTTTTTAGCCGCGCTATAGCTAAAACATTTTAAAATTGAATACGCCTTTTTTGCGTCATTATCATCAAAAGCAAAATATCGCTACTATCATGCAAGGTGATCATAATTTGAAATTATTACAAAGAAGTATTGGTGATGACTTTAGGAATTTGTAAAATTATTTTACTTATTATATAAAAATCTACAAATTATTATTTTACAATAATAGTATAAAAGTCAACAAATGCTGTATTACATTTGTGCAAAAATTAGTTTTGATATCTGATTTTTCAAATGGAAATAGCTGTCAATCAGGATTTCTGCATTTTTTTCTTTTTATTTATTTTTACTCCAATTAAAATCTTGTAACTTAATGGCTTCCGTTAAAACATTCATTTGCCTACTACAGTTGTGTGTCACGAGAGAGTAAATAGGATATTAACAACAAGTAAGAGAGTAAATAAGATATTAATTAACAATTTAACAATTCACTTATCAACAATTAATCGGCATTTTATACAAAAGTCGACACACCGATTATTATCCATCAAAATGCTTCCGGAAGGTATAGAATATTTCCTGTGAGTGCATGGTACTACTGAGTGCATCGTACTACGGCTGTGGAATTGAATTTTATTGAGATATATTTTAATGTAAGAGGAAATTATCTTGCAATTTAAAAAACTTCATAAATACAGGGTTTTCCATTGAATCACCAGGTATTTCGGTAGCTGTCGCTTTTGTTATTCTTTGACATTTGACAAGTAGAAACTACGCCATTACTTAATTGGAACGATACACGATCATCGAACGATACCAAACGATCGAACAAAAAAACGATACGAACGATACAAAATCATCTAGACTGATGAGGCCCATTTCCACCTCGGTCAACAAGCAAAATTGTCGCATCTGGGGCTCGGAAAACGCAAGAGTTATTGTTGAGAAGCCTCTCCATTCTCAATGTGTGACTGTTTGGTGCGGCTTGATACGGCGGGGTCATTGGACCTTACTTTTTCGGAAATGAGGTTGGATCAACAGTTACGGTGAATGGATTGCGCTATCGAAAGATGATTAATGATTTTTTATGGTCGGAGTTGGATTTTTTATGGTCGGTATTGATCTGGACAACGTTTACTTTCAACAAGACGGCGCTACGTGCCACACAAGCAACGAAACCATTGCTCTGTTACGGGAAAAGTTTCCGGACCGTGTTATCTCTCGAAGAGGTGATCACAATTGGCCACCGAGATCTTGTGATTTAACACCTTGCGACTTCTTCCTTTGGGGCCACGTGAAAGATAAGGTCTACGCCAACAGCCCAGCGTCGATTCAAGACCTCAAAGATAAAATTCGTGAGGCTATCGAGGACATAGGTAGAGTGATCAAAAACCCGGTTTTTTTGAAAAAATAAAAAACCGGTGGATGGTTTATTTAAGTTATAAAAAAACCGGTGGACGGTTTTTTTCTTCGAAGAAAACCGGGGAAACCGGTAGAACCGGGTTTTTTCTGCATAACAAAACAGTATAAAAATTGCCGTTTGAAAAACATTTTCCTTTTTAATAACAAAAAAGGCGATTTTTTAATATTACATTTTTAAAAGCGATCTTCTGATCAGGAATCTTGCACCAAATTTAGTCCTGTTGGATAGTAGTTATGAGTTGGATTGTGATGAATATTGTCATTTGAGTCAAACGGTCCTTTTATCTCATACATATAACTAATTAGCTATTGTATTTAGAAACATTTTCCAAATGTGTTATCGATAGTCTTTTCTTCAACCTTTTAAAAAAATTAGCAAATATATTTTCATTACTTTTTTGCAAAATTAAACTTTTTTGAAATTTTGGTAAAAACCTATGTTTTAATTTTTGATTTTTTTCTCAAAAGAAAGCTTAGATAATTTCCTTTAAAAGCTTTGTGACCTATTAATGGGATGGGACCTGTTGATCTATCAAAATAAATATAAACCTCTGAAAAAAAATTAACGTTCAACCTAACATTTTAGCATTTCAGATGGGAAAAACAACCGTTTGACAAAAATGTCAATATTTGACACCCTCCAACTCGGAAAGTCCTTAACCGATTTCGTTGGAATTGTGTCTCATAACTACTATCTGATAGGGCTACTTGGTGAAATTTTCATCCCGACAGAAGACATCCCTTTTAAAAATTAACTCACTTGACATGAAATTCCTTTTATGTAGCTCAGTCAAGAAAATATTAATATTTCGGGATATTAAATAGAATATTTAATAGAGGTATTAAATCTTAATACATATATATTTTATATACACACTTTAGTGCAGGTGGGTATATACGAGTATACATATAAATATATAAGAGTATACACTAGTCGGTTTACCCAAATGAAATTTTCTTACTTGTTTTTGTTTCGGTTTGGAAGTGGGAGAATGTGTTCACTTTTCACAAAACTTCTGCGCGTATGAATCATTTATTTTCTTTAAATTTTTGTAATTTGTATAGAAATTGGTGAATGGCTTCGAATCTTAGCAAAGTTGCCGAGTCTTTTTAGGCCATATAAGGAGATCTTTCATATTATTATCTTAATTTGTGATATTTTGTATATAGATTTGTAAATATTTTTTAATATTTTAGTGATAATAAAAAAACCGGAAAACCGGTGGAAACAAACGAAAAAAACCGGTTGCACCGGTTGTTCGAAATTCATGATTTTGAGAAAAACCGGGAATGGTGGAAGCAAAAAACCGGTGGGCCGGTTTATTTTAAACCGGTTTTGATCACTCTAGACATAGGGCAGCCACTTTGCGATTTGGTTATGGAAAATTTCATGAAAAGGATATGGTCCTGTAAGCGTGGTCGTGGTGGCCATTTGGCTGATGTTGTTTTTCATTATTAACGGCATACCTTCCTCTTTATTATGAAATAAACATCCGATCATTTATCTCAAAAATGACATTTTTCTTTGAATACCAAAATAACACCTCTTGTTGGAAAACCCTTTATATTTTAATGTAAGTGAAAATTATCTTGCTGTGCAGTTTAAAAAACTTTAAAAATATAATAATTATAAGCGGGGTAGGGGCTCAGCAGAAATCTTATATGATAATGTGATCCTTCGCCAGAATTCTAAACAGGTATTCGCCGAATAGGACAAAGTTAAAGCTGTACAAGACATGTATTAGGCCAGAATTTCAAGTAACCAATAAAAAGGGAATAAGAAATATATTGACACAATGAATTCCCAAAGAAAAAAGAACTAAAATGAATACAGCGACCAATTTTATATTCAGAGGTCTGACAATTAGCTACGAAGAATTTCACTAAGCCAATAAAAATATGTAGAAAAAAAGAATTTCCAGGAAGAACTATCAACGAATTATTAAGAGCTCTGTTCCTTTACCTACTACAAGTTACTACTTTTTACCATTTTTACAACAACAATATAGAAAAATTGGTAAAAATTGTTGAAATAGTAAAATGTAGTAGGTAAAGGAACAGACATAAGGTGAACAATTATGAGAATCGAAAAAAGAGGATTGTCAAGATTTAAAAAAAAATGATTTAAAAATTCCAACAAAATTGTGACAAAAATAAAATTGAAATGGCAATCAGGACAGAAAATATAACTAGCAAATTATTCAGCTGGATGAAATTATAATTAAAGAAAGAAGTCAAATAAAATTTGCTATATTGGATTCATGAACCTGAAACCACTCAGAAAAAAGTATGTTCATAAATACCAAGAAAAACTTATTTGATACAAAAAATATATAAAATATGGTTTTTTAGCCAAAGTAACTTATTTATTTTGAATATCATTTTTTGTGTCAACCAGACAGACGGACGGTCATATCTCGAATGAATTAAAATATATAGGATCATAGGTCAATCCCAAGAGGGAGGATGTAAAAATTGGCTTATTTGCCAAGTCTCTTCCGGTACACCACTCAAAAATTGACAAATTCATATACAAAACTTTTGCCAAGAACTTCTTTAACGATAATTTCCACGTCCACAAATTCGTTATCCTAGATTACTTTCGCAATAAATATGGGTTTACAAACAATGAATAAAATTCAACCACAATTTGCAACACGAAACTTGACAAATTTACATGAAAAAAATTTGCCGAAAAGTTTTATAACAATGATTTCCAGGTCCTCAAATTCAGTATTTTAGATTACTTTCATAATAAATATGGTTTTACAAACAATATGAATAAAATTCGCCTGCCCTTTCTGACATCTGTCACACAAAGATTCGAAATATATAAAAAATACTTCCGACGGTTTATCTGTCTTCAAATTTCTAACTTCATTTCGTACGAGTATTTCATGGCTGAATCATTCACAAAGTATAACAAATAAGGGCTATGATTGCAAATATCTTCAATATCAAACTATTAGGGCTATATAAAAATAAACCACTATATTTAAATAATCGTTAATTTATTTAGCCAATGCTTAATATAATTTTCATTTTCTTAATAGAGATGCCAATATCTGATTCAAATATCCGGTTTTGTGCGAAGGTGGAGTCAATCAATCATTTAGTTATAGGCTGTTTTAAATGATAACAAACACAAACTGCTTTCACAAATTCTGTGCCATAACCTTGTGCGATCTGAGATTTTTTTACATAAAATTAATGCAAACAAATCATAAACATATCCACATAGCATTAGCATTAATGACAAACAATTAATTCCAAGGAAATACATAAGTATGCCGTTTATACTCGAAATTAAATACGAAAAAATTGATTAAATTTAGGTAAATAAAAGGTTAACTAATACGAAATGCCACTACAGACTCATAAATAATTTACGATTGGCACCAATATTGCTGAAAATGTTTGAAATAAAATAGCGATTTTTTTTTGTTAAATCCGCTTTGATGCTAACTGATCTTCGCTTTTTTCGATCGTTGTACGATTGATCGCCCCATTCAGTGGACACCTGAGATTCATAACACATATTAAAACAAGTATGTGTCTTAAGTCTTTCGTTTTCGTTTGATGTTTTTTTCGTTTGTTAATATGTAAGCTCGGATGAGTAGTAGAGCAGAGAGTAGCAAATGTGACTTGAATTTGATGACTTTTTGATTCGTTTGTGCGCAAAATTAAATTGACTTTTTGACTTTTTGATTCGTTTGTGCGCAAAATTAAATTTAATTAATTTAAACTATAAATATTTTCGGAAAAAAGAAAGAAAAATAGCAAAGATATTTTTTTTTGGATTTATATAATCGAAGTGGAACATTTTGTGAACATTATTTTGGGTGAAAACAAAAGATGAGAAAATACGACAACAAGCGTTTAAAATGTTTAAATTAACCGACAATCCAACACGCTGAAAAAAATCGCTTCTGTAGTATATTATCTCAAACATATTCGGCTTGAAACATATATATGTTCAGGGAACACTCTAAACATTAATACTCGTAATTGGTACACACAAAGGCTATATGTTTGGGAAGATGGTGTTATAAACAAATCTTTGTTTACTCCCAATTTGTTATTATTTGGGACTATTACTTCCGAAACAAATAAAAAATTCACATTTAAGTATATCAGAAAATACCTAAATTGTGTTATATTGTTCAGTAATTGAAAGTAATTTTTTAGACATTTTTTAATGTTCGTAAAAATAATAATTAAAATCCTATAATCTTGGATCAAAATAAATTTGTTGGTGGATTGACAACTAATGATGGCTTGGAATGCTCAGAAATTGAAATAATTGATTTGAAACAGAAGTCAATGCTGCATATGGTATCATAACTGGGAGGTACAATTGGGAACCAAGAAAAAATTAAAAATGAAATTCGAAAAAGCCAGCAAAAGATTTGAAAATCTTTTTTAAACAAAATATATTTGAAGAAATTCCTAAACAATAATTTTTTTTTGTACTTAAACACATACTTTATTTGGGAAATTTAGTTTGCAAATATATTTTGTTGTAATATATTAATATATGCGTTCCAAATATATTTTATTGATTTTCAAATAAAATTTATTTGTTCAGAAATATATAATATTTAAAATTTGGGTTCCAAATATATTTTCTTTCCATTCAAACATATCAAAAAAGGCGATTTTGCCCCGTGAATCGCTTAACAAAGAAATTTCAAATTTTTTTATCAGATGTATTTTCGATCTCAATTTTTATTTCTTGGTTTAATGGATTCCCAGAGTGGAGTGAGGCAAATTTGATTGGAGTAAAAATAAGTAGAAAAGAAAAAAGTATCTGAATATGAAACAAATTTTCTTCAAAATTGGCAGTGATCGAACGTATTTGGGGTTTCTTCTGTACAAAAGCTGAGCATCTGATGTAAATGCAATTTTTATATTCATATACATTTTTTTGATCCGATACGGAACACTTTAACTAAATATAAGGAATTTTGGTTTCAAGTTTGCGACATTTCTGGTAATAAACAGAAGTAGTACTTATACAGAAATAGTACCGGATCAACATGAAATAAATTGGAGTAAAAATAAGTAAAAAGAAAAAAATATAAATATGAATCGATTTTCTGCAAATTTGGCAGTTTAAATTTCTTGGACTAAAGTCAATGTCAACTATTGTACATTCGTACACGCTGAAAAAATGGCTTCTGTAGTATATTGTCCTAAACATATTCGGCTTGAAACATATATATATATATATATATATATATATGTGTACAGCGTGTATTATGAGGACATTTTTTCAATACACCGTTTATTATGAGGACATTTGTTGACTTTGGGGACTGTACCCAAACTTTTCGTAGGTCTTGCGTTTACTTTGAGGACATGTGAGTTTGGGGACATTTTTTCAACATTTCTAATTCTTGGTTATTTCTAACACTCCTTGATCCTTTGGCATCCTTTTATGGTTATTTTGTGTATATATACACGTTTAATGTACTTTTTCTTCATATAAAAATGGACAATCCCTGCCATTACATTGCCACCCTTTCAAAAACACCATGTTCCGTTGACGGCGTTAAAATAAAAAAAATTGTACGGCTTTGTATTGTCGATGTCACAAATCGTCGATTGTTGCACACATACCGCCATAAATTTGTGATTTGTGTGTGTGTCTCGTTTAGAAAATCATAACACATTATTTCAAGTTAAAGTTCTTACAATCATGGATTGCGTGAATTGGCATATTTACCTACTCCACAAAGCCAAAAAAAAGGTTAACATTATCAGTGATAGTCAAATTACAATCAAATCAATTACGTCCAAAAAGATCCAACAACGTGATGGACTCAAAAAGGGCGATTATTGGTTACATCTCTTGGGTGCCAAGACACATTGGATAAATTGGAAATGAACGAGTAAACAGATTGGCCTCAAAGGACAGATAACTACGAGTGGTAAACTGCGAAAACACAAAACATTTCGATGCATCGAGGGATAAATAAGTTGAAGTACTGGCCAGTGATGGCTACAAAGACATCTGTGCAAAGTCGAGAAGTCTATTGAAACTTAAAACCATCTTAACTATTAAGATGATGAGTGTTCGTTGTAAGATGAGAGTCTAAGTTTACAAGCACATCTGCGCGCGCATAGGACAATCAGATAACGTGGATGCAGGGAAGGCATCGAAAAGATGGAACACTATGTTTGCCAATTTAAGCTTTCGCACATGTAAGATCCCCCATATATCGAGTCCGATACATTACCAGATCTGACGCATCTCGGAGGGTATGACGGAAAGATAGTAAGGCAATTTGTGCCCAATACCGCGGAGGTTTAAGAATATCATGAAGCAGCGCTCAACAATATGCTAAAACAGCTGTTCAACGTTTTGTATTCCGCAGGACTTTATCCAGATTTCATAAGTCGATTATATTGCGATGAGTAATAATAAGTTGACTTGTTAAGGTTATAAATATTGCTATACAATATACAATCAAAAGCGACATTGAAAAAGGAATATTGAAGTGGTATACGGCAAGCAACAATATTGTGTGAATCCAAGTAAACTTGTTGTAAGAAGCTACGGAGACTTCGAATGACACTGTAAGATAAAATAAATGAACACTCGAACAAAATGTATTAAAAAAAGCCTATGCTTTTAGCCGATATTTACGAACGTGCCAGTACTTGCTATCAAGGCTTTTGTGAAATCAAATGGATTACGCCCCACCAGTAGGTGATGTGGTAGCATGATCGCTTATGAGTTTGGGATTCGTGGGATAAATTCCGACCAGATGCTCTGGTCTGTTGCCTCAAAAATTTAGCCACATAGTCTTTGTAACCCGGCTTTTCCCTAGACCGTAAAATTAGAAAATAAATTTACTTTGTATGTATTGTAATTTATATAAAATAAATTAAAAAGTAAGAATTTTTTTTTCTTCAATATGTATGCTATTAGAGAAAATTATTAATATGCTAAAGTATGGTTCACTGTTGCGAAAATAACTAAATATGATACATTGACCCAAAGAGATGTTCAATATAGGAAGTGGGAAAAATGGTAAAATGTGGTAGAGTGGGGTAAAAGCAGTTAAATATGGTACTAGAGTTCGACCGACTAATCAGCTTCGACCTTCAGCTAAAAACTGGCTGAGTCGATTATGGATTGTAACCAAACTTTAATTACGTTGCGAAAATTACATTACGGATGGCAAATACCGACAACATCAGATGTTAAGGGGGGATTTTTCGATGAACCACTTATTTCTGGTTGCTGTGTAATTAATTATATTTTTTTTGTCATATTTTCAACATTACATGAATATTTTATTTTGAAAGTGGCGTAAACGCCATTAGGCTTTACTCGATTCACCCCTGAAAAAAGTGGGTTAATAAAAATCGAATGCGAAAATGTTCATTTACTTGTAATATAGAAGCATTGAAGTCTTGAGATGAACTGAATTTAAATCATATATTTCTATACTCACCTAGCCTCTTAACGAGACTACTCTTGGGCGAAAAACAGAATGGCGTTTACGCCACTTTCAAAATAAACAGTTCACATATTGTGAGATATTAATAGAGAAAATGGATACTAAACCAAATCTAACTCGCGGGGGGAGCCCTTTTGGTAAAATCAAAGCCACTACGGATAAAGTGTGACCGAGATGAATGGGAGAGAGCCAGTATCCCATCGCAACGGGTATGGGTATTCTGCAAACTACATGAAAGAGAACACCCAACGCTGTGACATTTCCTACACGAATAGCATACATGATCTGAAGCTACTACTCATGCGTTTCACCTGGGAGCGTAGTTTCCACGAAGATGTCGGTGGTGGCGGTGTCCAAACCAATATACATTTCGTTCCCTACTTGCTCTTCTACGCTGTTTATCTGCTTGTCTCCTCACGCGACAATCTCGTCACCTATCAGACCTATTGCAAATTGGTGTGGCTGTATGTAGCAATATGTAGCCTTTTTGGCGTTGTAGAGACATTGGATGTTCGTCGTCAACAAATAGTTCCACTGAGTTTATCATTAAAAATAAAGTTTTATATTTTTGATAAACCCTGTGAAAAGATCTATTATTGATGTTATTTTTGAGTTTTGTCACTGTGGAGATGAGCTGAAGATCAAATGGTTTCCTTCTAAGTGAAGGAAGGTATTTGAATAGTCAAGTTAAAAAGAAAACGACCTTGAAACCCAACACCTACCACTGCATTACGTTTCACTGGTGGTAAATCAGATCTTGGGATGCATTAATGTGGTTTTTGGCCTGCAGTCCATAATAAAGTCCATATTTTCTATTTATATGAAAGATAATTCAAATTTACATATAGGAATTACTCGCGATTAAGAACCATCTCAAGTCAACCGCCTGCCGCCGTAGTTATTTTTCCCTTGACTATTCAAGTTGTTACTATATGCTTTTCTACACAAACAACTTGCTTTCTTTCCATTCCACTGTTTTAGTGGTAGATTTGAAAGTTAAATGCAAAGGAATACAACAACAACGATACCCGGGCTCGTGGCGACGTTCTATTTTTATAGTTTAAATTTACTTTTTTTGTTCAATGAACAAACGTTAACAATATTAAATAATTTAACAATTTAGATGCCTAGCCTTAACCTAAAATGAAAAGGCGCGAAAGTAAAGAAACTGGAATAAAAAAAAACAAAGTTGTATTTATAAGAAATGTAGTAATCTATATAGTTTTATTTATTTATCATCTTATTATCTTCCTCAATATTATTGATATATTCTTTGTCCTCTTCATGTATTTCTCTTTGTTGTTATAGTAGATTAATTCTTGTTTAAAATTTCTCTTCTAAAAAATAATTTAATTTTCAATAAGTCTGTATATTTTTTATTATTCAATTCGGTCAAATCTCAGACTGTGGTCAGTGCAGCGAACAAAGCAAGTTTCACTCTTTCTGTACTTTAACAGTCCCTTAACAGCTATGATCCTACTAATTAGTTATGAATGCTATATTACATAAAACGACATTTGACCGCTGTGGCTCCTATAAGATGTAGAAAGATAGACATTTTGCATATGCATAGACTAGAGTTTTGTATAACACCCGCACTATTCACATAGTTGCCTTTTTTAAATCATTTTCCAAATATACGCCTTTTTTCTTGTAGAAAAGGGGTGTTGTTGTAAATAAAATCTTCGTTGTTTGTTTCGTTTTTCTTCATTAGCAAAACGGACTACATCTAAGATTATATTATGGATTAGCCTCTACATCTCAGTTTACGGTTGTATGGCTGTTTGCCTGTTGAGGTTTTGTGTACCAATTGAATACTGAAAATCAACGACGCCATGAACGATCTTCGGATTCCTCGTATTCTTCTTCATCTCCCAGTCTTATTTCAGGCAAAGTGTCGGTGTTATTAGCATCAGTTTCATTATTTTTTGGCTGGGGTTGGGTGACAAAGTGGGCAAGACAGTATTGATTGGGGCGTTTCCAAATCCATGTCATGTTTAGTAATTTCGCCAAAGTACTAATGAGAAAAGAAATTTATATCACTCAACCTATAGGAAACAAAGTGTATGCTTACCTATAAATATCCCAGCACAATCCGAACTCCTTACTAGCGAATCCGCTAACTACGATAGTTTTTTGGCGACGATCGACCCGAACAGATCCTTCCGGGTATGACGTCTTCCCCTTGCCAAGGCCTACCACTGTATGCAATGGGACGACTTTCCAATACCAGGTGACCGACCAACGGGTTCATTCGAATGGCAATTTTGCCAAATTTGTCTGTGGTTGTTAAGGTAAGACCACATGGAACTTTTCGGCGATGACAACATAAACTTCGAGTTCCAAACGTCTTTTATATTGTACTTGATAGGCGGCTCTCACATCACCTGCAGAGACGGTAGCCCCTCCACTCCCAGGATTGAATGGGAACGGCATCATTGGAGTAGCTGCGGTGAAATCGGCTCTTTGTTATCAATGTTAAATATACCAAAGAATGGATATTTTGACGTTTTTCGATGTCTAGCCTCAGAATCAAAGAATTAAAACCGAAACGTAAACAAACTGTTATTGCTGCAAAATAAAAACTAATCGACAGAAACCAGGGATGCAAAAGTTTGTACAATTTTACTTTTTGGTACAATTTTACTTTTTGGTACATTTTTAGCCATGGTACTACCGTAACACATTTTGTACATTTTTATACTTTTCACGTTAATGGTGATATTTTTGTACTAACATATTACCAGTGTAAATAAAATCTGTAATTATGCAAGTCCCAATCCAATGAAATTTAAAGAATAATTTGCAGCAAATACGCATAACACAGTAAAATATGGAAAAAAACTATATAGTTGTAGATTCAATGTTTGTACATAAAAATAAAGGGAATACTTATATGTATACAATGTTATCACAAAAATGGAAGATTAATGCACAAATCTAGAATGTATACTCTCTTATTTGTAGAAATCTACACAATTTTAAAATACATCAGTTGAGGAACTCACATCCCCGACATGTTCATATCCTCCACCATAGGATTTACACATTTTATCACTCCGTTTGTAACACCTCGAAATATTGATCAAAGACCCCATAAATATATTTATGCTTAAAATTCTCTTTGTCCACATTTACATGCGTTTTGTGGGTGATAAAGGCAGTCGGAAAGTGGGGAAAAAAGTATGCCGTACTCGTCCTCAACGTTATGTGTTTTTCATGAAGTTTATTTCGACATTATGTTTTACTATGTTGCACTAGCAAAGGAAAAAAATTAAAAAAACAATGTCATTTGTTAATTCAATTTTTTCCTCTTCCATATTTTTCACAACTTATTTCTTCCTTTCAAAAGTACGTGTTTGAACGTAAACAAAAGTTCAATAGAGAATAAGTCGAGATGTTACTTAAAAAAAGTATCGTGTAAACAGGAACTTTGATATGGTTTGATATGTCATTTGTTAACTCAATTTTTTCCTCTTCCATCTTTTTCACAACTTATTTCTTTCTTTCAAAAGTACGTGTTTGAACGTAAACAAAAGTTCAATAGAGAATAAGTCGAGATGCTACTTAAAAAAAGTATCGTGTAAACAAGAACTTTGATATGGTTCCATATAAGTCCAGATTCACACTCGTCAATTATTTCCGAGCAAGTGTCAACGTTTGTAGGAGAGAGAGGCAGAGAGCTCTTTCCGCCTGCCTCTCTCTCCTACAAACTTTGACACTTGCTCGGAAATAATTGTCGAGTGTGAATCTGGACTAAAGTACCTCTCCGATTTGAGTTCTTAACACCATAACTTTGGTTGGTATTTGACCTGGTTCACACGACGCAATTTTTCAAAGCAAGTGTCAAAGTTTGTAGGGGAGAGAGGCAGATAACTCTTTCCACGTGCCTCTCTCTCCTAAAAACTTTCACACTTGCTTGGAAAAAATTGCGTCATTGAATCCGGACTTTGAGTTTATTTAGTTCCGATTCACACTCAGCAATTTTTTCCAAGCAAGTGTGAAATAGAACTAATGGTGTTTTCTTTTGTGAAAAAAATGTTACATTTTTTATGACTATAGCATTTTATAAATACAATTTTAGAGAATTGTGATCGATATTCCAAAAGAGTACTTGAAATTAATGTATGCATTCTGCAAAGTATTAATAAAAATCTTAAAGTTCATATTCTCTTCATATAAATAAAAATGGAAAATAAACACATTTTTAGAAAATGCTGTCTCCCGTGCCTAGTTACCATTAACATAAATTGTATTCAAATTAATTGTGATAGAAAACAAAATGTCATTTGATTTTTGTCTGTATAAATAATTTCTAAATAATAGATAGATAAAATAAAATAATACTGAAACGGTCATGAAGATACGTTGTTACTTTTTAAAGTGAAAAGGTACTGAAAAAAGTTATAAAGTACTAACATTTTCCATCCCTGTTTGTTGTACGACTTAGCCCGAATTTACGTCCGATTTTGAAAAATGGGGAGAGGATCAAACATGGTATAATTGTATCATGCGATCAAATGCAAATCCCGGAAAGTCATGTGACAGACCGTTTAGATGTAAACCGGACCAAAATAGGGACATACACAAAGTACCTTTCACACGAACTACGAGCGTTATAGATCCATGTCCCCATACAAAGGCCCCTCCCGATTGACTTCTTAATGCTACACAAAGCACAAATTTAAATTGATGGACAGAATATGCGGAATATTCCATCTCAGCCATGCTATTAGATTAGGCCCATTTGGTCTAATTTTTGCATCGCGTCCTTTATAACTTTTGAACGGTAATATATATTGCCTTATAATTTCTGCTCACGTTTTTTTACAAGACAGTACTAATCTTAAAAATACAATTGTCTGACATAAAGAGAGAAAAGTTACATATCTTGGATTAGGGACAATTTCTCTTTTCATGATGTATTGAATAATAGTAAATAAAAAATATTGGGTTAAATATTGACTTTGTATTAAAATGTAATATGGACCAAATGGTCTCTTAATCCAGAATTCGTACATATTTTTTTAAAGTTATCTTGGATTATGGACCATTTGGTCCAAGGATATTTATGCTTTATTGAAATCAAAATATTAAGCCATTTTGTTCAAAAATAATTTGTAAATAAGAAGTTTTCTTTTCACGAAGTATAGAATACAAATAAATATAAATATTGAGTTAAATATTTATTTTGTATGAAAAATGTAATATGGACCAAATGTTCTGTTAATCTAGGATTTCTACATATATTCAGGGTTAAATACAAAACAAATACAAAGTTTAAACCGAATAATTTAATGAAGTAACTTAAAAATTCAAAACAAATAATTTCTGTAGTAGCAGACCAGTAAAATTAGCTCTTATTAAAAATCTTCGAATACCTCATCAATTTACATTTTTTTAAAAAAAGTACATTTTGTCCAACCAAAAAGTACAAAAACCAGATACTATTTTACATCCCTGACAGAAACGGTTGAACCAATATGAAGAAAAGAGACAACAATACAGTATTTGGCATTTTTGACAACCGCGATAAAATTTTATCAAGGGCCATTAACAATAAATAAATAAACTAGGTTTAAGAGCTAACTGCCGGTTATAACTCTCAAATTCCATACAATTTAACTTTCGTTAGCTCTAACGCTCGGTTATTTTGTTTTGTGTTAATGGGGGTAAAACGTCTAACGACACGTCTATGACAACCGTAAGTTCAGATTCACACTTGCAATTTTTTTCTGCGATTCTCTTTTGAAATTGCATTTGCGTTCAGACAATGTGTTCTGTTTCGACAATTTTTTATTTTCACCGTTCATTAAATTCATTAAATTTTATTAAAATGTATGTCGCACAAATTTACATATGTTGAACCGAGCACAAAACAACGAATATTAAATGAAAAGGAGGGTGGAAATGTCGAAAAACTTTACAGCGAAAGAAAACGCAAGACGACTGCGTCCCTCTCCCACAAACACTGCAATTCAGCAGAAAAAAATTGCAAGTGTGAATATGGACTAATCAAGTCGAATGTATTATGAACAATAATGCTAGACCGAATGTACATAGCTAGTGTTCGCGTGCCCTAGCTTATGATAGTTGACATGCGTTCAATTATTTTAAGCATTGTTTTCTCAAGACAACTGGTCAGCAAATTTTATTTAGTTTTAAATGCTGAATTAAGCAAACCCAAGTCTTCACATTTGTTTAAGATTGTGTGGGAGGTACCAAAAGGGATGTGGCAATAACGCCAATTTTCACTGAATGTACTAAAAGTTTTATTACAGTTATAAGCTGTTAAAATGGAGTGGACCAATATGTCCCATCTTCGACCGTAGCCTGATATAGAAAATTATTACCTATTGAAATTAAGCGGTTAACCCCTTCGAGAGTATATTAACTAAAATTACACTTTGTTCCCATAATCCACGAAACCTATGTGTATTAGAACATATTTTTGACAGTCGTCCTACATGGTCACTATTATTAAAATAGCTGTCCATCCACCCGAATACTGAGAAAACGTTTTAAATTTATTTTCGTTTGAAGAGCGTTAAAATTATACGGTTAATAAAGTCCACATAAACTCGGGATCTTAGTACTTGGTTTTTGAATTATTGAGTTCGGCAGTTCCAGGCCGTGGGCGCACTGATATAAGGCGTAATTAACAATAAGTTTGTGTGGAAAAATTTGGTAAGGATGATAATAGTCGCACAGAAAACAATGAAGTTCTTTAAATTGTAGCCATACTAAAGCCATTTGCTAATTTTTTCCGGATGATGGGGAAACAAATTAAATTTATTTAATTCCAGGTTAGGCAGACGAAACCGTAGCTTAACTTTAGCGCAGCCGAAACACATGAATGCCACATGCAGTTTTACCGTTGTGCGACTAAAGGGGCAGTTTTGCCCCTTTTTTTCAGCCGTGATACTTTTGCGCCCCTTTTGTTTGGGATACTAAATGTGCCACTTTTCACATTTTTGGTGCCACTTTTATACACTTCTGCCACTTTTGTACAAAATTATATTTTGGCACTATTTAAACAGCATTTTACGTACTAATGTACGTAAATAACGTATGAAGACAATAAATTGCCAAAAAGTAATGATAAATAAAAAAATAAATGTAAAATATATGATATTTCATATATTTACTTAGATAGTATACATCACAAAAAAGTTTTGTGTCGCTTTTTTAAATTTGTTTTAGAGTAAAACACATGTACTATTATCGAAATATATTGCATAACCCGATCACGTCCATTCCGATATATGGACATATCACATATGCCGTTCGGAAATTCGTAGTTAAAAGCAGAAACTGTGCGAATAATTTATTTTTCAATTTATAAAATTATATATATCAGGTCCACATGAAAATTGCAGCAATAAAAATAATTTAGCGCTTTCATTATAATAAGCTCTGTGACAAGGCCCATAAAATGTAATGTCATGTACACATATAGTTTTTTTATAAATTTCTTTACAAATTTGTAGAAAATGTGTACAAGTTTTTATTTTATTGTATTTTGCCTTATATAAGAACCTTAAAAAGCATGCCACTGTATTTTATGAACGTGTGCCCCGTTTTTCGGAAAAATCCCCTCGGCGTTTTGTTGGCGAGAGAGGCAGTCGGAAACGAGGAAAAAAGTATGCCGTACTCGTACTTGTCGAACTCATCGTTTTGTGTTTTTTATTCTCACTTGGAAACAACAATTCACACAGGAAAAGCCGAAACAAAACAAATGAAAATAAGTATAAGTATTGAAAAAAAGTACGTGTGTGAACGTAAACACTTTTTGAAAAGAGAATAAGTCGATAAGTCACTTCAAAACAAGTACCATGTAAATGGGGACTTTGACACTTGCTTGGAAAAAATTACCTCGTGTGAAACCAGTAAAAATTTGTAGGAGAGAGGCAGGCGGAAAGAGCTCTCTTCCTGTCTCTCGAACAAACTTTGACACTTGCTTGGAAAAAATTGCCTCGTGTGAATCAGGACTTTTCGTTTACACAGATTGAATCAGATGATTCGATACGCTAAGGGGGCGTTGCGGTTACGTTTGCCTAACTCAGCCTAAATTCGTAAACAAAGTCCGAGTTGTTTGATTGTAGGCACTTGACGTCAGTTTCATTTATCACCTGCAATAATTAGTAATTATTAGACAGCGGAATTATATGCAATTTTAAGATATTGTCGGATTCCAATTCCGGCTGTGTATTTGAAATATACTCTTTTTATTCAAAATATAATAGTAATATGGTAACTGGATAATTCGGTGCGTAAAAAGTCCAAAATGTTAATATGCAGCCGGAACCAGAGTGTGTTAAAAAATCAATATTGAATATAATTCCGCTGTCTAGTAATTGTTGTTAAGACTCAACAAATAAAGCATACTAACGAAACTGCAAACAATATGGCACATAAAATAACTTCGAAGAACGGATAAGTCTTGTTCAATCGGTTCAAAACGTAGCACTTATTTGCATGCGGAATGTTTGGACTGTTTACGAAACTTTGGCCGAACTGAGGGGATGCCTGACAGGTGTCGTGTAACGAAGATCACTGAGAGCTACTGTTACAGCTATCCGACCGTATGGGATATTACGATTTTCTACGCAGAGTAACCCAATTTAGGTCTCGCTGCTGGCTTCCCATGTTGTCATCGACGCACCCCCGATCACACATTACCATTGCTAAGTGTTCTCAGCCTTTGGTAGGTGTGTGTGGTAAACGCAGTGCTGACGACGAGCAGTATCTCAACTACAATGGCTTTCTTCCATCAACAACCTATGGCTGAAACACATCGAATATATGTTAGTCGGTGCTATAATAATTGATCAATAATTTTGGTCGATAGGGTGCAGGAAGGTAATTAGCCTATTACTTAATGGCCCAACATCTTTACGAATCTCATTTTTCTTCAAGATCTAAACACAAAACAATATTACGTGTGGAAGTATATCAATTCGAAATTGGAAGTTTTCGAGACGGTCATACAAAAATGTGGCCCACTTCAAAACGTATATACTAATATAGTATTGAACAGATTGTTGAGGATGACAACTACATTACGCATATATATATTTTACCGTCTTCCATTACGCATACGGTATTTAAATATCTCTGGCGAAATCTCCGATTTTGAGATGTGACACTCTTGTACGAAATGACATATACATATATACATACAAAGTACTATATGTACGTACATTCATATATGTATATATATTCAATATATTTAAAAAAAAAATAAATAAAAAATTCAAATATATTTGTGTACTACTTTTCTCAAATAAAATATATGTATCTGTTAAAGAAGATTTTAAAAACTTTGCTGACTTTTTAGAAATGACAAATGTAGCAATAACTTCTATTTTAAAGTAATAATTTTTAATTGATATATAGTATAATGGGATTTTTGAGATTCGAATATATATTCGCGTACCGTGGTTCTAAAGGCAGAAATATGGTATCAAGGCCAAATCCAAATGAAATTTGTTGCTAGGTAGACTTGACACAGGAAGCGAAAAAATGTAAAAATTAGATGGAAAAGTGGGACAAAAAGACGATAAAATACCACCGCCAAATTCTTCGGATAGGTTAAAATCTCGAAATTTGCTTCGAGGGCTGTCCTGATCGGGATATGTAGCTATTTTTCAAAATGCATACTATACCTCGTATGGCAAAATGTATTAAAAACGGTACAGTGGAGAAAAATAGGTCAAATAGTACTTTGACCATAAACCAGAAAGATGATTTTTTTTAGAAATGCATACCTTTTATGCATAAATGGTTAAATATGGCGCAGAGGACATAAGGGAGAGAAAAGAAGTTATTTTTGTTTCAAAATATTTGCTCTTAAGCAGACTTTAGCACAACGATTAAAGTGCTAATTGTATGATGAAATGTGATGTCGAAAATTGTTAAATGTGGTACTAGAGTTGGACAGATTAATCGTCTGAAGCTTTCAGCCAAAAATTGATAATCGACCCGCATTCGACTTTCGGCAAAAAATAGTCGATTAGCTGAAGCCGACCAAGTCGACTTCCTATTATACTATTAGATACATTCGGAAAACTCTGAAGAGGAATTGAATACTTCCACTGTGGATTCCGCTGAAGCGCAGCCATCAGAGGTAGCCAGCGAGATTGTGATCGAATCTAGAATTCTTTGGTCTACCAAAAGCATTACACCATTTAAGTCCTATTTCAGCGTCAGATAACCTCGATGGGAAATGCCCCAAAGGGGCCAACAATGTTCTGCTTCATCTGGATATGATGCTTAAGGTCATTGAATATGCAGGTAACGTGGAGATAGCAGTTAGATATTGATTGACTTCATGCAAACGCAAATGAGCTTTCCATAATGTTCTTGGTGTGAACCCGACCAAGTCAGAACTAGTTCTTTTCAAATTTAAGTAAGTTACACCCTGTTACACCAATCTCCCTGGGGTATTCAACATTCTAGAAAGAGCAAAATGGCTGTGGTAGCGCTGTATACCAAAGAAAGAAAGGTGGGAAACGCTGGGTGTCGACACTTAAATGCATTTGTCACTCTGGCCAGGAAATGGCTACGAATATAGTGTCATGCTAAACGTTTGGTTGACTACACCATATCTCACTTTTGACAAAAAGAATGGAATGGTCGTATCCCAGGACATAACAGATATGTAATCTTCTACAGAGACGGTTCCGAACTCAACTAAGTGGGCGTAGGTGTCTTCTCTGAGGAAATTGAACCTTAACGAGATGGCTGAACTGTTCAAAGTTCATCTAATTTGGATGCCGGGCAACATTGAACTGCAAGGTAGATGAACTTTCAAGACTAGGAACTGCCTTACACGTTTCAGGGGAAAGTGAAATATGTGGACATGCCTCTAGCAACCTGCATGCTTTTCTTGGGAGATAGTTTCCTTTCTGAGGTCTACATTCCAGGCTGTTGTGGCCCTGCCTAAACTCCAAACGTACTAACAGCCTGTTGTCATTAAGGAGACAGAACGTCTCACTTACGCTGTCGGCCATGACGAGTCACTGTTTTATTGGAAGGCACACACCTATTTGACCAAGACCTTCTGCATGTCGCCCTTCAAGTCCGGTGGACAGCGAAAGAGTAGTAAAATATTGCATTCTCCCATCCATCCTTCTGCCGGGGCTAAATTCTACCTGAGTACTATAAACACACTTAGTTGTATATAAATTGCTGTGCTTAACTAACGCAATTACAATTGAGCATTCAAAGGTATCCTTTTCGAGCAAAAACTATCGATTTTATTTTCCAATAGTAATTGCGTCAAATGTTATGAAATATTACACCAAAACAATCAGCTGATTACATGATTCCACCATCTGTCAAAAAACAAAATCCCAAAGCCGTTCACAACATTTTAGTGAACGTCCCCAAAAGTGGGAAACATATGGCAACATTTTTTTTAATATATGTTGTGTCGTATTTGGGGACACGGTTCCAAATTAAACACTAGATATACGAGCGTCCTCAAAATAGACGGGGCATCGTAAAACTTCTATATATACCGATTCGTTCAGTTATAGATCGAAAAATCGGTTTACATGGTTATAATTTAAAATTCTGAACATTATTAACCGCAAAAAAAGGGTGTTTTTTTCTGTCCCCAAAGTAAGCGCTGTACATATATATATATATACATATACATATATATATCGCCCATGTGATGGCAATCGCATTTCGCCTAAAATTGGCGATTGTGATGTTCTGAATTCTTTTTTAGCACAACAATTTGGATTTATTAAAATCAATTTATTAATTACAGTGATAAATAACTACATGCATGTGTGCATTTTATTAAAATTTAATTTCGAAGGCCATTAAAAATGAAGGGGAAATTTTTGCGATTTGAACTCACGCGATTGTCATCACATGGGCGTATATTTGGGAAGATTTTGTTCTAAACAAATCTTTGTTCACATCCCAATATGTGTTTACTTTGGACTATTTTTTCCGAAACATATATTTATTTGCAGAAAAAACCTAAATTGTGTTAAATTTCTCAGTAATTCAAAGTTAATTTTTAGAAATTTTTCATGTCGTAAAAGTAATAAATAATAATAGTTGAAATCGTATAATCTTGGATTGAAATATATTACTTGGAGGATTGACAACTAATGATCGCTTGGAATACTGAGAAATTTTAAATGATTGATTTAAAACAAAAGCTAATGCTGCATTTGGTATCATAACTGGGAGGTTCAATTCGAAACCAGAAAAAATTAAAACTGAAATTCGAAAATTACGACAAAAGTTTCGAAAGTTTTAAATAAAATATATTTGGAGAAATTCCTAAACAATAATTTTAATTGTATTCAAACACATATTTTATTTGAGAAATTTAGTTTGCAAATATTATATGTTGTAACGTATTAATATACGTGTTCCAAATATATTTTATTGATTTTCAAATAAAATTTATTTGTTTAGAAATACATAATATTTAAAAATTTGTGTTCCAAATATATTTTCATTCGATTCAAGCATATCAAAAAAGGCGATTTTGCCCCGTGTACTATCTGTACAAATCGGCTCCATATACAATGCGTTATTGTAGAAGTGGTACTGAAGAAACACGATTTAATTGGATTAAAAATTCCTGTTGAATTTTACAGTGATCGATAGTACTTTGACTACAAAACTCATCTGTATAAAAACGGAGCAAATTTGAAATGAATGTAGAAGTTTTTGCAAATCTAAAAAACATTCGAGGAGTTCAGCTTTTTCAATTAGGACTCTTCCTGTCGAAAGAGATGTTTTTTTTTTTGGAAAAGATAAGACAATGCGCTCTGGGCCATGCGCCATGTGTTTTTATGTAGTTTGGATCTTTTCCGGTAATATGCTATGCCTTAGAAGTAGTACTGGAGAAATAACTGGAGTAAAAAGAAGTAAAAAGAAAAATATCTAAATATTAACCGATTTTCTTCAAATTTGACAAGCTCTATCGTTATTGGACTATGAAACTCCTCTATACAAAATGTCATAATGAACCGTGGTGCCATAGGTACCAATCTGCTCTATATCTGAATGTGAACTTATTTTCTTTGGCAGCAGTTGTTCATGTATCAAGAACTCCTATCTGCAAAATTTCATAATAATCGGATGTTAACTACGACTTCTATTGCAATTACATGCTTAAATGTATATTCCGGATTAGAAATGAGTAAAAAATATCTGAATATGAACAGATTTTCTTCAAATTGGACAGTGGTCAATTGCTCTTGGTCTAAAAACTCCTCAGTACAAAAGCTAAGTATCTGATGTAAAGTACTGGATCAACACGATTTAAATGGGGTAAAAAGAAAAATATCTAAATTTTAACCGATTTTCTTCAAACTTGACAGTTATCGTTTTTGGACTAAGAAACTACTCTGTACATAATGTCCTAATAATCGGAAGTACTATAGGTACCAATCGCTCTATATAAATTGGGCAGTGGTCGATAGCTCTTGGTCTAAGAAACTCCTCTGACAAAAGCTGAACATCTGATTTAAAGTAATGGATCAACATGATTTAATTGGAGTAAAAAGAAAAATATCAAAATTTTAACTGATTTTCTTAAAATTTGAGAGTGATAATTCTTGGATTAAGAAACTACTCTGTACAAAATGTCGTAATAATCGGAGGTACTATAGGTACCAATCGGCTCTTTGCTCGTATAGGCTCTTAAAGGTACCAATTGGCTACAGCAATTGTTCTTGGACCAAGAACTCCTTCCGGTCTAGAAATGAACAAAAAAGATATCTGGATATGATCCAATTTTCTTCGAATTTGGGCTAAGAAACACATCTGACAAAAACTGAACCATTGATGCAAAGTACTGGATCAACACGATTTAATTGGAGTAAAAAGAAGTAAAAAGAAAAATTTCTAAATATCAAACGAGTTTCTTTAAATTTAACATGATCGATCGTTCTTGGATTAAGAAACTCATCTGTAATACATTTCATAATGATTGGAGATACGAGTACTATCGATACCAATCGGACCTAAATATAAATGTGAACCGATTTTCTTAAATCGTTGTTCTCGTCAAAAATAAGACTTCTATAGCGCTGAGGTGTTTATTTTTATACCCTCCACCATAGGATGTGGGGGTATACTTATTTTGTCACTCCGTTTATAACACCTCTAAATATTATTCAGAGACTCCATAATGTATAATAATAAGTATAAAGTAGCATAAATTCTTAACCGTCGTAAAATTCTTAGATGATTAAGCAATGCCCGTCGGTCTGTTGTAATCACGCAACAATCTACAATAATTGAGCTAGATGACTGAAATTTGGTATCGATACTTCTTATATCTGCAAGTAAATTTTGATTGAAAATGGACAATATCGAACCATTTTTTGATATAGAGATCGGTCCATTTTTTGGAACTTCTTTGTCTGCCAAATTTCATAATTGTAGGAAGATTGGAAGTTTTCTTTCTAGAATCAATCCTCCCTATCAAACTCGTAATGAGCAGGTCTAAACTATGGTTTCTTTAGCTTTTAGATGCCAAATCGTAAGGAAAATATACTCGTATAAAGGCGCTATATCTATATATGAATCGATTCTCACCAATATAAATAGGGAACGTCTTTGAGGCAAAAAAATAAGTTCGTTCTAAGTTTTGTGGTGATGAGAGTTTCTAAATATACCTAAGTCTGAACCGATCTTCAATAGGGAGCATTCTCGAGGCAAAAATAAGTTCATACCAAATTTTTTAGTTATCGGAGCATAATTTTGAAACGTACTTTGGTTACAAAAATACACTACAGACAGAGGGACGGACATAATAAAACCGATTCAAAAAAAGATGCTAAGTCAATCTGTATAAAAAATGATGGACCTATTTCATTCACACAGTAATGCATAACACCATAAAAGCCCGAGTACCATAGTGTGATGTAGGGTATACATATTTTTTGTTATTTATTATAGTATATTACATTTGTAGACTTCAGCATATTATTGTGTCTTAAGTCTTTTGTTTTAAATGTTTTGCTTGTATATGGGTCTTAAGTCTTTTGTTGTTATTTCGTTTAACTTAACTGAGTTTTTTTATCGGACTAGATTTAAGGTCTTTTACATAATTAGATCCAAGTGATTAGAGTGGCGATAAATAGAGATAATAGGTTGGCTAACGTATGTAAGAAATAATTTGTTGTAGAACGGATATTCTAGTAGTTTACTAAGTGAGATTGCAAACAATTTTATGCTTAAATTAAATTTTAAGATTGCAGCTAAAAAAAGTTCAATGGCATTAGATTATTTTATTCTACGTATTATTATGTTTGTATCTTAAGTCTCTTGTTTTTTTCATGATGGACTGAACAAAGTTTAATAGTTTCTGTGAATTTTCTTTATATTTTATATTTTCACATAATTTTTGTTATTGGCGTATAATGACAAAACAAGTTATATTTTGTTTTGAATTGTCGTATAAAAATAAGAATAAAGCAATTTAACAGAAAACAATTGAAATAAATGATATCTAGTTTACTGCAGAATTCAACATCCAATCTGAAGTAAAATTTCAGTAATAGAAAAGTTCATCCTTCATGACTTTTCTTGTAGGAACGTTCATCCTTGATGACTTTTCTTGTAGGAAAATACATCGTTGATGATTTTTCTTCTAGAAAAGTTTATCGTTGATGACTTTTCTTTTTGAAAAGTTCATCGTTGATGACTTTTCTTTTAGAAAAGTTCATCGTTGATGACTTTTCGTATAGAAAAGTTCATCGTTGATGACTTTTCGTATAGAAAAGTTCATCGTTGATGACTTTTCGTATAGAAAAGTTCATCGTTGATGACTTTTCGTATAGAAAAGTTCATCGTTGATGACTTTTCGTATAGAAAAGTTCATCGTTGATGACTTTTCGTATAGAAAAGTTCATCGTTGATGACTTTTCGTATAGAAAAGTTCATCGTTGATGACTTTTCGTATAGAAAAGTTCATCGTTGATGACTTTTCTTCTAGAAAAGTTCATCGTTGATGACTTTTCTTCTAGAAAAGTTCATCGTTGATGATAAAGGTACCAATTGGCTACAGCATTTGTTCTTGGACCAAGAACTCCTTCCGGACTAGAAATGAACAAAAAAGATATCTGGATATGATCCAATTTTCTTCGAATTTGGGCTAAGAAACACATCTGACAAAAACTGAACCATTGATGCAAAGTACTGGATCAACACGATTTAATTGGAGTAAAAAGAAGTAAAAAGAAAAATTTCTAAATATCAAACGAGTTTTTTTAAATTTAACATGATCGATCGTTCTTGGGTTAAGAAACTCATCTGTAATACATTTCATAATGATTGGAGATACGAGTACTATTGATACCAATCGAACCTAAATATAAATGTGAACCGATTTTCTTAAATTGTTGTTCTCGTCTAAAATAAGACTTCTATAGCGCTTACGTATTTATGTTTATACCCTCCACCATAGGATGGGGGTATACTTATTTTGTCACTCCGTTTATAACACCTCTAAATATTATTCAGAGACTCCATAATGTATAATAATAAGTATAAAGTAGCATAAATTCTTAACCGTCGTAAAATTCTTAGACGATTAAGCAATGCCCGTCGGTCTGGTGTAATCACGCAACAATCTACAATAATTGAGCTAGATGACTGAAATTTGGTACCGATACTTCTTATATCTGCAAGTAAATTTTGATTGAAAATGGACAATATCGAACCATTTTTTGATATAGAGATCGGTCCATTTTTTGGAACTTCTTTGTCAAATTTCATAATTGTAGGAAGATTGGAAGTTTTCTTTCTAGAATCAATCCTCCCTATCAAACTCGTAATGAGCAGGTCTAAACTATGGTTTCTTTAGCTTTTAGATGCCAAATCGTAAGGAAAATATACTCGTATAAAGGCGCTATATCTATATATGAATCGATTCTCACCAATATAAATAGGGAACGTCTTTGAGGCAAAAAAAAGTTCGTGCCATGTTTTGTGGTGATGCGAGTTTCTAAATATATCTAAGTCTGAACCGATCTTCAATAGGGAGCATTCTCGAGGCAAAAATAAGTTCATGCCAAATTTGGTAGTTATCAGAGCATAATTTTGAAACGTACTTTGGTTACAAAAATACATCTACAGACAGAGGGACGGACATAATAAAACCGATTCAAAAAAAGATGCTAAGTCAATCTGTATAAAAAATGATGGTCCTATTTCTTTCACACAGTAATGCATAACATCATAAAAGTCCGAGTACCATAGTGTGATGTAGGGTATACATATTTTTTGTTACTTATTATAGTATATTACATTTGTAGACTTCAGCATACTCTTGTGTCTTAAGTCTTTTGTTTTAAATGTTTTGCTTGTATATGGGTCTTAAGTCTTTTGTTGTTATTTCGTTTAACTTAGCTGAGTTTTTTTATCGGACTAGATTTATGGTATTTTACATAATTAGATCCAAGTGATTAGAGTGGCGATAAATAGAGATAATAGGTTGGCTAACGTATGTAAGAAATAATTTGTTGTAGAACGGATATTCTAGTAGTTTACTAAGTGAGATTGCAAACAATTTTATGCTTAAATTAAATTTTAAGATTGCAGCAAAAAAAAGTTTAATGGCATTAGATTATTTTATTCTACACAAGTTTGTTTCTTAAGTCTTTTGCTTTTCTTATGATGGACTGAACAAAGTTTAATAGTTTCTGTGAATTTTCTTTATATTTTATATTTCTCACATAATTTTTGTTATTGGCGTATAAAGACAAAACAAGTTATGTTTTGATTTAAATTGCCATATAATACGAAGAATAAAGCAATTGAATAAAAACAAATGAAATAAATTATATCTAGTTTACTGCAGAATTCAACATCCAATCTGAAGTAAAATTTCAGTAATAGAAAAGTTCATCCTTGATGACTTTTCTTGTAGGAACGTTCATCCTTGATGACTTTTCTTGTAGGAAAATACATCGTTGATGATTTTTCTTCTAGAAAAATTTATCGTTGATGACTTTTCTTCTTGAAAAGTTCATCGTTGATGACTTTTCTTTTAGAAAAGTTCATCGTTGATGACTTTTCGTATAGAAAAGTTCATCGTTGATGACTTTTCGTATAGAAAAGTTCATCGTTGATGACTTTTCGTATAGAAAAGTTCATCGTTGATGACTTTTCGTATAGAAAAGTTCATCGTTGATGACTTTTCGTATAGAAAAGTTCATCGTTGATGACTTTTCGTATAGAAAAGTTCATCGTTGATGACTTTTCGTATAGAAAAGTTCATCGTTGATGACTTTTCGTATAGAAAAGATCATCGTTGATGACTTTTCGTATAGAAAAGTTCATCGGTGATGACTTTTCGTATAGAAAAGTTCATCGTTGATGACTTTTCGTATAGAAAAGTTCATCGTTGATGACTTTTCGTATAGAAAAGTTCATCGTTGATGACTTTTCGTATAGAAAAGTTCATCGTTGATGACTTTTCGTATAGAAAAGTTCATCGTTGATGACTTTTCGTATAGAAAAGTTCATCGTTGATGACTTTTCGTATAGAAAAGTTCATCGTTGATGACTTTTCGTATAGAAAAGTTCATCGTTGATGACTTTTCGTATAGAAAAGTTCATCGTTGATGACTTTTCGTATAGAAAAGTTCATCGTTGATGACTTTTCGTATAGAAAAGTTCATCGTTGATGACTTTTCGTATAGAAAAGTTCATCGTTGATGACTTTTCGTATAGAAAAGTTCATCGTTGATGACTTTTCGTATAGAAAAGTTCATCGTTGATGACTTTTCGTATAGAAAAGTTCATCGTTGATGACTTTTCGTATAGAAAAGTTCATCGTTGATGACTTTTCGTATAGAAAAGTTCATCGTTGATGACTTTTCGTATAGAAAAGTTCATCGTTGATGACTTTTCGTATAGAAAAGTTCATCGTTGATGACTTTTCGTATAGAAAAGTTCATCGTTGATGACTTCTCGTATAGAAAAGTTCATCGTTGATGACTTTTCGTATAGAAAAGTTCATCGTTGATGTTTTGTTGTTTATAGATTTCAATTTTAAGCATAAAGTTCAATGACATTAGTCCAGTCGAGCCATGCATTCTACCTAAGCTGCATGTGTCTTAAGTCTTTTGTTTTCTTCAAAGATTTGTCTATTTTATGTAAATTTTTGTAACAAAAACAAGCCAAGCATTAAAACGTTGATATAATCATATTCCAAAAAAATCAAAACAATTGAAAACCTATCATAATTGTTGGGAAATTATTACAAAAAAATCTTCAAATCTAACATATATTTACGATTTTTTGTTGTTATTGATGATTGTGTTACAGTGGCTTTATGTTATTATGTAATACTATTTCTTTTGTATTGAGGCTCAGGGAGCATAAAATTTAACAAAAATAGAAAGATGATTATAACTAAACCCCCCTTTATTAAATAGTTCAGATTTGTTTGTGTGTACGTGTGGATGGATGTTTGAGTCGTATATAAAGTGATAGCTTTATAACATTACAATTGATTTGTTACACTAACCAAGACACACATACACATAAATCATATCAAAACTGAGACCAAAACAAAACAACTTCAAAATCAACATCGCTACAATTACAAATCTTCATTTGCGGGAAAGACAAATTACAAATTGTTAATAACTAAACGCCACAAATGATAACTTCCAAATTTAAAGCATTACACAAAATATATTGAGGGTTTTTTGCTCAAATTTTGTATGTTGTACATAAAGAGCTTTTCTCCAGTGACTCCAGAAAGAGACTAGACTCTGCCAAAACCAGAGCTGAGTTTAACATTGAAGAGAAACATCTCATAAATTGTCATACAATAATAATATGACACAGGTGCAGTGCTGTGGTGTTTTGTATGGTCATGGCAAGTTGTTGAACTTAAAATATTTTATCTCAGACTTGAGACTTTAGCAAATCACTCCAGTTTTGTGCGTTTTTCTGCTTCTTTTTTTCCATAAAAATTGTGTAACATTGAATTAATTGCAATCTACTTGAGGGGGAAATGGCGACAATTATTGATAACTCGTTTGTGGTTTCTTATTTTGCCATAACATAACATATCCATATGGCAAGTAATTGTAGTGTTTGGAAACTGGTAAGAAAAATGTAACGAGCATCCGCTAAAGGAAAGTCTTTTTTGTATTAAGGCGCCAGCTTTATGTTTTCTCTTTTTCTTGTGGTTAACAAAAAGGATATGCCGGTCTGGCCGGTGTCGTTGTATCTAAAGAAGTGCACGAAAAAACGAAAGACTTAAGAAACAAACTCTACTGAAGCTTTGGGCAACAAATTAATTATTGTTTTGTAATAAAAAGTTATACTTATTTGTTTGTGGTACACTTTTGGGGTATTAAGTGTCAGCAGAAGGGAATAAAATACATATCACTGGAAAGCTCAGTTTCTAAAGATATGTCGAATACTATTTGTTAACCAATGTGGCATGTCAAAATATCCAGAAAGTTGGCTTTAAAGAAATTTTTCAAAAGTTGCAAAGAAACACTACCCGCCTTTTGTGGTACACTTTTAGGGTATTTAATGCCCTAAAAGGGCAATGCAGTGAATATAACTGGAAAGCTCAGTTTCCAAAGATGTGCCAACAATAATTTTAAATTATTTTGGTACGTCATAATTTCCAAAAAAATTCAATGCAATTTTTTAATAGATTTTATAAAAACTCTACCCTTATTTTGTGGTACAATTTCAGTGTCTTAAATGCCCCCAAAAGGCAAAAAAATCATATCACTGGAAAGCTCAGTTTCCAAAGATGTGTCCAAAAATATGCTTAAATTATTTTGATATATCATAATGTCCAAAAATACATAAATATAGAATTTAATCAGGGTTTCAAAATAAATTTAATAAATTTGCAAACATTATTCTAGCGTAAGTCTATTCATGATAAATTTAACAACTCGAGATCTGTCAAATGGGCTGTTAATGCTGTCAGTTTGAAGTTCTCTGCTTTCAAAAACCACTTACTGAATGCATCAAAAGACTAATCACAAATTAAAAGAACACCAAATGTAATAACATCGCAAACAGTCGACAGTTTTTATGCCGAAGGACCTTTTTTTGGTTTATACTTTGTTTTATATCCAAATTTGGTTTCAATTCACCATAACAAAGTTCACATAGAAATTTATCAGAATGCCTCAAAGACCCATTTTTAATTAACCAAACTAAGACAAAAACAATCAATTATGCTCTCAGTAAAGCCAATTAACAGTTCTCCGCGGCAAAAAGACCGATTTTAATTTTTTTAATTTTTATCTTTGTGTATTTTTTATCCCCTCACCTTAGAGAGGAGGGTATATGCCATTTGCTACGAACCAAAAGTGTAACACATCGAAGGAGTGACCTAAGACCCTAAATATGTTCGGCGGATATCCGTTTTGGGTAATTTTAAGTCGAATGAGCAATGTCCGTCCGTCTGTCTGCTGGTTGGTGCGCACGATAACTCTCGAAAGGAGTATCCGATTGACTTCAAATGTGGTATGTGGTAATATTTTCTACTATCTCCGGCTAAGTTCGAAGTTGGGCCATATTGGTCCACTCCTTCTAGTACCTCCCCCGCAAAGGGTTAACATTTAGTGAAATATTGATTATTTAATAACTTCTATACTACTTATTTGAATCCTCTGAAATTATACCCATAGTATTAGTTTATTAGTTCTATTACCTCGAAAAAATGGGCGAAGTTGTCACGCCCCTTTTGGTACCTCCCACAAAAATTGACAATTTTGTACCAAACGTTAACAGCTTTTAACTTTAATACCAGTGCATATAAATACTTGAAATTGTGTGCAGTGTAATGTTTTTGTAGTACCTAGAGTTCTGAGAAAAATGTGCGTTATTGGCACGCCCCTTTTGGTACCTCTCACGCAAATCGACCATTTTGTACCAAAAGTAGACAACTTTTAACTTTAATACCAGTACATACTTTAAAGTTATTATATGCAATTTAAATTGACAATAATTTAAATAAAACAAAAAAATAAATAAATTTACTAATATTTTTTTGAGACTCAAGGTGAGGGGATTCATTAGTCGGTTTACCCGACTGAACTTTCTTACTTGTTATATTTTTTTTATTTATATTTTTTTTTAAATTTTTATATTTTTATGTTTTTATATTTTTATACTTTTATATATTTTTATATATTTTTATATTTTTATATTTTTATGTTTTTATATTTTTATATTTTTATATTTATATATTTTTATATTTTTATATTTTTATATTTTTGTATTTTTATATTTTTATATTTTTATATTTTTAAATTTTTGTATTTTTATATTTTCATATTTTCATATTTCTATATTTTTGTATTTTTTATATTTTTATATTTTTATATTTTTATATTTTTATATTTTTATATTTTTATATTTTTATATTTTTATATTTTTATATTTTTATATTTTTATATTTTTATATTTTTATATTTTTATATTTTTATATTTTTATATTTTTATATTTTTATATTTTTATATTTTTATATTTTTATATTTTTATATTTTTATATTTTTATATTTTTATATTTTTATATTTTTATATTTTTATATTTTTATATTTTTATATTTTTATATTTTTATATTTTTATATTTTTATATTTTTATATTTTTATATTTTTATATTTTTATATTTTTATATTTTTATATTTTTATATTTTTATATTTTTATATTTTTATATTTTTATATTTTTATATTTTTATATTTTTATATTTTTATATTTTTATATTTTTATATTTTTATATTTTTATATTTTTATATTTTTATATTTTTATATTTTTATATTTTTATATTTTTATATTTTTATATTTTTATATTTTTATATTTTTATATTTTTATATTTTTATATTTTTATATTTTTATTTTTTTATTTTTTTATATTTTTATATTTTTATTTTTTTATATTTTTATATTTGTATATTTTTATATTTTGATATTTTTATATTTTTATATTTTTATATTTTTTAATTTTTATATTTTTATATTTTTATATTTTTATATTTTTATATTTTTATATTTTTATATTTTTATATTTTTATATTTTTATATTTGTATATTTGTATATTTGTATATTTGTATATTTGTATATTTGTATATTTGTATATTTGTATATTTGTATATTTGTATATTTGTATATTCGTATATTTTTATATTTTTATATTTTTATATTTTTATATTTTTATATTTTTATATTTTTATATTTTTATATTTTTATATCTTTATATCTTTATATTTTTATATTTTTATATTTTTATATTTTTATATTTTTATATTTTTATATATTTATATTTTTATATTTTTATATTTTTATATTTTTATATATTTATATTTTTATATTTTTATATTTTTATATTTTTATATTTTTATATTTTTATATTTTTATATTTTTATATTTTTATATTTTTATATTTATATATTTTAATATTTTTATATTTTTATATTTTTATATTTTTATATTTTTATATTTTTATATTTTTATATTATATTTTTATATATTTATATTTTTATATTTTTATTTTTTTATATTTTTATTTTTTTATATTTTTATTTTTTTAAATTTTTATATTTTTAATTTTTTTATATTTTATATTTTATATTTTTATATTTTTTTTTATATTTTTATGTTTCTATATTATTAAATTTTTATATTTTTACATTTGAACATTTTCATATTTTTATTTTTTTTGTAAATATTTTTATGTTTTTATATTTTCATATTTTCATATTTCCATATTTCTATATTTCTATATCCCAATATTTTCATACTTTCATATTTATATATTTTTATTTATTTATATTTTTATATATTTATATTTTTATACATTTATATTTTTTTTTATTTTTATATTTATATTTTGTATATATTTATATTTTTTTATTTTTATATTTTGATTTTTAAACTTCTTATAAATTATATTAAAAAAATAAAAAAAAAACATTAAAATTGGGATGACAATTGTATATTATTTTGTTCAAACTGCTATAAATAAAACAAGGTTCCTAATTTTTTTCTGCGGACTGTCAACCACAATTTTTAAGACATTTTAATTACAACCCGTGCGTAAGTTGTCTTTAAACTCTTTGTCATAGAGTCAAGAGGTCACACGCGGTCTTGAGTTAAGCCATAATTTGAAAAAACAACTGATTTGACAAAAGAACCAACAACTTTTTTATGGACATAATTTATGTTGAAAGAGAGTCACTTTCTTCTCTTGGCTTTATAACAACTCTCTTCAAGTTACTTGTTTGGTTTATTCATGTTGGCCAAGTTAGGTCTTTACTCTAAACTCTTTAGCTTAATCAAACAGTTAAGTTTAAAACGTTGTCGAGTAGAGACGTGTAACCGCTGATTAGACACGCGCTTTTTAACCAAAAAAGGTGAATTTTTCAATACATTAACTCAAAAACTCTTGAGTTTGGATTACAGAAACAAAAAAAAACGGTTGAATGTTTAAAAAAGAAATCACCGTTTTATTATTATTTTAAATATTTTTGTAAAATTGCCAATAGTGTGATAAAAACAAACAGAAACAAAATACCAAAACGAAAGAGTGAAGCAAAAAATCAATAAAATTTTAATACAGTTGGAGTGATTGCGGATTGACATAAATTTTGATTGAATTTTAAATGATGAAATCTCTTTACAATCAAATGATTTCAATATAAATATGAGTGTGTATGTGTGTGTGAAAAAATCCATAAAATTAGTTTTTGTTTTCATTTTCAATAACGCAAAGTAGGTGAAAGTAAAATCAATAGCAACAAAATCAATAATATGGAAAAAATCAAACTAAATTTAGTAAAATAATGGCTTGATTGATTTTAAAATGGAAAAAGTGCATATGTCCAAAGCATTATGATTCATATCCTTATATGTCTTGGATTTTTTTTTTCGAAAAAATAAATAAAAAATCTACCAAAGTGACCACGCAACCATAAGACAAAATTAAAAAAAAAAATAAAACAAGTCATTTCACAGATTATATTACAACAATAATAAAACTACATTCACCACCAAGTAAAACATAAACAAACCCATAATCAAAGCGACCACTCTTGGCAACCACCACCAGAGTTAGTCAGTCTGTAGTCTTGTTTGTACACCGAAAACTAAAGTGACCACAAATGATTGTAACTGGATTGGTTTTGGTTTTCGATTTGGTGCCAGTCTCTTTTTGCCGCGTCTAAAGGCGGCGGTGTTCATATTTCATTTAGCCACAAGAATTTTCCAGTTAAAATGTTGCTCACGTCTGCATCAACATCTCATCGCCTTAGCTCATGGTAAAGCATGACACTGTTTAAGGAAATCCGCAGAAAATGTGGTAAACCAGATTACAAAAAAACAGAAATCATTTAAGACATTCCTTTTTCTTTCATGGCAAGAGACAACAATTGCACACATGCGCAGCAGATAAAAGTAATCAACAAAACGGCAAGCAAGCTGGTTTCTAGAGAGTTGTGTTAAGACAGCGTAAGCCTTTGGCATGGCCATCCTTAACTTAATGCCTGTCTGCCAATCTCATATGCGTAACCAGTCTAAACAGTGGTCTGTCTTAAAAAAAAACACTACACTTTTGAAAAGTGACAACTGGAAAAGACTATGTGCAGGTGCAAACCAGCTTCCAGGCCATTTGGATCAATCAATGATTTTTTACAATGAATTTGCAAAAAAAAAATAGCTTTAAACCAAAATTACCAAACAAATGGTATTTTCAATACCAAACATGCAAAAAATGTCCCAATGCAATTAAAATGTTTATAAAGAAATTTCGAAAATTAAATGGTTGAAAATAGTTGAAAATAAGACATAACTTGTTTTGACATTTTGATTTAAAAAAGGTAGCAAACCAAATTTGAAGTAATAAAAAATGTGTCAGTGGATAATTGACAATTAAAACACAATTAAATTTTAGCAAAAGTGTGTTAAGAAGAAAAACGTATTAGACCGAAAAAAACAAAATGTCTTTAAATTTTTACAAAATAAACAGAAAAGTATGTTTCTAAGGGAATTTTATCGAAAACTGTTTAACAATAATAAAATATTGTTTTAAATATATTAGAGAAAAAAGAATTAATTTTGAAAATTTCTTAGTTTTCTAAGTTAATGAGAATTAATTGACAAAAAAATAAAAGTCTTAAGCAACACAACTTTATTATTTTATTTACCAAAAAATAAAATATAAATCAATAATAAAATACTTTAAAATTTAATTAAAATTGAATTGAAATTTTAATTAATTATTAAAATTTAATGAGAATTAATTGACAACAAAAAAACAAAAGACTTAAGCAATTTAATTTAATTGACACATTAATTAAAATTTAATGAGAATTAATTGGCAACAAAAAAACAAAGGACTTAAGCAAAATACTTTAACATATAGCAACTGTAATTTAAAAAAATTCTATTGAGAGGAAATAAATGACAATCAATAAACAGTGCAGAAACAAAAGACTTAAGCAACCAAACATAATGTGTAAAAAGTATCAGTAAGTTCACTAAATAGTTTTTCCAAGATCTAAGCTCCTTAAATAAGCAACTACTGGATAACTTAACGGATAAATACTATCTTAAAATCTAATTAAAGTTATTGTAAAAAAAAAGACTTAAGGAACAAGCACCAAAAATACAAAAAAAATCTAAGTGCGGACTATAATAAACATTAATTCTATTTAAAGAATAAAATATCAATCAATAGATAATATCTACAGAAAACATCAACTAATTTTTAATGGTTTATATTTCTGGGAAATCAGATCAATTAACTGAAAACAAAGAAAATAATTAGGCAAAATAAAGCAAATAATTAGGCAAAAAAAAGCAAATAAGTAAAAACGTGTAAGAAAAACTGTATTTTAAACATTAATGTTCTTAAGCAAACCCGTATGGGGTATACTAAAGGATGAGTAATCTCTTGGAATTAAGTGAATATTAAAGAAAAACAAAAGACTTAAGAAACAAGCACCAAAAAGTCTTAATAAACTTTAACTCTATCCAAATTCCTGCAAAAATCATCAATAAAGAATAATTTTGAAAGTTTTATATTTCTGGGAAATTAAACGTCAATTTCTGAGAAATTAAACGTCAATCAGTTCAGTGAAAAAAACAAACAAAAGACTTAAGCAACAAGCGGTAATGTGTAAGAAGGCTAAGCAAGTCTGCAGAATTATATAAATTAAAGGATGAGTATAGTAATTACATATAAGTTACAGTAGTGTAAAAAGAGTAGCATGAATGAATAGTATTTATCACTTGAAATTAAGAACATCCTTCAGAAAAACAAAAGACTTAAGAAACAAGCAGCAAAAAGGCGAAATACCTGTGTGTGATTATTATGATTAGGAAATATTTTAATAAATACACTGTGTGTGTAAAAAACGCACTTTAAAAATGTTTTAAAATTAATCGTTTTTTCTGTGACATCGCGTTTTTGAGATACATATTTCGCCACAAAGTTTGCTGGGCAGACACATTTTTAGTATAGAAGGCTTCCGAAAAGATGTTCCATGTCAAAGAACAAAATAAAGAAGATATTTCTCCCACAACACCCGACATCACCGCTCATCCTCTTACCCCTGAAAATCTCCCTCCAAAAATAATAATATATATGAAAAGTCTTAATAATCGATAATATTTTTGGGTGATGTATTCGACAAAAAGGTTACTCGTACAAATTTCAGACACAATTTTAGTATAGAAGGCTTCAGAATAGATGTTCTATATCAAAGAACAAAATAAAGGAGATATTTCAGGAAGTATTTCTCCCAAAATACCCGACACCACCGCTCTTCCCCTTACCTCTGAAAATCTCCCTCCAAAAATAATAATATATATGCAAAGTCTTAGTAATCGATACATTTTTTGGGTGATGTATTCGACAAAAAGGTTAAAATTTACATACACAATTTTAGTATAGACAGCTTCGGAATAGATCTTCCATGACAAGGAACAGAATAAAGGAGACACTTCAAGAAGTATTTCTCCCAAAACACCCGACATCACTGCTCTTACCCTTACCCCTGAAAATCTCCCTCCAAATATAATTATATATCAGAAGTCGTAGAAATCAATAGATTTTTTGGGAGATGTATTCGACAAAAAGGTTAGAAATTTCAGACACAATTTTTGTATAGAAGTCTTCGGAATAGATGTCCTATTTCAAAGAACAAAATAAAGGAGATATGTCAGGAAGTATTTCTACCAAAACACCCGACCGACGCTCATGCACTTAACCCTGAAAATCCCGCTCCAAAAATAATAATATATACGAAAATTCGTAGATCTCGATCGACCTTTGAGTGACGTATTCGACAAAAATATTCCTTGTAAAAAATCACTATAGGTCCCCATAATACACATTAATGACAACCCAGTAGTTTTTTAAATACATCGTATTTATTCACAAAGTTTTCTGGGTAACCCAGGGGGTTAGAAAATTCAGACACAATTTTAGTATAGAAGGCTTCGGAATAGATGTTTCATGTCAAAGAACATAATAAAGGAGACACTTCATGAAGTATTTCTCCCAAAACACCCGACACCAAAGACAAATAGAATATAAGAAGACATTCCTTCCGGCCGAAACGTCAAAATCTATCAGTTACGAACGAATAGGAATGAACTGTCACACGCGAAAAAACAGTATTCCGCGAACATTGATTGAACTTTTTTTGCACTTATCGATTAATATTAATTTTTTAATTGTGACAATTACAAAAAATTCGGGAAAAACGGTCTGAAAATCCGCGAAAAACCTCACTCGTTGGAATCAAATTCCTATTCGTTCGTAACTGACAATTACTCGCTACAGGAAGGAATGTCTTCTTATATTCTATTTGTCTTTGCCCGACACCACCGCTCATCCCCTTTCCCCTGTAAATCTCCCTCCAAATATAATAATATATCAAAAGTCGTAGAAATCTATAGATTTTTTGGGTGATGTATTCTACAAAAAGGTTAGAACTTTCATACACAATTTTAGTATAGAAAGCTTCGGAATAGATGTTCCATGAAAAAGAACATAATAAAAGAAACACTTCAAAAAGTATTTCTCCCAAAACACCCGACGCCCCCGCTCATCCCCTTACCACTGAAAATCTGCCTCCAAAAAGAATGATGTATTAAAAGTCGTAGAATTCTATCGATTTTTTGGTTGATAAATTTTTTTGTGATGGCACAATTTTAGTATAGAAAGCTTCGAAATAGATCTTCACTATAATTCCCCACAATACACTTTAATGGGAACCCAGTGTTTTTTTAAATATATCATATTTATCTAAAAAATTTTCTGGGTAAACAAAGCGTTAGTAAATTGAGACACAATTTTAGTATAGAAAGTTTCGGAATAGTCGTTCCATGACAAAGAACATAATAAAGGAGACACTTCAAGAAGTATTTCTTCCAAAACACCCGACGCCTCCGCTCATCCCCTTACCCCTGAAAATCTGCCACCAAAAAGAATGATGTATTAAATGTCGAAGAAATCGATTGATTTTTTGGTTGATAAATTTTTTGTGATGGCACAACTTTGTATAGACAGCTTCGAAATAGATGTTACATGTCAAAGAACGAAATAAAAGAGATACTTCAGGAAGTATTTCACCCAAAACACCCTACACTCCCGCTCATCTCCTTACACCTGTAAATCTCCCTACAAAAATAATAATATATCAAAAGGCGTAGAAATCGATAGTTTTTTTGGGTGATGTATTGGACAAAAAGATTTATTGTAAAAAATTACTCTAGGTCCCCACAATACACTTTAATGACAACCCAGTTGTTTTTGAAATATGTCGTATTTGTCCACAAAGTTTGCTCGACGAACTAAGAGGATAGAAAATTCAGACACAATTTAGTATAAAAGGTTTCGGAATAGATATTCCATGCCAAAGAACATAATAAAGGCGACACTTCAGGAGGTATTTCTCCCAAAAGCCCCGCTCATCCCCTTACCCCAACCAAACATAAAGATATAATAAAATATAGTTGTAGATATGAGAGCTACATTTAAATCTGAACCGATTTCTTCGAAATTAGCCACTGTGTGTGCTGGGATCGCAATATTTCCATATGTCGAATTTCATACACATTAATTGAAAAATGTGGCTTCTATGTCGCTTAGATATGAAATCGAAGGTACATACTATACAGGGAGGATATATCTAAATCTGAACTGGAGGGTATATTTAAATCTTCGCCCCTGACATGAAAGAGTGCGTTGTGTCAAGATCGAAGTAAAATTGCGCACAACTTCAGATGGACAGACGGCAGGACGGACGGACATACATGGTCAGATCAAATTTGCCATATAAAGGCAAACCGAACACAAAAAAAACTTAAGCAACAAGGCGCCAACAAGCTAAAAGTGTCTGTGTGTAAACTACATATGTATAACAAACCTAAGATTCAACTGATAAATTCCATAAATAAATAATTAATTGTGCCAAAATAAAAAAAAATGCTAATACACTATGAAAAAATCGTGCAAAAGAAATGTAACAATAAACAATATCAATAGTGGTATAGAAATTCAATTAAAAAAACAGCAATTGAATTAAAAAACATGATTGTGGGAAAATATTTCTATTGAACAAAACCAAACTGGTCAACTTGATCAACTGGCATTCGTATGAATTACAATTGAGCATACATTTAAAATGTAGCATTTAATAAACAATTGTACTTAATGGCAGAGTACGGAATTTCTTGTGGCTAAATATAACGGGTGATCCAAGTAGAGATACTTTTCTCAATAGCCTTTTTTTGACAGATCACGTGTGAGTCGTGTCATGTTATTTTTGTTAAGGATTGTTTGGCATTTCATCATGGAACAACTTACGCCTGAACAACGTTTATAATCTTCAAAAAATAAATGCCAAAGAATGTTCTTTCAAATGATAATAAACATTCCCCATTTAATTTGAATTTTCTGTGTTTTTTTTTTCTTTAAAAAAGTAGGGAACCTCGAAATGGATCACGCTTTATAAATACGTTTTAAATCATATATCTTTTGGCAAACAAGTGTGTGATATTTAAGAGTAAACTATTTGTCTTTAACAAATTCCATTGAATTCCAATCACTTCATGGGAATGAAAAAATGCATAATCCACATTTGAGCTGTGATATTTCAAAAAATAGCAGCTGCATTTTAATCCCCTTTTTCATCAGTTCCAGTTTGCTCTCTAGGCAGCAGTTAAATTCTATTAGGTTATCTAACTGTAGGTTACCTCCAACTGTAGGAAAACCGGAGATTGTGAAAATTACGGTTAATGTCTAATTTATAAATATATTTCACTGTAGTTTACACATGATTACCTTGGACAATAATTCAATAACTATTACACAGGAGAACACATTTGCTTATGGAATCAATTTAGATATACGAGTACATGCAGTTCTCAGCCTATAAATTACACAGTACAGTATTTTTCAGCTCATTGATTTGGGACTCAATTCTGAGAATTGGACGCGAAAGTAGACCCAAAAAATAAGAACTTCTGCATCATTCGTTTAGTCAAGTTGGCTCAATAAATAATTTAATGGCCATACGAATTTTTTTGCTCAAGGTGGATTATTGGCACTTTTTCTATATTTTTTGGAGGAAGATTATCAGTGGTAAGGGGATGAGCGGGGATGTCAGGTGTTTTGGGAGAAATCTTTTTTGAAGTGTCTCCTTTCTTTCTTTCTTTGACATGGAACTTCGATTCCGAAGCTTTCTATACTAAAATTGTTCCTGAATTTACTAACCCTTCCTTTACGCAAGCAACTTTGTGGATAAATACGATATATTTAAAAAAAACCACTGGGTTGCCATAAAAGTGTATTGAGCGGACATAATGATTTTTTCAAGGAGTCTTTTTGTAGAATACATGAGCCAAAAAATCCATAAATTTCCACGTCTTTTGAAACAGCATTATTTTCGGAAGGAGATTTTCAGGAGATTTTCGAGGATAGTTATTTCGGAGGTGATTTTGAAGTGGAAGACTTCGGAATACACGCTTCAGTCCAAAGGGCGAAATAAATGGAACCCTTGGAGAATTATTTCCTTCAAAAGAGTCAACAATGCTTCTCACCCCCTACCCTCTAAAAAATTGCATTCAAATCTTATCATATGTCAAACGTCATACAAATCGACGTAATTTTTAGTTGGTGTCTTTAAGAAATATATTCCTCGCGATAAAATACTATGAGTCCCTTCTCAACGTTTTTATGATAAATAAGCAGATTTCGTTATATTACATAATTTTTGCATTTATCTACTCATAGCAGAAAATATTTATTGATATTTTTAATAATTGTCTGGTTGTTGCACACGCTCTGGAAACTCTGGAAAGGAGTAACCGATTGACTCAAATCTGGTATGTGTTAATATTTTTTTTTGAAGCCTCTAAACTACAGTAAAAAATGGGCACCCCACAAAATGGCCAAATCATACCAAAATCGAATCGCTCATAGCGTTAATTCCAGGGCACATAAACACTTACAATTCGGTGCAGTAAAATTTCTTTGAAGTATCTACTGACCCCTTCTGGTAGACTCCGTACAAATTGGCGGATTCATTCGAACACATCCTCTGTAGCAATCAATGTTTTCATATTCTGTATTTTAGACAACTTTTTATGTTTTTCATATTATTTTTATAGATTTTTTATTTTTATATATTTATATTTTATTTTTTATTTTTACATTTTTTGTTATATTTTTATATTTCTATATGTTTATTATTTTTATTTTTATATTTTTAAATTTTTATATTTTTATATTTTTATATTTTTATATTTTTATATTTTTATATTTTTATATTTTTATATTTTTATATTTTTATATTTTTATATTTTTATATTTTTATATTTTTATATTTTTATATTTTTATATTTTTATATTTTTATATTTTTATATTTTTATATTTTTATATTTTTATATTTTTATATTTTTATATTTTTATATTTTTATATTTTTATATTTTTATATTTTTATATTTTTATATTTTTATATTTTTATATTTTTATATTTTTATATTTTTATATTTTTATATTTTTATATTTTTATATTTTTATATTTTTATATTTTTATATTTTTATATTTTTATATTTTTATATTTTTATATTTTTATATTTTTATATTTTTATATTTTTATATTTTTATATTTTTATATTTTTATATTTTTATATTTTTATATTTTTATATTTTTATATTTTTATATTTTTATATTTTTATATTTTTATATTTTTATATTTTTATATTTTTATATTTTTATATTTTTATATTTTTATATCTTTATATCTTTATATTTTTATATTTTTATATTTTTATATTTTTATATTTTTATATTTTTATATTTTTATATTTTTATATTTTTATATTTTTATATTTTTATATTTTTATATTTTTATATTTTTATATTTTTATATTTTTATATTTTTATATTTTTATATTTTTATATTTTTATATTTTTATATTTTTTTTGAGTGGTTACTCGCAACTAAGAACTGAACCTCTTGAACAAAAGACCTAAGCAACAAACTTTAAATGAAGAAACAAAGTTTTTATTATACATTAACGAATAACTCTCGCCGTTAAATAAATCGATATTAATATATTCAAGAAATCGATTTTAATATATTAAATTAGGCCTCACTTTTGAAATGTCTTACCACAACTTTGAGCGGATATCGCTAATTTATTTTTAGATAATCAAAGTTATTATCATTGTTCATGTCGACTTTTGTTAATATCGCTTTGTTTTTGTTCAATTCATACGGCTTTTTATAACAAAAAAAAACACTGACATCAAGTAATGGCTGTTGTAGACAAAAACAAAAGACTGAGGAAACGAACTTGAAATTTTAAAGAAACTAATTCGAAACTAATATTGTATTTGTTTTACAGATATACATACATACATATGTGTACGTTTTATTGGCAGTTTTTTTTTAAAAACCGCTATATATCTTTGAATCAAAAGACTTAAGCTACAAACTTCTAGTTTTTTTTCGTTTGAATTTAAAAAAGCCTATTAGTTAGGAGTTACAAAAAAAACTAGACCAAGGTATTTGATATTTGAAGTTGTTTTTGTTTACAACATTTCATCATCATCAATAAATATGAGCGTTTTAGAACGCGTACTTTGGATATTACTATTATTGTTGTTTTTCGATTTAAGAGAATATGAAAAAACGAAAAAAACGAAAATCATGTTTCTCTTCTCTGAAGAAACAAAAATCTCTTTGCAGTTTTTAACTGGAGGCCGGGTTTTTTGTTATTTATCTTCAAGACCTGTTAAGCTTGACCTTAGACAACTTTTAAAGGTCCCCCCCGCGCCATAGAAATTCACTAATTTCTGTTGAGATTAAAATTCAGAAAAAATTCCAAAAAAACGCAACAATTATTTTATAAATACATAAGTGTGTGTGTACGACTTTATGTTGGACTTTAAGTTTTGTGAATGAATGTGATAACAAAAAAAGAAATAAAATCAAATTAATAGTTATTCGCATAATAAAAAAACGCGACAATGTGGACTATGATTGTCTCTTTATTTTGATGGGGGTTTTCAGTAAATTAACAAGCAAAAGAAAATACGTTTATTTTGTATAAAAGCAAATGGCGCAATTTAAATGACTTCGTTACTAAGAAGATAATTAAATTTTTTTGACTTTAATGACAAATTTAACGGGTTAGTTAAGAGGGTGGAAAAAGGTAATTTTAAAATTAAAAAAACTGTTTATGCTCACCACGAATTATAATTATTTTCAAAGTTTATGGCTTTCCAAGTTACCAAAATAAAGGTATTCATAAGATAATCAGAGGTTAACGACTCTCAAATTCCAGTGATCCAAGTAAATTAATAAAATTATTTGGCTTTTTCTTCTCCCTTGAATTTTTCCAATTCCTCCGAGTTATCATGTCTTATTGTCAATTCATGAAATGCTAAAATTGGTTCCACTTTCTTTTCAAAAAATGCAGCAAACATTTCATTCACATCTCTCAGATGATCAAAAGGACGGCGGCCTTTATAAACATACATGGAGTATAAGATACGTTTCAACTCCTTAAAGCCCATTTCCTGCATAATTTGATGCTCTTTCCCACTCAAAGTCATATAGGTAATTCGAGGCATATGCATATGTCGAGCCACTTCGCAAATGGCATTGAAAAATCTCAACATAAAGCAATCATCTGACCGCCATTCCGTTTCCACATAATAAAAGAACAAATGTAAACTATCCCATTTCTCTTCCATCTCCACGGCACAATTTTCCGCAAATCCTCGTATAAAATCAACTAATTCCGCCAAATGTTTAGCATTAATAAGCAAACGTAAAGCTGTCCATGAACGCCATTCCTCAGACATCCATTTAAGCAAAGCCACCGCCTGAATCTCATTGGTTTCTCGATCAAGCACAACAATACTGCAATCATTTTCTAGCAAATGTTGCAGAAATTTCTGCAAATCTTCTTGGAATCCTTGCTCCTCATGATATCCCAGGATTTGGAAAAGTTCATTGGAGAGCACATGTTGCTTGGCATATTCTTTGATGCGTCCTCGTTGTTTCTCATGGACATCACGTATTTGCAGATTTTGAAATTTATCCCATTCAATGGAAATAAACACGGACATAATTAACAAAAAAAAATTTTAAAAATATTTTAATAAATGTTTGACAGAATTTTCAAAAGAATAATTGACTAATTAAAACATTGACACCGGGTAAAATATATTAGAATTTTTTATTAATAGAAAATCTCTTGAATTTTTTAGTTATAGAAAATTTCTTCAATTTTTTTGTTTATAGAAAATTTTATAGATTTTTTTAAAGAAAATTTCAAAGATTTTTTTTATTAGTAGACAATTTCAGATAAGTTTTTCTTTCTTTTTCAGAAATTCTGTGTTATAGAAAATGTCTTACAAACTTTGTATTTATAGAAAATTTATTACAAATTTCGTAGTTATAGAAAATTTCTTAGAATTTGTATATTTATATAATTTTTTTAGAACTTTTGTATTTATAGAAAATTCCTAAGAAATCTTTTATATATTTTAGTTTAAGTTTGTGATTGTTCATCAATTTTTAGTGTCATGGAGATCATCCTCAAAGATGAATGAAATATTGAACAAATAAATTAATCAAAATATATGACCTCTAGCGCATTTTTTTAAAGAAGTAAATAATATTAAGTTATTTCTTTATATATAAAAAAATTTTAGCATTATTTTTTATTTATAAAAACTTCTTTTAATTTATGGAAATTTTCTATGAATTTTTTTAATATAGAAAATTTGAGTTTTTTATTAATTGAGAATTTGATAGAAAATTTTTGTTTGTAAAACATTTCTTCAATTTTTTATGTACAGATTTTCTTAATATATTTATATTTATATTTATTTGCAAAAAATTTCTTAGAAATGCGTAAAAATTACTAAGATTAATTCTATAATTTTTGATTTATTGGAAATTTCTTAGATTTTTTTATTTTTAAAAAATTCAAAGAATTCAATTTTATAGAAAATTTCTTTGAATATTTGTATATAAAGATAACTTTTAAAAATATTTCTTAAACTGTTTTAATTAATTTCTTGGATTCTGTTTATTTATAGAAAATTTGTGAAAAACTTTGTATTTATAGAAAATTTCTTAAACATTTTTTATTTATAAAATTCCAAGAAATTTTTTAATTATAGACAATTTCTTAGAAATTTTGTATTTATAGAAAAATTCTCAGAAGTTTTTTAATTATAGAAAATTTCTTAGAAATTTTGTTTATTATAGAAGATTTTTAGAAATTTTGTATCTATAGAAAATTTCTTTGAAATTTTGTATTTATAGAAATTTTATTAGAAATAATTTTAAGAAATTTCTAATTTTTAGAAAATCTTATAGAAAAACAACATGATTTTCATATTTTTTATTTACAGAAAATTTTTAGAAAATATAGGAAATTTTCATACAAACGTTTTTATTTTTTGGATATTTTTTAAACATTTTGTATTTATAGAAAATTTCTTAGAAATGTTGTATATATAGAAAATTTCTTAGAAATATTATATGTATAGAAAATTTCTTAGAAATTTTATATTTATAGAAATTTTATATTTATAGAATATTTCTTAGAAATTTTGTATTTATAGAAAATTTCATAGAAATTTTGTATTTGTAGAAAATTTCATAGAAATTTTGTATTTATAGAAAATTTTATAGAAATTTTGTATTTATAGAAAATTTCATAGAAATTTTGTATATATAGAAAATTTCGTAGAAATTTTGTATTTACAGAAAATTTCATAGAAATTTTGTATTTACAGAAAATTTCTTAGAAATATTTTATTTACAGAAAATTTCTTAGAATTTTTTTATTTATAGAAAATTTCTTAGAATTTTTTTATTTATAGAAAATTTCTTAGAAATCTTGTATTTATAGAAAATTTCTTAGAAATTTTGTATTTATAGAAAATTTCTTAGATATTTTGTATTTATAGAAAATGCCTTAGATATTTAGTATTTATAGAAAATTTCTTAGATATTTTGTATTTATAGAAAATTTCTTAGAAATTTTGTATTTATAGAAAATTTCTTAGAAATTTTGTATTTATAGAAAATAGCTTAGAAGTTTTTTATTTATAGAAAATTTATTACGAATAATTTTAAGAAATTTCTAATTTTTAGAAAATCGTATAGAAGAACAACATGATTTTCATATTTTAAAAAAAAAAATGTAATAAAAAAATTTTTTTTCTAGAATGTTTCTTAAAAATATCTTTTTACAGAAAATGTCCTAAAAAATTTTGTTTCTGGAAAATTTCACCGGAATTTTTTTTAGTTATAGTTAATTTATTTTAAAGACATTTTTTTATGCATTTCGTTAAAAATGTATTTATAAAAATGTTCTTTGTATTTTTTATTTATAAAGAATATCTTAGAATAATTTAAAGAAAAATTCTTACAAATAATTTTAAGAAAATTCCAAATAAATGTATGTTTTGAAAATTTTTTAGATTTTTCATTTATAGAAAAACTGCAATTTAAATTAATTTTATAGAAATTTTCAAAAATTTCTGAGATTTCTGAGATTTTTGATTTACAGAATATTTCATGAAAAGTTTTATTGAAAACAAAATAATTTACAGAAAAATTAAAAAAAAATATTTATAGAAAATTTTATTGAAATAGTAATCTTTAGAGGTTTCTTTATATAAACTATAGAATTATTTTTAGAAATAAATAAGACATTTTCAGAAAGCTTTTTAATTGGATACAATTTTGCATTTTGAAAATTGTTAGTAAAATATTTTTGTCTGTAATATGACTTAGAAATTGTATATTTGTAGAAATGTTCCTAGATTTTTTTAAAGACCATTTCTCAGAATTATTTTATATAGAAACTTCTTATTAATGGAAAATTTCTTGTTTTTTTTTATTTAAAGAAAATTTCTTAGTGTTTTCATTTTTTAGATTTTTACATTGAAAATTTTTTATTTAAAGAATAATATTTATAATATTAACACACTTTTTTTAAATTGTTTTGACCGTAAGTTTTCCTAGGATTTTTATTTTTAGATATTTCATATTATTATTATTATGTAATTATTCGACTTCTTATTTATACACAAAATTCCTTTAGAAACTCTCTTGGAAAACTTTTTATTTATGGAAAATATTTTAGTTTGATTTTGAGTATTTTTCTAAACATTATTAATTTATTCCTATTGAAATCTTTCATTTCAGGCTTTTTATGTAAAGAACATTTTTATAATCTTTTTATTTATTATTTTTTATTTAAAGAATATTTCAAAGTTTTTTATAGAAATTTTTGTTAATGGAAAATTTGCTATGTTTGTCATTTAATGAATATTTCATAGTTTTTTATTTGTAGGCAATTTGATAGATTTGTTTATTTATACTTATTAGAAATTTTGTATTTATAGAAAATTTCGTTTAAATTTTTTATTTATAGAAAATTTCTTAAAAATTTTGTATGTATAGAAAATTTCTTAGAAATTGTGTATTTATAGAAAATTTCTTAGAAATTTTGTATTTATAGGAAATTTCTTAGAAATTTTGTATTTATAGAAATTTTGTATTTATGAAAATTTCTTAGAAATTTTGTATTTATGAAAATTTCTTAGAAATTTTGTATTTATGAAAATTTCTTAGAAATTTTGTATTTATAGAAAATTTCTTAGAAATTTTGTATTTATAGAAAATTTCTTAGAAATTTTGTATTTATAGAAAATTTCTTAGAAATTTTGTATTTATAGAAAATTTCTTAAAAATTTTGTATTTATAGAAAATTTCTTAGAAATTGTGTATTTATAGAAAATTTCTTAAAAATGTTGTATTTATAGAAAATTTCTTAAAAATTTTGTATTAATAGAAAATTTCTGAGAAATTTTGTATTTATAGAAAATTTCTGAGAAATTTTGTATTTATAGAAAATTTCTGAGAAATTTTTTATAGAAAATTATAGAAAATTTTTTAGAAATTGTGTATTTATAGAAAATTTCTTAAAAATTGTGTATTTATAGAAAATTTCTTAAAAATTTTGTATTTATAGAAAATTTCTTAAAAATTTTGTATTTATAGAAAATTTCTGAGAAATTTTGTATTTATAGAAAATTTCTGAGAAATTTTGTATTTATAGAAAATTTCTGAGAAATTTTGTATTTATGAAAATTTCTTAGAAATTTTGTATTTATAGAAAATTTCTTAGAAATTTGGTATTTATAGAAAATTTCTTAGAAATTTTGTATTTATAGAAAATTTCTTAGAAATTTTGTATTTATAGAAAATTTCTTAGAAATTTTGTATTTATAGAAAATTTCTTAGAAATTGTGTATTTATAGAAAATTTCTTTGAAATTGTGTATTTATAGAAAATTTCTTAAAAATTTTGTATTTATAGAAAATTTCTTAAAAATTTTGTATTTATAGAAAATTTCTGAGAAATTTTGTATTTATAGAGAAATTTTGTATTTATAGAAAATTTCTGAGAAATTTTGTATTTATAGAAAATTTATTAGAAATTTTGAATTTATGAAAATTTCTTAGAAATTTTGTATTTATAGAAAATTTTTTAGAAATTTTGTATTTATGAAAATTTCTTAGAAATTTTGTATTTATAGAAAATTTCTTAGAAATTTTGTATTTATAGAAAATTTCTTAGAAATTTTGTATTTATAGAAAATTTCTTAGAAATTTTGTATTTTTAGAAAATTTCTTAGAAATTTTGTATTTTTAGAAAATTTCTTAGAAATTTTGTATTTATATAAAATTTTGTAGAAATTTTGCATTTATTGAAAAGTTTGTTGAAAAGCTAAAAAAATCTTGAAAAACTGAATTTAATTTGTAAAATTTGAGTACAAATTCGACATTTTAAATAATTTCACTGTGTAGCCACCTATATGATAATTGTCTTCTTAATTTTTTGATAATAACCATTTAATATTATAAACGAGCTGCCACCTACCGGAACTAACGTAGCTACGAATCTTTCTCTCGGCAATACGAACATTTTCTGCGAAAATGATTTTAATCGATTCAGTTTATTTATAAATAATCTGTGAGTAGCAATCGCACATATGAGCCACTCTTCTAATGATTTTTGTATATTCTTTAATTGATCCTTTTTAGAAGAATTTGTTTCAGACATATTTTCATGTACATTTGTAATTGTTTAGTAACATTCTCTTCCGGTATTCTTCATTGAGAGAAACCTCAATAGTTTTGCTATCATAGTAAAACTCGAATACTTTCCAAATGACGTTCACATTTTGTAGACAAGCAATTGGTCAATTTATCGGTCTATAAAAATATAGGAAAAGAGGTCGCAAATATAAAAACAACTGAAGTCTTTGTCAGACATTAAATTAAGTGAAATTTCTGTAATATTTATGTATATCAATGGAAAACTTTTAATTTTCTGGTCAGTAAGTAAATCAATCAAGCTTCAAGTCATAAATGAAATACTATGATTAACGAAAAACATCAATAAAATGATATATAAGTATACTTGGAAAACAAATGACAAGGTAAAGAATGAGGAAAAGGGGGGATTTGTTATTTTGTTACAGTTAACTAAAATAAATTTGCAATCGAGCATGACAAAAAAAGACAGACAGACGAGACGAGACAGATTGCAACAAGTCATCATAACGAGGTCTCTTTATAACAACTATACAATACATATGTTTGCTTGTATTTGCAAACTAATCATGCATGTTGCTTAAGTCTTTTGATTGCTGGTTCAAAAAAAACATATTAAAAGAGTCGAGTGAAAATTTGTGTTAAGGGATATTGATAAGAGTTTCCCTTTTTTTTAACTTTTGTGCAACGTCCCAGCATTTTTGTTGTCACAGCTACAAATAACAAAAGAAAACATTTGCTAAAAACTTAATTGTCGGGTTACATAGGAAGTCTTTAGCGACATACATAAATGTATTTAAGATTTTTAAATTTTCTTAATCTCTCTCCCAGTTAACCATAATATTTGCAATTATGCTATTATTGTAATAAAGTTGGAAAATAATTGAGAAAATTATGATGTGTGTTACATTGTTATAATTGCCAAGCAAAATACGGTGGCAGACACAATTTCGTAGCTTACACAGTGGGGGAAGGTGGCAAAATGAAAAGGAATATTTTAATATAAATAAGAAAAAAATATTTAATTAATATTGTCAAAGAGAAACCACAAGAATATTTTCTTTGAATACAAAATTTTCAAGAGAAATCTAAAGAAATTTTCTGCAAAAAATTTTATAAGTAAAAATTATTAAAATAAAAAGTTTAGAAATTTTCTATAAATAATAATTCTGCGAAACATAGTAAAAAATATTTTAAAATATAGATTAAACCCCGTTTTTTAATAAATAAAAAATTTTATAATTTTCATAACAATAAAAAATTGAGAAATTTTCTATAAATATATTTCTTGGAAACATTATAGATAAAATTGTTGAAAAATCTTTTAATCGGAATATAAATAAAAAATCTCTAAAATTGACTACACATAAAAAACTATTAAATATATATAAAAAACTATTAAATATAGCAAATTTTCCATAAACAAACATTTCTATAAAAAACTCTTTGAAATATTCTTTAAATAAAAAATTGAGAAATTTCCATAATTTTTTTAATTCTTGGAAACAATAAAGATAACATTTTTTGAAAAATCTTTTAATGTGAATTCTTCTATAAATAATATCTTTTTATAAATAAAAAAATCTATAAAATTGCCTACAAATAAAAAACTATGAAATATTCATTAAATGACAAACATAGCAAATTTTCCATGGACAAAAATTTCTATAAAAAATTCTTTAAAATATTCTTTAAATAAAAAATGCTAAGAAATTTTCAATAACTAAAATAAAATTCAATAAATGAATAAGTTATAAAAATGTGGTATACATAAAAAACGTGAAATGGAAGATTTCAATTGAAATAAATTAATAATATTTAGAAACGTTCGCAAAAACAAACTAAAATATTTTCCATAAATAAAAAGTTTTCCAAGAGAGTTTCTAAAGGAATTTTGTATTAATATAAATAAAAAGTCCAATAATTTCATAATAAAAAAAAATAAAATTTTCTATTAAAAAAAATTCTAAGAAAACTTACGGTCAAAACAGTTAAAAAAGTTAGTTAATATTGTTAATTGTTAATTGTTCTTTAAATAAAAAAATGTAAAATACCAAAATTCTCTAAAAAATAAAAAAAATACTAAGAAGGCGATCAAAGTTAGATGCATTTTTTAAATTTTTGTGGAATTTCTTTATAATGCAAATCGAATCACCTGTACTGTTTTGTGAATAACTTTTGGTTGGATTGAAGGATAAACACCAAATTTTGACTCAATATCATTTGGAATATTTCGAAGTCAAAAATGCAATCTCTCTGTAAAAAAATATTTTTATGAAACATTCTAGAAATATATTTTTTTACTAGATTTTTTTAAAAATATGAAAATCATAAAATAAAAATTTTTTTTATTTATACAAAATAAATGCCAGAGAAATTTTCTTTAGCAAAAAAGTTATAAATAACAAGTTTTATAAAAAATCCTAGAGTGGAAATTTCTAAGAAAATTAATATATTTTAAATTAAATTATTTTTTTTTTTTTTAAAAAATTGTGTTCTGTTATTTTTTTTTTTTTTGATTTTCTGCAAAAGCAAAATATTCTAGAAATATATGTATTTAAATAAAGCCTATTTCTAAAAATTCTAAATTTCTATTATTAATATTTATCCATAAAAAATCATAACTGAAGAATTTTAAATTTATAATTTTTTTTTTAAATTTCTCTATTAATAAAAAAGTTCTCGATAGAATTTGCAATAAATATGATACATCTAAGAAATTATTTATAAATAAATTTTTTATATAAATAATTCTATAAAAAGGGGTATATAATTTTATAGGAAAACTCAAAATTTTCCAAAAAATCCTTATTTCCAAAAAATAAAAAATTCTTAAAAGATCTGAAAAGATGAATTTTTTAGAAATTTTCAAAAAAACAGCTAAAAGTATTTCTTAAAATATTTAAAATTTGAAAATAAAATTAAAAATTTTTTTAAATAAAAAAAATTTTTGAAACATTTTATTTAAAAAATATTTTGCAAATTTTCTTTAAAAGAATAATTATGTAAAGGTTTCCTATAAATTCAAATTTTTTAAAATTTTTTTGTGAATAGAAAACATTTTCAATTCATAATTTCTCGAAAATTCTCGAACGATTTAGATGATTTTCCTTAATTAAAATGTTCTACAAATAAATAATATTTTTTATAAATAAAAACCAAAAATCAAAATTTCATAGAAGTGTTTTAGAAATACTGATAATAATGAAATAATAATTTATATTTTATTTTAAATTTATATTTTTATAATTGCCTAATAAAAACATTCATAGAACATTTTCTATAAATAAAGAAATTATAACAAATTTTATTTTTATAATAAGAATTTTTGAGATTTGTATTTTAAACAATTTTTATTTGAAATATAGGCAATTCTGAAAAAAATATTTGTAGAAAATTTTCTGACGAAAATTTACCGAAAAATGTCAGACATTTTTTTTATTTTTTGTATAAGCGTTGTTTTATTTACTGTTAAAATTTCTTTGTTTAAAAAAGTTTTAATATGAAAAATTTTAAAAATATTCGTATAAGAACAAATTATTAGAAACATTGTTTATAAAAAAACTGCCACGAAAAATTCATGAACAACAGATATTTTCTCTAAATAAAAATGTCTGAGAAAATTTCTATAAATAAAAAAATGTTTCGGAAAATTTTCTAAGAAATACATTCAATGAAAAAATAATTTTATTATCTATCCCCCACTGTATCATAGAGGCGTATAAAAATAATTTCTGCAAATTTGCTGCGTATATCAAATTCGGCACGAGTAGACAATTGTATTCAAATTTAAATTCAAATTTATACGTTTTTTTTTCTGTCTTCACCTGTAGTGTGTATGCCCCTTTGGCTGTGCATTTATCCAGCAGTTTCGTTACTCCACAAAGAAATAGCAAACAAAAATAAGTGAAGAAAACTGAAAATTACGTCAACAAACATGTTGACTTATTGCATTAAATAATTTACACGCAATATCTGGCTACGTCTGTACGTATTACGCTGGTCTATCTTTCTATGCCTGTCCGTCCGTCTGTCTGTCTGTTGGTATAGGTCTGCAATTGTATTCCATATTGTTGAAATTGTCTTTTTTCATTATTTTTATTATTTGCTCACACTTATACACCTAAATATGTTCAAATTGAAATGAAATGCCGAAAACAGCAGCAATTATATGCTCGACGAGCACGTGTTAAAATGTGTGTGAGGCCATGGCACACACTCATACACGTACAAAGCCAAACACACTCAATCTTTGTGACTACCAAAATTCCCCAGAAAACTCCGGCCCAAAAAGAAATTGTTATGTTATTACGTTTGAGCCACACAACCCGAGACTCTAAAACAATTCAAGAGAGCACTTTTTTGTTTAGCTAAAAGTTACAAATTAAACAACAAATCAACACATAGTGCACTCGGCGTACGTGTTGACTGCCACTAAAAAAAGAGGGTTTAAATGGGTCTAAACAAAGTTAAACAATAACAAAATCAAGAGTATTGAAGAAACACACTACAACAAAATGTTGGGTAAATAAGGAAGTTTTTTTGGTTTCAAAGTAATGCTCAAATTAAATTTGGTTCATAAAATATTTACCAAATAATTAGACTTGTTGTCTAATTTTTATTTATGGCCTTAGCTAAAAAAAATCAATTTAGGATTTAATAGTTTAGATTTTTTTGTGTTTTAAGTCTTTTGTTAAGTTATTTTGGTTTTGAAGGAGATAATATGGAGTCTTTGTTCAAAAATAATGTTGTCTTTTCTATACTCTGCTAATTGAATTTTAGAGCAAAAGTAACTTTAAAAATTTTGCTTTTAAATTCAAGTTTGTGTCTTAAATCTTTTGTTGGGTACTCAAACCTATCTGAAAGTCTATCGCTAAATACTTATTTATTAATTCCTGTGGTTTTAGTAGATATTGTGTATTCATTTTATTGTGGGAGTTCGTGTCTTAAGTCTTTTGTTCTTCTAAACACCCAAAATCTCCCGAAACTTTTTTATAAGAATAGTCATCAACGATGAAATTTTCTATACGAAAACTCGTAAACGATGAAATTTTCTATAAGAAAAGTCATCAACGATGAACTTTTCTATACGAAAACTCTTAAACGATGAACTTTTCTATACGAAAACTCTTAAACGATGAACTTTTCTATACGAAAAGTCATCAACGATGAACTTTTCTATAAGAAAAGTCATCAACGATGAACTTTTCTATAAGAAAAGTCATCAACGATGAACTTTTCTATAAGAAAAGTCATCAACGATGAAATTTTCTATAAGAAAAGTCATCAACGATGAAATTTTCTATAAGAAAAGTCATCAACGATGAACTTTTCTATAAGAAAAGTCATCAACGATGAACTTTTCTATAAGAAAAGTCATCAACGATGAACTTTTCTATACGAAAAGTCATCAACGATGAACTTTTCTATACGAAAAGTCATCAACGACGAACTTTTCTATACGAAAAGTCATCAACGATGAACTTTTCCATACGAAAAGTCATCAACGACGAACTTTTCTATACGAAAAGTCATCAACGATGAACTTTTCTATACGAAAAGTCATCAACGATGAACTTTTCTATACGAAAAGTCATCAACGATGAACTTTTCTATACGAAAAGTCATCAACGATGAACTTTTCTATACGAAAAGTCATCAACGATGAACTTTTCTATACGAAAAGTCATCAACGATGAACTTTTCCATACGAAAAGTCATCAACGATGAACTTTTCCATACGAAAAGTCATCAACGATGAACTTTTCCATACGAAAAGTCATCAACGATGAACTTTTCCATACGAAAAGTCATCAACGATGAACTTTTCTATACGAAAAGTCATCAACGATGAACTTTTCTATACGAAAAGTCATCAACGATGCACTTTTCTATACGAAAAGTCATCAACGATGAACTTTTCTATACGAAAAGTCATCAACGATGCACTTTTCTATACGAAAAGTCATCAACGATGAACTTTTCTATACGAAAAGTCATCAACGATGAACTTTTCTATACGAAAAGTCATCAACGATGAACTTTTCTATACGAAAAGTCATCAACGATGAACTTTTCTATACGAAAAGTCATCAACGATGAACTTTTCTATACGAAAAGTCATCAACGATGAACTTTTCTATACGAAAAGTCATCAACGATGAACTTTTCTATACGAAAAGTCATCAACGATGAACTTTTCTATACGAAAAGTCATCAACGATGAACTTTTCTATACGAAAAGTCATCAACGATGAACTTTTCTATACGAAAAGTCATCAACGATGAACTTTTCTATACGAAAAGTCATCAACGATGAACTTTTCTATACGAAAAGTCATCAACGATGAACTTTTCTATAAGAAAAGTCATCAACGATAAACTTTTCTATAAGAAAAGTCATCAACGATGAAATTTTCTATACGAAAAGTCATCAACGATGAACTCTTCTATAAGAAAAGTCATCAACGATGACTTTTTACAGATAATTTCTTAGAAATTGTGTGTTTATAGAAAATTGTTGGGAAATTTTGTATTTATAGAAAATTTCTAATAAATTTTGTATTTATAGAAAATTTCTTTGAAATTTTGTATTTATAGAAAATTTCTGAGAAATTTTGTATTTATAGAAAATTTCTGAGAAATTTTGTAATTATAGAAAATTTCTGAGAAATTTTTATTTATAGAAAATTTCTGAGAAATTTTGTATTTATAGAAAATTTCTGAATTTTATTTCTCTGTTTTGTATAAAATTTCTAAGAAATTTTGTTTTTATAAAAAATTTCTGAGAAATTTTGTTTTTATAGAAAATTTCTGAGAAATTTTGTTTTTATAGAAAATTTCTGAGAAATTTTGTTTTTATAGAAAATTTCTGAGAAATTTTGTTTTTATAGAAAATTTCTGAGAAATTTTGTTTTTATAGAAAATTTCTGAGAAATTTTGTTTTTATAGAAAATTTCTGAGAAATTTTGTTTTTATAGAAAATTTCTGAGAAATTTTGTTTTTATAGAAAATTTCTGAGAAATTTTGTTTTTATAGAAAATTTCTGAGAAATTTTGTTTTTATAGAAAATTTCTGAGAAATTTTGTTTTTATAGAAAATTTCTGAGAAATTTTGTTTTTATAGAAAATTTCTGAGAAATTTTGTTTTTATAGAAAATTTCTGAGAAATTTTGTTTTTATAGAAAATTTCTGAGAAATTTTGTTTATATAGAAAATTTCTGAGAAATTTTGTTTTTATAGAAAATTTCTGAGAAATTTTGTTTTTATAGAAAATTTCTGAGAAATTTTGTTTTTATAGAAAATTTCTGAGAAATTTTGTTTTTATAGACAATTTCTGAGAAATTTTGTTTTTATAGAAAATTTCTGAGAAATTTTGTTTTTATAGAATATTTCTGAGAAATTTTGTTTTTATAGAAAATTTCTGAGAAATTTTGTTTTTATAGAAAATTTCTGAGAAATTTTGTTTTTATAGAAAATTTCTGAGAAATTTTGTTTTTATAGAAAATTTATGAAAAATTTTGTATTTATAGAAAATTTTGAGAAATTTTGTTTTTATAGAAATTGTTGAGAAATTTTGTATTTATAGAAAATTTCTGAGAAATTTTGTATTTATAGAAAATTTATGAGAAATTTTGTATTTATAGAAAATTTATGAGAAATTTTGTTTTTATAGAAAATTTTGAGAAATTTTGTTTTTATAGAAATTGTTGAGAAATTTTGTATTTATAGAAAATTTCTGAGAAATTTTGTATTTATAGAAAATTTCTGAGAAATTTTGTATTTATAGAAAATTTCTGAGAAATTTTGTATTTATAGAAAATTTCTGAGAAATTTTGTATTTATAGAAAATTTCTGAGAAATTTTGTATTTATAGAAAATTTCTGAGAAATTTTGTATTTATAGAAAATTTCTGAGAAATTTTGTATTTATAGAAAATTTCTGAGAAATTTTGTATTTATAGAAAATTTATTTTTTTTTTATTTTTTTTTTAAATATATTCATTATTTTTTTATTTATAAATGTAAAAATTCCAAGCAAATACGATAAATGACCATGTAGACTGATTGTTCCCAATTTTGGTATATTTTTTATTGATGATTTGCAATTTAACATAGACCACCTGCAGATATTTTTTTCTATTCATAATAAATTATGATATTTGTTGGTATTACTGTTTTTTTCGCAAGTTTGTTTCCTAAGTCATTTGTTGTGATATCCAAACATATTTTATATGCATATAAACTGGAGCAACAATAATCATAATTAATTATGATTTTAATAAAAATCTAATATGTGTTTGGTTCGATTTTAATTATAATTAATTATATTTTGGCATGTTCGTTGCTTAAGTCTTTTGTTTTTATATTGAAATGTTTCTGATGTTTGTAGTCTGCAGTACATGTGAAATGCTGTTTAGAGTAGTCATTTGTGTTACAGTCAATAATTTCGTTGACTATTCCATATTTTATGGTGGTGGTATATTTTATCCAACTGTTCAAACTAATTTATGGTTAAACTTATAGATACAATTTCACAAAAAATCGATCATTTTAATCTTCAGCTCAATATTATATTGAGGAGACTAATGAAAATCTCAAACAAATCTTCATAGTAATTCATAAAACAAAAATATTTTGTCAATTATGTTTTCTGATGGTTTGGAGGAAATACGGTGGAATTTATTTCTTGTTAAAGATTGCTGAAATTTTTTGAGATTACTATAATCAATTGAGATGAACTATTTTTTGTTCAATATAATCAGCAATTTATTACCGTCCTCCCACATTTCTCCGGGAATTTTTTCTGATTAATTTGTGTATTTTATTTTTGATGTCACCTGCAATTTGACATAGGCCTCCCACATTTTTATGAAATTTTTTTGTTTTAATTTTTGTTGAAATAGTTTTCTTTGTAAGTTTGTTTCTTAAGACTTTTGCTTTTTATTGAATCACAACTCGTTTTATTTCTAAGTTTGTTTCCTAAGTCTTTTGTTTTGTTATTAAAGCTCAAATTGTAATTTTTATATGCAACTTTGTTATCAGAAGTCACAAAAAAACAAAAAATTTAATTATTTATGATTTTTGTCAAATTTATAAAATGCATTTGGTTGTAAAATTAAGAGCTCATTTATGATTTTGTTAAATTTTCAAGGTATACATTTAGTTCGACAGCATGTTTGTGTCTTAAGTCTTTTGTTTTGTTGACTCTGCCTTTCTGAAGTGAATAACTTCCTCTATTTAACACTTCCCATAATGCACAGTTATTGATTACATTTAAAAAAATCACAACTTTTTCTTAAGATTTCACATATTTTTTCATGGATTTTTTTAAAATTTTTTTGACACTTTTAAACTGTTGTTCAAATTTGTTTACGACTTAATACAATATTAAAAGCCTTTAAACTCTGCACTCATTGTTAGCGATTTTTACCTGTTGTGAGTGTGTACGTGTGTGTGTCTTAGGATTATGTAATTTTTGTCGTTTTGTTAAAATGCATTCAAATTTCATTCTCACTCTTATTCATTTACCTTTGGCGGGTATGTCATTGAAAGCCCCATCAGTTAACATTTGTTTATGATTAAATATAAAGTTTAATTGTTTAGGTTGACAACGACCTTTCCGTGCTCACGTCATGCAGTGTGTACCGAGTATTAGTAACACTTGTCTGCACTTGTCAATGACAAATGTCTTAATTTTTTTGGGAAAGAGAAATTTGGGTTAATATCTTTGCTAAATTGTCTTGGGTTAGGTTAGGTTGTTGCCAAAAGGTTGTACGGTTCCATGACGTTTCCAGCTAATTATTCGGCCAAACAAAGTAGGCCATGTCTTAAAGATGCTTTGGGGATTTTCTAATGAGTTTAGAAAGGTGAAGAAGAAGGCATAGCAAAATGAAGAAAGAACTTAGGAAGAAAAAATAACATTATTAAAAACATGTAATTTTATTTATAAAACATGTAATCGTTGATCAAAGTTCGTAAACGATGAGCGATGATAAAAATTATCAAAGATGAACTTTTCTATAATAAAAGTCAACAGCGATGAACTTTTCTATAAGAATGATGATTTTTCTTCCAGAAAAGTTCATCGTTGATGACTTTTCATCCAGAAAAGTTCATCGTTGATGACTTTTCATCTAGAAAAGATCATCATTGATGACTTTTCTTCTAGAAAAGTTCATTGATGACTTTTCTTCTAGAAAAGTTCATCGTTGATGACTTTTCTTCGAGAAAAGTTCATCGTTGATGAATTTTCTTCGAGAAAAGATCATCGTTGATGACTTTTCTTCTAGAAAAGTTCATCGTTGATGACTTTTCTTATAGAAAAGATCATCGTTGATGACTTTTCTTATAGCAAAGTTCATCGTTGATGACTTTTCTTCTAGAAAAGTTCATCGTTGATGACTTTTCTTCTAGAAAAGTTCATCGTTGATGACTTTTCTTCTAGAAAAGTTCATAGTTGATGACTTTTCTTCTAGAAAAGTTCATCGTTGATGACTTTTCTTCTAGAAAACATCATTGTTGATGACTTTTCTTCTAGAAAAGTTCATCGTTGATGACTTTTCTTCCAGAAAAGTTCATCGTTGATGACTTTTCTTCTAGAAAAGTTCATGGTTGATGACTTTTCTTCTAGAAAAGTTCATCGTTGACGACTTTTCTGCTAGAAAAGTTCATCGTTGATGACTTTTCTTCTAGAAAAGTTCATCGTTGATGACTTTTCTTCTAGAAAAGTTCATCGTTGATGACTTTTCTTCTAGAAAAGTTCATCGTTGATTACTTGTCTTCTAGAAAAGTTCATCGTTGATGACTTTTCTTATAGAAAAGTTCATCGTTGATGACTTTTCTTCTAGAAAAGTTCATCGTTGATGACTTTTCTTATAGAAAAGTTCATCGTTGATGACTTTACTTATAGAAATGTTCATCGTTGATGACTTTTCTTATAGAAAAGTTAATCGTTGATGACTTTTCTTATAGAAAAGTTAATCGTTGACGACTTTTCTTATAGAAAAGTTCATCGTTGATGACTTTTCTTCTAGAAAAGTTCATCGTTGATAACTTTTTTATAGAAAAGTTCATCGTTGATGTCTTTTTTATAGAAAAGTTCATCGTTGATGTCTTTTCTTATAGAAAAGTTCATCGTTGATGACTTTTCTTCTAGAAAAGTTCATCGTTGACGACTTTTCTTCTAGAAAAGTTCAACGTTGATGACTTTTCGTATAGAAAAATTCATCGTTGATGACTTTTCTTCTAGAAAAGTTCATCGTTGATGACTTTTCTTCTAGAAAAGTTCATCGTTTATGACTTTTCTTCTAGAAAAGTTCATCGTTGAGACTTTTCTTCTAGAAAAGTCCGTCGTTGATGACTTTTTTTAGGCAAACAACTTTAAATGACTATATCACCTTAATATTTTGGATTTTTCCTTCAACAATTTTTTGTATTGACCCTAAAATATTCTCTTTTATTTAACATTTCCGTTGGCAATAAGAATTCTTTTAATTCTAATTTTGATTGCTTTAATCTTCTAGTCATTATTACTTACGAGTGAGTAAATCACAACCATGACGAAGAATTCACTTTGTTCGTTTAACATCTATAATTAACATATTTGTTGGTGGTTTGTATTTATAACATTATTAAGCGTTTTTTAATATGATTTCCTTGGCATAGTTTTACCTTAATAACAAATTCGAGTAAGCAAACAAAACAAAAAGTACATAGTTCATTTAAGAAGTTGAATTGAAGAAGAAAAAACTGCAACAATTACCAGAATAATAATTGCCTACAGACAATTTATATCTAACATTAAAATTGTTCATTAGAAATATCTAAAGACTGTTGGCCTCTCATTAATATCGGGTCAACTAAACGAGGGTATCTGGTTGCAAAAAATGATGGGAACAAAAGTGTGTTACAGCCGTCAAAATAAATCTTTAAAGAAATTATGAAACATTATAGTGAGAAATAGCCCAGCAAACTAAGTGAGATTAAATTTAAAAGTTATAGGTATTTGGAAGCAGTTATAGTATTGGGAACAGGACCAACCAAAGGTTCAGATGAGGCGGTTCTTTAACAGAAATCGAGGATCTAGTTTGCGCTGCAGAAGAAGTTGTCGAAGCTTCTTTTACCTCATCCAGATTTAAATTGAATTGAACATTTGTAAGAATGTCTGGCTGACTTTGTAGATTCATATCCTTTGTCTTCTTGATCTAATAGTATCATCTTCGGATTTTAATTACATCTTCCTTGGGACAATACAATACAGTTCTTTTGCGGATTGATTGATATAACTCTTCCTTAAAAGGAATACACAATATGAGCCCTTTTCATTTTTAGTACATTCTGGGTTCTCTGCGAAGCTGTACTATGTAGTGAAGGCAATGGTGTGGCTTATATTTCATTGTTTCCTCGAGCATTAGGAGTAGGCAGATAAATCATAATCCTTTCCAATTGTTGAATCTTACTCAACAACTTCTGTAGTTGTAAAAATTAATTGGCATCCACTTCTCGCAGACTGCTACTCGACCCCGTATCATTGGTTTAGATTTTCGGTTAGTGGTATCATATAACTCTTCCTCATACGCTTTGGCGGCTGTAGTCTTGGTGAGCATTTCTATCTCACCATATTGAGTTTTCTCTGCCTTCTCCGCTTGATTGTAAAGAGTTCTGAGGTTAGCGAAGTCACTAACCGGTAAGCGATAATCTTCGCCTTGCGGAGAAGAAGCCTTGATATTGCCTGTGGGAAATCCCAGTAAGGGAGAGCTTAAAATAGCGGTGCCTAGAGGCTTTTTAAGTTCTGTTGACGATAATTCAAACGCTCCAATTGTTCCATGGGATTTATAAGTTCCTGCAGTTGAGCCTGACCGGCTCATTGTTTTTTGTCTCTGATGGAGTGGTGTAGTCATAGGTTTTCTGATGGTTCTGCTATTCACTTGCTCCACCAAATCCGTTAATAATGTACCCGGTCTCTTAGTGGTGGGTATTTTGTGATTGTAGTCACCGTTTTAGGCGACTTTAGTGGTAGCCGAGCTTCTTTAGGTGGAAGTAGGTTTCCTGGCAGTTGCGCTATTCTTACTATAGGTTTGTCTGTTAGTGTTGCAGAACTTGTAGCAGCTACTGCAAATCCATTTGCGCTTGATCCTGACGAATTTTTTTCTGTAAATGCTGCAATTGGTGCGTTAATCCTGATAGCTGCAGAGTCTTGGATTTAGTTATCGTAGGTTTAGCAGTCTTAGCATTCAACATCGCAGACCAGCAACTATTGCAAATGCAGATACTGTTGGGTGTGGCCCTGAGTTTGGTGAACATTTCTATCTCACCATATTGAGCTCTCTCTGCCTTCTCCGCTTGATTGTAAAGAGTTCTGAGGTTAGCGAAGTCACTAACCGGTAAGCGATAATCTTCGCCTTACGGAGAAGAAGCCTTGATATTGCCTGTGGGAAATCCCAGTAAGGGAGAGCTTAAAATAGCGGTGCCTAGAGGCTTTTTAAGTTCTGTTGACGATAATTCAAACGCTCCAATTGTTCCATGGGATTTATAAGTTCCTGCAGTTGAGCCTGACCGGCTCATTGTTTTTTGTCCTTGATGGAGTGGTGTAGTCATAGGTTTTCTGATGGTTCTGCTATTCACTTGCTCCACCAAATCCGTTAATAATGTACCTGGTCTCTTAGTGGTGGGTATGTTGTGATTGTAGTCACCGTTTTAGGCGACTTTAGTGGTAGCCGAGCTTCTTTAGGTGGAAGTAGGTTTCCTGGCAGTTGCGCTATTCTTACTATAGGTTTGTCTGTTAGTGTTGCAGAACTTGTAGCAGCTACTGCAAATCCATTTGCGCTTGATCCTGACGAACTTTTTTCTGTAAATGCTGCAATTGGTGCGTTAATCCTGATAGCTGCAGAGTTTTGGATTTAGTTATCGTAGGTTTAGCAGTCTTAGCATTCAACATCGCAGACCAGCAACTATTGCAAATGCAGATACGGTTGGGTGTGGCCCTGAGTTTGGTGAACATTTCTATCTCACCATATTGAGCTCTCTCTACCTTCTCCACTTGATTTTAAAGAGTTCTGAGGTTAGCGAAGTCATTAACCGGTAAGCGATAATATTCGCCTTGCGGAGAAGAAGCCTTGACATTGCCTGTGGTAAATCCCAGTAATGGAGAGCGTAGAGTAGCGGTGCCTAAAGGATTTGTAAGTTATGCTTGACGATAATTCAAACGTTCCAATTGTTGCACAGGATTTATAAGTTCCTACAGTTGAGCCTGACCGGCTCATTGATTTTTGTCTCTGATGGAGTGGTGTAGTCATAGGTTTTCTGATGGTTATGCTATTCACTTGCTCCACCAAATCCGTTAATAATGTACCCGGTCTCTTAGTGGTGGGTATGTTGTGTTGTGATCTTTAGTGGTAGCCGAGCTTCTTGAGGTGGAAGTAGGTTTCCTGGCAGATGAGCTATTCCTACTATAGGTTTGTCTGTTAGTGTTGCAGAACTTGTAGCAGCTACTGCAAATCCATTTGCGCTTGATCCTGACGAATTTTTTTCTGTAAATGCTGCAATTGGTGCGTTAATCCTGATAGCTGCAGAGTCGTGGATTTAGTTATCGTAGGTTTAGCAGTCTTAGCATTCAACATCGCAGACCAGCAACTATTGCAAATGCAGATACGGTTGGGTGTGGCCCTGAGTTTGGTGAACATTTCTATCTCACCATATTGAGCTCTCTCTACCTTCTCCACTTGATTTGAAAGAGTTCTGAGGTTAGCGAAGTCATTAACCGGTAACCGATAATCTTCGCCTTGCGGAGAAGAAGCCTTGACATTGCCTGTGGTAAATCCCAGTAATGGAGAGCGTAGAGTAGCGGTGCCTAGAGGATTTTTAAGTTCTGCTTGACGATAATTCAAACGCTCCAATTGTTGCACGGGATGTATAAGTTGGAGTGGTGTGATGGAGTGGTGTAGTCATAGGTTTTATGGCGGTTCTGCTATTCACTTTCTCCACCAAATTCGTTAATAGTGTACCCGGTCTCTTAGTGGTGGGTATGTTGTGATTGTAGTCGCCGTGTTAGGCTTCTTATCTTGTTGTCTATCCTTGGCTCGTCCTCGACATCGACCAGTAATTTACTTAGCTATTAACTATCTGAAGGTCCTATAGAATAATTTTGATTAGCCGCCAGTTTCTTAGTGATAGTCAAGCTTCTTGAGGTAGTTATAGGTTTCTTGGCAGAACTTGCTATTCCTATTATAGGTTTGTTTGTCAGTGTTGCAGAACTTGTAGCAGATACTGCCAATTTGTTGCTGTAAAAGCTACAGTTGGTGCGTTAATTCTGATAGCTGCAGAACCGTGGATTTAGTTATCGTAGGTTTAGCAGTCTTTACATTCAACATCGCAGACCAGCAACTATTGCAGATGCAGATACGGTTGGGTATGGCCCTGACTACTGAAGTGCTCATAGGATTTCTGGTAATGGTATTTCATTGAGCATAGGATTGTACTATTGTCAGAACTTTAGTAGCTGTTGAAATCCGTTTGCAATTGCTGTAAGAACAGTAATTGCTATTGGGTTCCTGTCTTGGCATTTTTGGTTGTCATCGTAGGCCTGCAATTATTGCAGCACTAGCTGCAGGACCGTTTGGGTTTGGTCCTGCCAAACTTGTTGTTGCAGCAAAATCAAATGTTTTGGGGTGTTAATACCGACTGAGTAAAATGAGTATCAACGTAGCTGTTATGTTTCAGTAGGTCCTATACGATTATTTTGATTAGCCTCCATTTTCATAGTGGTAGTCGTACTTGTTGAGGTGGTTGTAGGTTTCTTGATGATTCTGCTGTAGGTCCGGTTGAGTTTAGCCCTGCCTATCTATTGTTCCAGTAAAGGCAGATGTTTTTGGGGGTGCTAATCCAAACAGTTTAAAATGATTACCTAGGTCAACGGAACAGGTGTTCCTACACCTACGAGCCTTGAAGTTCCAGCATGTTAGCTGGAGTTGCCGCTTTGAGAATATTTTGTGGTGTAACCTGAAGTTTTTCCAATTCCTGTTGGTTTCTCAACAATAGGGATCATTGATTTAGAGGTCTTTAAAAATCTATATCGAACTTTAGCCCGGTGCGCCGACATGATTCCTTCGATTTAATATCAAACGTTCACCATTAGTAATCAAAGAAGAAGATATTGTGAGGTATAAATGGCTTTTGTATCTGAAGTTGTAATCATTGTTGAGTTGATGTAATTGTCCATAGCCTTCGTGATGGTGTAGCTAATTATTGCTTCTGGATTGGAACATATTGCTAAATTGTTGGAATTTTCTATAACTCTCTCGCAAGAAAAAAAGAGCTGGTGTTGTTGTTACATATTAACAATAATTGATGAATTGTGTAAGTTGACTACTTACTTACTGCTCCTGCAATATCTATTCAATTAAGTTATGTTCGACTTAGTTCCCAAGGAAACCGTAATTTCTTTCATTTGTTTGTTGGGCAACGGTGCGCTTCAAACTACACTTAAGACAATTTAACCTGTTTCCGTTGAATAACTATTGCTTAACACATAAACTATAATTAAACAATTTGCAATATAAATAAACTACAATCTATGGCACACACAAGAGACATGCACCCGAGGTGCTATGTAAAACTAGTTGGACAAAGCCACTCGATTTAATGATCAAACTGCCAAAGAAGAAGAGGATCCTTTCGAAAGCCACAAACTTTGGAATTTATGAGGCAAATGCCTGTTAACCAGTTTCTTCTGAATCTTCATTGATTTTGGTTTATCTAAAAAACTTACATCATTTTCCATGTGTCTTTCTTTGCAGTAGTCATTTACGATGAGACATCCTCCTCTCAAATTAAAGCCACCATGCTGGTGGGTCTTAATCCTTTGGTTAGCTTTGGTGCCCTGTTTAGTCTTTACTTTACCCACCATTACGAATCATTCACCAAATGCCAATGATCTAAGGGCTCGGCTGTTGCAACATGTGGAGCGAGCCTACTTTCAACCCGAAGCCTTGGAAGAGACCATTCAAGAGGTTCAACAGATACTAAATCGAGATCCCAGTTTGCCAAGGCTAACAAGGTGCGTTTTAATAGACTTTTTCGAAGTGCCAGATTCTATATGTTAGCCTTTCCTTTTTAGAGGTGAAATTGAAGAACTCTATGAGAAAGTCACCCGTGAGGAATACCATAAAAGTCTGGAGGCCGGCGATAAGGTTAGAGCTGATAGCATGAGAGCTTTGATGCTGGTCTTACCCTACAACACCGATAACAATACCGATGAAAATCTACAGGTTTTATTAAATTGTAATAATTGTTGGCTCAAATAATTAATAATTTTCTTTTTCTTTAGGAACTTTTTAATCGTCCTCCTGTCACCAAAGTCGTGGATTCCTATACTTCGCATCAGCCCATACAGTTTCTAACACCTTCCGGCCTAAATGAAGGTAAATCAGAATTTATATCGGTGGGTCAAATGGATGCAACCACTTACAAGCCTTCGTTTATGTTGAAACCGCAAGCTGTAGCTCCCAATCCGACCACCTATCATCCTTCTAATCCTCCCCCAGTATTGTATCGCATGACCCCCTCGGTGAACAATGACAACTTTGTACCCTTTAAGCCTTTGGTTACCGATTTACCCTCCAATCATGCCTATGGACCGGACTCCCAAAGTCAGACTCCCAAGCCTGGTCAACGTTTCAGCAGTCATTATAGTGCCAAGGATGTGGAGTTTTTGAAATTGGCTTTAGAGAAAAGAAAGCAACCCGTCACTTCGTCAACAATAAAACCAGTGGCAGATGTTTTGGAATCCATGGGTATTGTGAGCCAGACTCAAAGTCGCAATCGTTTGGCTATGGATGATTATTATGCCGCTGAGAGTGCCCCAGCTCCTCAAGTAATCAGTGTGGCCGATCTAAAGGGCCTAAGACCACAAAGCTTGGCTCCTAAAATCAAACCTGATGCTTACTCGATGTTTAAGCCTTTAAATATTGGAGAAGAGATTAGAGTGAAACCCGAGGTGGAGGGTTATCTAACCAGGTTCGGCATTGTGGGCGGCAGGAAGAGGAAAGCCATTAAAAAGAATGAGGCTTCTTCCACCACTCAGAATGCTTTGGAACAATTGGGCGAAGGAAGTGAAATAGCCACAGCTAAGATACCTTCCAATAGTCATACGAAATCTAAAAAGAGCGCCCAGTCGACGGGCAACACAGTGGAATTAAATAAGCTGTTGGAGAATCTACGAGAATTGGAACGTTTGAATCTCAGTCCCAAAGCTGTGGCTACAACTGCAAGACCCACAACCACATCAACAACAACTACCACTACTACTACCACAACAACTCCGGCCCCAACCACCTTTTCTCCAGCCTTGATCACCAATGGTGATCCTTTGTTAATAGAACCCAAGAAACCACGCCGCCGTATAGATCCCAATTTTGATATTAATTTCGGTAGTCAAGGCAATCAGCAGACCGAAAGCAGTCAAACAGATCAATTATCACAGTTGTTGAAGAACCTGCAAGAATTGGAAAACTTGCAGGCTAAAACACAAAATACCGCCAAAACGGCAACCCCCTCTAACAAAGGTAGCAATGCTGCAGCTTCGAGGCCCGTAGGTGTGGTAACACCAGCTCCATTGACGGTAGAGTCACAGACCTTGGGTAATCGTTTTGCTCAGTCGGGATTAACACCCCAACAACATTTACTGCTTCTGCAGCAACAGGTTCGACAGGGCCAAACTCAACCGGACCTGCAGCAACTGCAACTGGTGCTGCAGCAATTACAGGCCTACGAGAAGGCAAATGCTAAGACTACCAAGAAGCCTACAACCACTACCACGACCACGGCTTTGCCACAATCTGGATTAACACCCCAACAGCAACTGCTTTACTTACAGCAACAGGTGCGTCAGGGCCAAGCTCAACCAGATTTACAGCAGTTACAACAAGTTCTGCAACAATTGCAAGCCTATGAGCAAGTGAACAGCAGAACTACCAAGAAACCTACAACTACCTCCACCAGCACGTCTACCACTAAGAAACCTGCCGCCAATCCAAATGATCCTATAGGACCTACTGATATATGGCAGCTACGTAAACTATTGACCGATGATCGTGAGCTAGAGAAATTGTTCGATCAAGCCAAGGCCAGACAACAAGCCCAGAAGCCTAAAACGACCACAACATCCACTACCAGCACTACTAAGAGACCGGGTCCCTCAATAACGGAATTGATGGAATTACAAAAATACTTTGCTGAATTGGATAGAGCTAGTACCAGAACCACCAGCACAACTCCAGCCCCAACAACAACCAGGCCAACTACAACAACAACCACCACCACAACTACAACCACCACACCACGTCCACCACCACCGCCGCCGCCAACAACCACGACCAGCACTACAACTACGACGACTACAACCACCCCAAGACCTGCTTTATATGAGCCGAACAACTATGATTCCAGACCTAAGAAACAATTAGCCGATCAGGCTCAACTCCAGGAACTTATAAATCGCGTCCAACAATTAGAGCGTTTGAACAATCGTCAAGCGGAGCTGCAAAATCCTCTAGCCACCGATACTCCTCTCTCTCCAATACTAGGATTTACCACACGTAATGTCAAGGCTTCGAGCTCGAACTCGCCACAAGGCGAAGATTATCGCTTACCAGTTAATGACTTCGCTAACCTTAGAACTCTCTACAATCAAGTGGAGAAAGCAGAGAGAGCTCAATATGGTGAGATAGAAATTTCCACAAAGGCTACAGCAGCCAAGGCGTATGAGGAACAGTTATATGACACCACTACCCGTAGATCGCAGAGCTTTGCTCAACGTATTATCGATATCACCAATGATACGGGATCGGGTAGCAGTCTGCGAGAAGTAGATGCCAATGAATTTGTACAGTTGCAAAAGTTGTTGAGTAAGGTTCAGGAATTGGAAAGAGTTAGGATTAATCTGCCCACTCCTAATCCTCGCGGCAAAAATGAAAGAGAAGCTACACCATCGCCTTCGCTACTCAGTGCAGCTTCGCAGAGAACTCAGAATGTACAGAACCTCAATGGGGCTCATATAGTGTATCCCTCTAAGGAAGAAGTATATCAATCTAAGGAAGAAGTATATCGTCCCAAGGAAGAGGTTTATCGTCCCAAGGAAGAGGTATATCGTCCCAAGGAAGAGCTATATCGCCATAAGGAAGAGGTTTATCGTCCCAAGGAAGAGCTATATCGCCATAAGGAAGATATCTATCGTCCTAAGGAAGTTGTATATCGTCCCAAGGATGAGGTATATCGTCCCAAGGAAGAGGTATATCGCCCTAGAGAAGACATTTATACTCCTAAAGATGCCACATTTAAGAGAGTAGAAGAACTCCTGATGAAAGATGCCGAAATCGATGACTTGAAATTGGATTTACCCACGTACAAACAAACCCTGGAGAAGCCTTATGTCATGCGCCAAAGTATACCCAAAGAACAATCCTCAAGTGAAGAATTAAAGGAAATTGTCTACGCCCAACCTTATGTGGAGAGCAGTACGTACAAGGAATTCCAGCCTCCCATGATACATAAGACCGTGACCAAGGAACCGCCACGTTTTGTGGCCACCAAAGGTCCGCTGGAGACGCCAGTGGTAACACAGCAGAAAGCCGATTTAGAAGAACTGCAAAAGCTTTTGAATAATGCCCAGGAGCTAAAAAAACTGGGCATCACTCTGCCCAAAGAGTTGACGGAGAAATTGGAGACCAAGTTTGATCAACCTCCCAGTGGTTACCAGAACATTGCCCAACCGGAGCCAACAAGGGCTAAAGATAAGATCTCTACTACCCAAGAAGAAGAGTTTATTAATCCTTTTGAATTTAAGGAAAGACCAGTCTTCCGACCCACCACAGAATCTCCAGAGCAGGATGAGCTCTCAGAAAAAACTGCGGTATTTTCTTTGACCACCATGAAGTCTTTGGTACCCAGACCTCCCAAGACCACCACTGAAAGTTCTGTGGAATTGCCCGTCTTCAGTGCCACCAAAATCATAGAGGCTGCCATTAAACGAGCTGCCAATAAGATAGGAGTCTCCACCGAGTTTCCCCAAGGATTCCGTCGCAGAAGCGATGACAATATAGATGACTTGGAGTTCGATGATGGTGATATGATGGCTGATTTCAGTGAATTTAATTATCAAATGGCTTTACCCGAGAGTCCTACTCCTGAAGTAGCCGAGATAACAGATAAACCCGAAGCAGATATATCTAAAGATTTAGGTGAATTGCAAAGATTAATAAAAAATCTGGAAGAGTTGCAAAAACTTAACATCAGCCAGGATCCGGAGTTATTAAGAAAAGCTGATGCCCAATATCTGGAGTCTCTGAAGAAAACGCAGCAACCCGAGGATGATACCATTAAAACAAGAAGACAAAGTGATGAAACTACCGAAAACACTTCACCGGTGACCAGTGAGAATATACCGGCCAATCCTACCAGAGTGCAATTAAATTTGAATTTGGATGAGGTAACACAAGCTGCCACAATTTCCTCAACAACGGAATCCAGTTCCACAAGTACCACTACCGAGGAGCCGCGTAATGGTTCTTTAGCTGACTTAGAAGATTCGTTTGGACCTGATCCTAATACCGAAGCCCCACCACCGCCAAAAAAGAAAAATGGTTTCTATTTCCTGGCCGATTGGAATTCCTTCCTTGAGGTGGGCGATGGTGATGATCAAGTGGTTGTACGTTTAAGTCCTAAAATTGGTGATCCTAGACTATTTTTACCGGTTAAGATACCTTAGATTAAATTTGAAGACAGCATTGTGGAATAGTCTAGTTAAGCACTTGTAAATATTTTCAGCAAATTCGTAAATAAGCTTAAATCCAACAAGTTAGTTCCCGAGGTTTCTTACCTCAAGGAAGCTGATCATGTTTAAGGGTTTAAAAGAAATCTAGTGGAATTTTTGTTGTTGCAATTATTAGTTTCATAGTAATATTTATTAATATATACAGAGAGGAGAAAAAAAAAGAATTTTACATAAAAAAATCAACTTAAAATTAATTATAAACAAAGGAGAGTTGGTGGTTTTCTATAAGACGAAAAAAAAACCTAAGCAAAAAAGTCACATTTAAACGAGTTATACAAAAAGAAAAAACAAAATAAATAGTTTAAGGCTGATTTAATGGTAATACAATAAGAATAAACATAGATAAACAAATAATTAAACAACAGAGAGTAAACAGAAATAAAAAGAAAAAATAAACTCAAAAAAGGGTAACAAATAAGAAGAACCAAGATAAAGAGATGTCTGGATCAAGCAAATTTAGCAACATACTAGAAGGTAAGAGGATCCTGAATCAAGACATTTAACAAATAAAAACTGAGGTAATGGCAATGCTACTCCAAGACCTTAAAATGTAAGAAGAACCCATGTAAGGAGAATTCTAGATCCTTGTTCCTTAACTACAAAATTAATGGAGGAGGAACTGGAGGATGAGCTGGAGCATATCCCTTTACAAATATTTTATTTTCTTTGAAGTTAACAGGTTCAGATAATGCTTTAAAACCCCTCTTCAACGGCTAAGCCCATGACGTGAATATTTTGGAATGGTTATCATTCAGGTACCTCAATGACAAGGCAATGGAGGAGCAGCTTGGGAAATTCCCATTACGAACATTTTATTTGTCTTGAAGTTAATAGGGTCAGATAATGCCTTCAACCCCCTAGTACTACGGCTAAGGCATGGAAAATATATTTGGAATGGTTATCATTATAGTATCTCAATTACAAGGCAATGGAGAAGCAGATTGGGAAAATCCCATTATAAATACAAAGAAAAAAATATTAAATTTACTCAAAGGATTTTTCTCGTAGTCAAGGTAAGACAATCCTGACTCAAGACATTTACCAAATAATAATAATGCATTTAGAGACATCCCAGGACCTCAATTGCAAGGCAATGGAGGTGGAGCTTGAGAAATTCCCATTACAGAAATTTCGTAAAATTTCATTTTCTGCAAAGTTAACAGGACCATATAATATTTCATGTTCCCATCATCACTGGGTAAGGTAATGGCAAGAATTTGTTGAACTTCAGAGTCCTGGCGGAAACTTGCAAACTTAACAAAGCCAGACAAGCCTTGATAACGCCATATCTGGACCTGACAACAGTTCTCAATGAACATCAGAAGAGTCTCTTGTTTCAGTCGTAACTCTATAAGAGAGCGTGGATTTTGGGCCTTAATGATTTGATAAGGATTCCCCTTGAACTCTCCGCCATATAGGTGTATAGAAGAATCCAGACCAGGAGTCAAGGTTTTGCTGACAGCCACTAAACGTCGAGGATTATTGAGCGAGCCTACTTTTAAAGAGAGGATTTCTTCTTTTTTAGTTAAATCTTCCTTGTAATTAAGAGGGATTATTCGCTCATTCTTAATTGAGGCAGAAGCCTTAGCATCCAAATCCCCGACCTCCGCTGACTTGTTATTTAATATTGCCACATATTTGCTTAACATTTTGTCGAACTTCCTTACACATTCTATAACACGGAAGAGATCCTGACTATGTTCACTTCCATTCCTAGCATTAGCTGCCGCCAATACTTCCGTAATTAAAGATGCCAAGGACTCTGTTATGTTCCTGCACAAAGGATGATTATGAGTTTCATTGTCCTTCAAATAGCCATGGATCTCCTCGATTTCTTCCACCGCTGGCCAGACAATTTGCAAAACATGAGCCGCCAAAACCTGGGACGGAGTTTCAGGTAAGGATATTTCCTCAAAATTGATTGTCAAATTATAAATTTTTTGACCTTGCAATTGCTCCATTATGGCTACAAAGTCGGGGATTAAATATTCATCAAATAAATCGGATTCTGGTATGCTCAATTGGGTTATATTTATCTGCTGATTTAATTTTTCCGATAGCTCCAGTAAAATACGTTCCAGAACTTGTTTGAAATCGGAAAAGGCAAATTTACGAGCCATCGAAGCATTAGGTTTCAGTAAAGAGATGGTCTCAAATTCTTGAAAACCCAACCAAGAAGGCAACTGAACATAAATGGGAAAGGAGACATCAGAGATTTCTTTTTTGAATTTATTATTTTTAGGATTATTTAGGGAAGCCATTTCCCGACCATTGGTTACCAGGATTTCCTCGCGAAAATTTTCGGAATCCACAAATCTATAGCTTTGACTTTTGGAACGTTCTTTGAAATATATTTTCCATTTTCTTAAGGTTTCAAAAGTTTCCAAATCCAGTTCTCTAACCAAATCCTTGGTTAAAATCAAAATGGAAGATTCAGTATTATTGGTTCTGCTTATATCCAAAATATCTTCTAAGTAAGCTCTTTCAGAAGTAGTAGCATTAGGTTTAGAACTCCACATAGTCACTCCCTTGAAGGAGGAGCAATTTAGTGGTTCTGTACTTTCATAATTAGTTATAAACTGTAGTGTAGCTGAATTTCGGGAAGCTACTACCATAACCTGTGCTATGGGACCCGATTCATATGAATGGAGGTATTCAAAGTTTTTCTCTCTAGAAAACCATTGATAAAAATGTGAAGTGCAACCCTCATTAAAAAGCAGGAAATTATCTTGATCACGTTTCAAATGGAATAGTTTCCCTCTTTGTCCTTCCATCAAATTTTTAGATATTTTGGTTCTATTCTCCAGATCCTTGACAAACGCCTCTTCCAGGTACTTAATTATAACAGATTTCTGTTCAATTTTCTTCCATATCTCCTTTAACATTTCACATAGTTCTTCTCGTTCCTTGTCATTATAACTTCTGGGTTTTCTGATGAAGGCATTATATTGCCAGGGATCAAACCCATTAATAGTATAGTGGAAATCTTGGGCCCCTTGCTTCACTATTAAGCTGCGCGCTGACCAGTTGCCCGTAATATATTGCATGGTCGGTCCACCTAAAGCTTTCAAAGAAGTTTGAAACCATTTCTGCAAATCAATACCAGTCACCAGATCATTTGTTTGAACCTGAGGACTATAGAGAGATTGGAAATAGACCGGAGATTGTAATTCTAGATTATCCTCCAGAGTGGCCACATCACTAAGATCTTTATTGCCATTGACGATGCCCAGTACCTGCAGATTCTGCAAAACCTGAATGGATTGTATGGTCAGGGGAGTGGTTATATGTTGTCCGCCATAGATCTGAAAGAGACATTATTTCTTAAAATTCTGAAGACGCAAGAATGTTTGAAAATGTGAAATTCCAAATCCTACCATCAATGTGTTATTGTATTCCTCTTCCAAATCCAAACCGTTCACCGAGTTATTTGCTTCTATAAAGTCCTGCAGGTAAACGTCCGAAAATGCCATGGTCTCATTAAAGTCCTGTGGAGTGTTTAGTGTCACTAGACGCGATAAATCCAGATCATTAATAAAATGAACATTTAGCGAATTAACATCCAAAGCTCCCGCAGAAAACTGCAGATAATCTGCAATGCGAAGAAATTGCATTAATATAAGAAGTTATAGACAGCTTTTTTGCAAATTTTTATCTTATTTTTTACAGAAATAAATAAAAATGAAACTATAAAGATCGACGATAAATAAATAATGCTCTTTAAACAACAAATATCAAATTTTTCTGTAAATAAAAAAATTAAAAAGAAATTTCCTGTTAAAAATGTAAACGATTTTTATAAAATAAATATAAAATAAATTCTGATTGAATATTTTAATATATTTTTATAGAAAATTTTAAAATATTTGTATATTGTAATGCAAATATTTTTATAGAAATTTTAAAATATTTTTATAAAAGACAAAAAAAATATTTATTAAAAAATAAATAATATATTTGGGGAAAAAATTGTATAATATTTTTTTAGACACATAATTTCTAAATGTTTTTCTAAAATAAAAAATTTCTAATAAAAAATTAACACATTTTTAAAACATGACTAATTAATATTTCAAAAATGTTGTTTACAACAAAGTACATACACACTTTGAAAATTTTCTTTAAAAAATTCTTAGAAAATTGCCTTAAAAAATTTAATTTTTTTGTAAAAAAAATATTTTTATAAAATTTTTAGCAATACTTTATTTACAGACAATTTTTAACAAATTGTTTTTATTAATAAAAAAATCTTACCTTTTTTATTTATAGCACAATTACTGTGATTTTTTTATTGTAGAATATTTTCTGACAATTTTTTTATTTCATTATTTTTTAATTTTTAAAAATATTTGTATAGAAAATATTCGAAACTACACAAAATTTTCGGAGAAATATAAATCATAGTAAATTTTTAGAGAAATAGGAATTATAGAAAATTTTTGGAGAAACAGAACTTATAGAAAATTTTCGGAGAAATAGAAATTATAGAAAATTTTCGGGGAAATAGAAATTATAGAAAATTTTCGGAGAAATAGAAATATAGAACATTTTCGGAGGAATTTTTATAGAAAATTTTCAGAGAAATTTTTATAGAACATTTTCGGAGAAATTTTTATAGGAAATTTTCATAGAAATTTTTATTTATTTTTAAGAAAATCTTTCGGAGAAATTTTTATAGAAAATCTTTCGTATAAATTTATGTAGAAAATCTTTCGGAGACATTTTTATAAAAAGTCTTTTGGAGAAATTTTTAGAAAATCTTTTGTATATATTTTTATCAAAAATTTTTTGGAGAAATTCTTACAGAAAATCTTTCGGAGAAATTTTTATAGACAATTTTCGGAGAAATTTCTCAAGAAAATCTTCTGAGAAATTTCTTTAAAAAATTTTCTAAGAAATTTTAATAGAACTGCTGAAGTTTTTATAGAAAATTCTGCTGAGAAATTTTTATAGAATGTTTTCTGAGAAATTTTACCGAAATCTTTTCCGAAAAATGTTAATAGAGAAACTTTCGAGACATTGTTCAAGAATAATTTTCTGAGAATATTTTCGGCGAAGATTTTTAAAGAACATTTTCGGAAAGATTTTTAAAACTCTTTTGGAGAAATTTTTATAGAAAATATTTCGAAGAAATTTTTATAGAAAATCTTTAGGAGAATATTTTTATAGAACATTTTCGTAGAAGATTTTGATAGAGAAATTTTTATAGAAAATATTTCGGAGAAATTTTTATAGAAAATATTTCGGAGAAATTTTTATAGAAAATATTTCGGAGAAATTTTTATAGAAAATATTTCGGAGAAATTTTTATAGAAAATATTTCGGAGAAATTTTTATAGAAAATATTTCGGAGAAATTTTTATAGAAAATATTTCGGAGAAATTTTTATAGAAAATATTTCGGAGAAATTTTTATAGCAAATATTTCGGAGAAATTTTTATAGCAAATATTTCGGAGAACTTTTTATAGCAAATATTTCGGAGAAATTTTTATAGCAAATATTTCGGAGAAATTTTTATAGCAAATATTTCGGAGAAATTTTTATAGCAAATATTTCGGAGAAATTTTTATAGCAAATATTTCGGAGAAATTTTTATAGCAAATATTTCGGAGAAATTTTTATAGAAAATATTTCGGAGAAATTTTTATAGCAAATATTTCGGAGAAATTTTTATAGCAAATATTTCGGAGAAATTTTTATAGCAAATATTTCGGAGAAATTTTTATAGAAAATATTTCGGAGAAATTTTTATAGAAAATATTTCGGAGAAATTTTTATAGAAAATATTTCGGAGAAATTTTTATAGAAAATATTTCGGAGAAATTTTTATAGAAAATATTTGGAGAAATTTTTATAGAAAATATTTTGGAGATATTTTTATAGAAATTATTTCGGAGAAATTTTTATAGAAATTATTTCGGAAAGATTTTTATAGAAAATTTTCGGAGATATTTTAGAGGAATAGAAATTTTAGAAAATTTTCGGAGAAATACAAATTATAGAAAATTTTCAAAGAAATTTTCGGAAAAATTTTTATAGAAATTTTCGGAGAAATTTTTATAGGAAATATTCGGAGAAATTTTTATAGGAAATTTTCGGAAAAATTTTTATAGGAAATTTTTGGAGAAATTTTTATAGAAACGTTTCAGAGAAATTTTTATAGAAAAATTTCATAGAAATTAGTATTCGGAGAAGTTTTGATAGAAAATCTTTCGGAGAAATTTTTATAGATAATCTTTTGGATATATTTTTATCGACATTTTTTTGGAAAAATTCTTACAGAAAATCTTTCGGATAAATTTTTAGATAATTTTAGGAGAAATTTCTATCTTCTGAGAAATTTTAATAGAACTGCTGACAAATTTTATATAAAATTCTGCTGAGAAATTTTTATATAAAATTCTGCTGAGAAATTTTTATAGAAAATTCTGCCGAGAAACATTTTAATATAATGTTTTCTGAGAAATTTTATCCACAACTTTTCGAAAAAATGTTAATAGAGAAACTTTCGGAAATTTTCAGGAATAATTTTCTGAGAATATTTTTATAGAACATTTTCGGAGAAGATTTTTAAAGAACATTATCGGAGAAGATTTTTATAGAAAATCTTTCGGAGAAATTTTTATAGAATATATATTTGCAGAAATTTTTATAGAAAATCTTTCGGAGAATATTTTTATTAAACATTTTCGGATAATATTTTTATAGAACATTTTCGGAAAATCTTTTTAAAGAACATTTTCGGAGAAGCCTTAAAGAACATTTTCGGAGAAGATTTTGATAGAAAATCTGTTGGAGAAATTTTTATAGAAAATCTTTTGGATATATTTTTATCGAAAATTTTTTGGAGAAATTCTTTCGGAGAAATTTTTATAGACAATTGTCGGAGAAATTTCTTTAGAGAAATTTTTATAAAAAATTTTCGAAGAAATTTTTATAGAAAATTTTCGAAGAAATTTTTATAGAAAATTTTCGAAGAAATTTTTATAGAAAATTTCCGAAGAAATTTTTATAGAACATTTTCGGAGATTTTTATAGAAAATTTTCGGAAAAGATTTTTATAGAAAATTTTCGGAAAAGATTTTTATAGAAAATTTTCGGAAAAGATTTTATGGAAAATTTTCGGAAAAGATTTTTATAGAAAATTTTCGGAAAAGATTTTTATAGAAAATTTTCGGAAAAGATTTTTATAGAAAATTTTCGGAAAAGATTTTTATAGAAAATTTTCGGAAAAGATTTTTATAAACAATTTTCGGAAAAGATTTTTATAGAAAATTTTCGGAAAAGATTTTTATAGAAAATTTTTGGAAAAAATTTTATAGAAAATATTTCGGAGAAATTTTTGTAGAAAATATTTCGGAGACATTTTTGTAGAAAATATTTCGGAGACATTTTTGTAGAAAATATTTCGGAGAAATTTTTATAGAAGATATTTCGGAGAAATTTTTATAGAAAATATTTCGGAGAAATTTTTATAGAAAATATTTCGGAGAAATATTTATAGAAAATATTTCGGAGAAATTTTTATAAAAAATATTTCGGAGAAATTTTTATAGAAAATATTTCGGAGAAATTTTTATAGAAAATATTTCGGAGAAATTTTTATAGAAAATTTTTCGGAGAATATTTTTATGGAACATTTTCGGTGATTTTTATAGGACATTTTCGGAGAAGATTTTTAAAGAACATTTTCGGAGAAGATTTTTATAGAAAATCTTTCAGAGAATATTTTTAGGAAATATTTCGGAGACATTTTTATAGAAAATCTTTCGATTAATATTTTTATAGAACATTTTCGGATAATATTTTTATAGAACATTTTCGGATATGATTTTTAAAGAACATTTTTTATTTTATCTTTAAAAAAACTATTATATTTTTTTTCAATATTTTTTATTTGTAGAGATTTATAAATGTATTCTACTCACGTGGTATGTATTGATCTTGATCCACTCTCAAGGTATCATTCAACCAGTCCACCAGCAGGCAACCATTCAACTTTTGTGTTTTCAAAGATTTATGCTCCGAAATCTGTTGGACTTTCACTGGGTCTTCAAATACTATAGGAGATGTAATGATCACCGGATCCTGGCCATGTATAAATATGATTTTCTGGAGGAGACTCTCCACATCCAGACCGTTTAGTTCATGAATATAGGCTCCTTTCTCTATAGATACCCGGCCGGTAAAATTATTTTGTCCTTCCAGATGACATTGATAGGATTTAAAAACTAAATGATCAAAGAAATCCGATAAATTCTTCAATTCCTGAAAGTCTCCCAGAACTGTTAAATCTTCCACAGAAATGGGATTTTCAAATTCTATCTGACCTTTTAAAACAAAATATTGTCTTTGATTGTCATAGTATAGAAGACTGTCCAAATCTTTTAAACTATTGTAATTTATCAGACCCTGGACTTCCAATTCGGGGGTAGTTAATTTTCCTTGGATTTTCACTGAACCTTGAAAAATATTTTCTTTAGTTTTCAAGGCGATATTATCGAAAGCTATGCCATTCAAGGCCTCAGTTTGGGAATTTTGTAAAACATAAACAGGTTTCAGAAAACTCTTGGGAGCCTTGATGATTGTGCGAGAGGCGTTGGTATTGGTCCTGAGAACTATATCTTCCATAAAATCGGGCATATGCAGACCTTGATAGTTGCCCCTTACCAAAATATCGCCCTTGACTTCCACTGGATTTTTAAATGTCAAAGAAGTGGTCAAATGATTGGGACGATTGAGCCAAATCGAAGTCATTTGTATATCTTCATCGAATAGTAAGCCATTGATTTTATGGACCTGGACATCCCCCGTCACGGTGATATGATCCACTTGTATTTGACCATTTAAAACCATTTCTGGAAGTTCTTCGATTTTTTCCAGAAAATCTAATAAATATTCAGCATTAATGCCATGTAATTCATCCGCCTTCAGACCTTGTGAAGCATAGAGCTCATCGAGGAAAAGATTGCCTTGGACTGGAGGTTCATGCCATGATCGCTCCTTAACAAAATCATGTAGCTCAATATTGTTCAACTTTCCAGGTCCCACAATATCTTGTGATAATTCTATGGTATTAGCTTCAAGATGATCGAATTCTGCCGTCTCCAAATGCAAATCTTCATAAAGTGTCTGAAGATTATCTTTAATGGGAAGATCATTGATTTTGTCGAGAATTATGAAATTTTCTGCTTGAAGTTCTTCATCAAATATTAATTGAGTTGTACTCAAATCCAAAGGTTTATCGAGGGATATAACTTCCCTAACCACATCCTCAATTCTAATGCCATCATAAAGACCTTTCACGGTTAAGTTATAGAAGTACACATAACCTTCCAGAGAGTTCAAGTCCAAAGTCTGCTGGGTATGCACCGTGAGAAATTTCTCTGTGGGAATTTTATTAATTGTATTATTTTCCAATTCAAAGTCAATGGGAAACATAACCAGAGAGAAGGATTTTCGGGATTCTATTACTATATTTTCGGAGGGATCTTCAGGTTTTTGTACTATCTCTTTGAGAAGATCACCCAATGGACGCCCATCCAAATCACCCTTAATGACAATGGGTCCATTGACCTGCAAGTCATTGAAAACGCAGTCGGCTTCTATAATATTCGACTCCTGTAGAGTAGGATTGGGTGGGAAGTTGGCCACATTACGGCCATGGGCAGTGCCATTTAACTGGGAAAGGAAAAATAGATGTTTATGTTGTATTTTGTCTTTACATTTTCTTCATAATAATAATAATAAATAAACAATAAATACGAGTACTTTATAATAAAAAATAAATAATATATTAAAATTTCTATGAAATTTTGTGTAAATAGTTTTTTAAGACATATTCTATAAATAAAAAATTTATATATAATAAATTCTCTATAAATAAAAATACATTTTCTATAATTATTCAATTCCTGTAATTAAAAAAATTCTAACTATCGTTGTATAAATATTTTCTAAAAAAATATAAAATTTCTAAGAAATTTGCTATATAAAAACATTTCTAAGAAATTTGCTATAAATAATAAATTTCTAAGATATTTTCTATAAATAAAAAGCTTCTAAGAAATTTTCTATATATAATTTTTTTTTAAAAATTTGCTATTAATAACAATCTTTTAAGAAATTTGCTATAAATAAAAAAATTCTAAGAAAATTGCTATAAATAAAAAATTTCTAAGAAAATTGCGATAAATAAAAAAATTCTAAGAAATTTGCTATAAATAAAAATTTCTAAGAAATTTGCTATAAATAAAAAAAATTCTAAGTAATTTGCTATAAATAAAAAATTTCTAAGTAATTTGCTATAAATAAAAAAAATCTAAGAAATTAGCTTTAAATAACAAAAATCTAAGAAATTTGCTTTAATTAAAACGTTTCTAAGAAATTTTGATATAAATAAAACAAATAAAATAACAATAAATAATATCTATAAATAAAAAATTTCTAAGAAATTTTCCATAAATAAAAATATTTCTAAGAAATTTTCTATAAATAAACAATATCTAAGAAATTTTCTATAAATAAACAATTTCTAAGAAAGTTACTATAAATAAAAAATTTGTATGAAATTTACTATTAATAAAAATTTTCTAACAAATTTGCTATAAATAAAAAATTTCTATGAAATTTGCTATAAAAAAATTTCTAAGAAATTTGATGTAAATAAAAAATGTCTAAGAAATTTGCTATAATTAAAAAATTTGTTACAAGCAAAAAAATTCTAAGTAATTTCCTATAAATATAAAATTCTAAAAATTTGATATATATAAAAAAATTCTAAGAAATTTGCTGTAAATAAAAAAAGTCTAAGAAATTTGCTATAAATAAAAAAGTCTAAGAAATTTGCTATAAATACAAAATTTCTAAGAATTTTAATACAAATAAAAGTTCGAAGAAATTTTCTATAAATAACAAATTTCTAAGAAATTTTCTATAAATAACAAATTTCTAAGATAATTTCTATAAATAACAAATTTCTAAGATATTTTCTATAAATAAAAAAATTCTAAGATATTTTCTATAAATAAAAAAATTCTAAGAAATTTTCTATAAATAAAAAATTTCTAACAAATTTTCTATAAATAAAGAATTTCTAAGAAATTTTCTATAAATAAATAATTTCTAAGGAAATTGCTATAACTAAAAAATGTTTAAGAAATTTGCTGTAACAAAAAAAGTTTTAAGAAACTAGCTATAAAAAAAATTCTAAAAAAAAAGAAAATTTGCTACAAATGAAATATGTCTAAGAAATTTGCTATAAATAAAACGTTTCTAAGAATTTTTTTTTAAATAAAAAAGATTTCTAAGAAATGTTCTATTAATAGAAAATTTGAAATTTAGTATTTATAGAAAATTTCTTAAAAAATTTTTATTTATAGAAAATTTTAAATTTGTTATTTATAGAAAATTTCTTAGAAATTTTTTATTTATTGAAAATTTCTTAGAAATTTTGTATTTATAGAAAATTTCTTAGAAATTTTGTATTTATAGAAAATTTCTTAGAAATTATGTATTTATAGGAAATTTCTTAGAAATTTTGTATTTATAGAAAATTTCTTAGATATTTTGTGTTTATAGAAAATTTCTTAGAAATTTTGTATTTATAGAAAATTTCTTAGAAATTTTGTATTTATAGAAAATTTCTTAGAAATTTTGTATTAATAGTAAATTTCTTAGAAATTTTCTATAAATAAAAAATTTCTTAGAAATTTTGTATTTATAGAAAATTTCTTAGAAATTTTGTATTTATAGAAAATTTCTTAGAAATTTTGTATTTATAGAAAATTTCTTAGAAATTTTGTATTTATAGTAAATTTCTTAGAAATTTTCTATAAATAAAAAATTTCTTAGAAATTTTGTATTTATAGAAAATTTCTTAGAAATTTTGTATTTATTGAAAATTTCTTAGAAATTTATTTATAGAAAATTTCTTAGAAATTTATTTATAGAAAATTTCTTAGAAATTTTTTATTTATAGAAAATTTCTTAGAAATTTTTTATTTATAGAAAATTTCTTAGAAATTTTTTATTTATAGAAAATTTCTTAGAAATTTTTTATTTATAGAAAATTTCTTAGAAATTTTTTATTTATAGAACATTTCTTAAACATTTTCTATTTATAGAAAATTTCTTAAACATTTTTTATTTATAGAAAATTTCTTAGAAATTTTTTATTTATAGAAAATTTTGTATTTATTGAACATTATTTATAAAAATTTTTTAGAATTTTTTTAATATTATAGACATTTTTTATTTGATTTCTTGGAAGTGTTTATTTATAGAAAATGTCATAATTTTTTTTAGATAATTTCTTAATATTGTTTTATTTATATCAAATTTTGTATTTATAGAAAATTTCGTAAAAATTTTGTATTTATAGAAAATTTCTTAAAAATTTTGTATTAATAAAAAATTTCTTAGAAATTTTGTATTTATAGAAAATTTCTTTGAAATTTTGTATTTATAGAAAATTTCTTTGAAATTTTTTATTTATAGAAAATTTCTTTGAAATTTTTTATTTATAGAAAATTTCTTTGAAAATTTCTTAATATTGTTTTATTTATATAAAATTTTGTATTTACAGAAAATTTCTTAAAAATTTTGTATTTATAAAAAATTTCTTAGAAATTTTGTATTTATAGAAAATTTCTTAGAAATTTTGTATTAATCGAAAATTTCTTAAAAATTTTGTATTTATCGAAAATTTCTTAAAAATTTTGTATTTATCGAAAATTTCTTAAAAAAAAATTATTTATCGAAAAATTCTTAGAAAATTTTTATTTATCGAAAATTTCTTAGAAATTTTGTATTTATCGAAAATTTCTTAGAAATTTTTTATTTATAGAAAATTTCTTAAAAATGTTGTATTTATATAAAATGACTTAGAAATTGGTTATTGAAAATTTCATTGACATTTGTTTATTTATAGACAAATTCTTACCTTTTTGCGGAATTTTTTTAGTAAAATTCACAAAAAAATTTCTTTTTAGAAAATTTCTTGGATCTTTTTGATTTATCGAAAATAACTATATAAATTCTTTTTGTCTTGAAATGTGTGTTCTTAGTTTTATTTATAAACAAAAAATTTTATAAATGCATCCTTACCTCCAAAATCTCCGATACTTCTAAATGATTAAAAATAGCGGATCCCAGCCAGTCCTGCTGGTCCCTTAGAGTTATAGCCTCCACAGGATTTTGACCATTTATCACACCTTCGGTATCCACAGAATTAGCTGATAAGGTATTATTGAAATATTTTTCAGCTCTGACTATAGAAGATCTAGGGCCATTGGAGACTAGGTAATCATCGGGAAAAGCCAAAGAATTTAGAGACTTTATGTTCAAAATATCTTCAACAATGACTTCCTGAAAGAAAAATCTAAATATCGTAACTTCTAAGAACCATAACTATTTTGCACACTCACTCCTTTCACCCTTAATGTTTCCAATACCTCCGGACGATTCTTAAATACCATATGTTTCTTTAAATCCTCCCACTTGAGGCCATTGATAAAATCAAACTCCAAATCTCCTTCCAGTTGTAGATCTTCTACTTCCTCAGCGGCCTGACGTTTTTGTGGTTCCTCTGCTTTCTCCAAGACCTCTAATTCCGAAACGATGATTTCTCCCGGAAAATCCAAAACGCCATTGTTTATATAGAATGATTGACCATTAAGATTTTCAATTTCCAATTCTTCAGCGAAAACTGTATCAAAACTCAAATCTTCATGGATTAATGCACCCTCATCCAGTTCTCTTCTCAGTCGGCCGGAGAAGAAGGATTTTTCCAAGTCTTCCAGGTTTTCGATGAGAAAATTCAAATCAACTTCACTGTCTTCGGGAGACCATTTGTAGTTGTTTAGAAATATTTCCTCAACTTCTCCATCAAACTCGAATTCTGGGGTTTGTAGAAAATCCACTGATGAAATATCATTGAACATTTGTTGTAGTAAGATTTCTTCAGGAGTATTTAGAAATTCTAAAGCTTGTTTGACTAAATCATCTCTTTCTTTGGCTAAAGCTTTGATAATATCAAAAGCTTCTTGAAGTTCTTGAAAAGCGGAATTTTTTGGCATTATTTCAAAATGAAAATGGTAAAGATGGGAGTTTCCTGTGGATTGTGGCAGTAGCAGCGATACTGCTTCCTTGTTTGATGAAATGGTAGCGCCTTTGAGATTTAAGTTATATAGGCAGCTTCCTATAGGAAGTATCTGGGATTTGGTGTGGCAACGAACTGGTAAACTTATTTCAAAAGAGTCTCCATTCCAAATTAGCAACTCAACAGAAGTTTGATTGAATGATCCACGTTTTTGTAATAATAATATTAAATCGTCTCGGTAGGTTCTTATGGCTAAAGGTAGGAATAAGTCCACCACTCCAAAACTGTTATCAAAAATGGTTTTCGTTTTGAATTGACCCCCTTGATAAAGCAATATTCTGGAATTATTGCCAGCCAAAGCCAGATATGACTTGCTAGAGATTTTAAAGGCTTTGGTAGAAAGCAGGCCCTGTGATTCCAACTCTTCTTTGAAGTGAAATTTAAACTGATTAGACGTCTGGGAATTAAATGAATAAATCACTGCTTTATTGCTTTGGGGAACAGCTAAAATTAACTCCTTTCCCGTTTTAAGTAAAGAAACCTCTTGGCAGGGCTTTTCGAGAGGCAAACTTTGGCTGAGCTTTACTTTTTGGGATTGTATATTAAAGTTGTAAATATCCAAAGAAGAATGATTATAACAAACTAATAAATATTCCTGGGAGTCCATAGAAAAATAAGTTATTTGATTTATAAATCGATCCAAAGTCCAATTGCCAAAAAATTCAAAATCTTCAATTTCCGAATATTTTCTATACCATAAAATATTCTCTTCGGAGGATATCAAGAGAATAGCCTCTTGGCGAGCTTGTTCAAAATTCCAATAGCTATAGGTTTCCAAAGCGATTATGGGATACGACACATTTAAAATTCGGATTGTATCTTGTTTATTTCTTTGCTGGAGGACTACCAACAAATCCTGCAACCTCCGCCCTATATAGAAATCCTGACCATCGAATCTTAGATGCTGCCATTCTTGGACATTTTTATCGCCCCAGCTGAGGGAAGGATCTTCTTCGATATATTTTAAGACCAGGGTATCCTTAGATCTTCTCTGATTGACTCGTAATTCAAGCAATTGCTGTTCATTCAGTTCTTCCAGGGCCTCTGCATTGGAGGTTATTATATTGGGTTTATCCTCCGAGTCTACCGAAGTTTCTGGCAGACTTTCATTTGACGCTGGAGTGATTTTACCTTTGGAATTTTGAGTTCCCTGGGAGTCAGGCCCTGTCCCTGTGACTCCATTGTCAGGTAATTTATTTAATCCCAGTTCTGTAGCGCCAGTTTTTGAAAAATTCTCCGGCAGAAGATGTTTGCGTTCCTGCAGATCTTTTAAATAATTTTCGCCAATCTTAGTGATGTGGTCCAAATCAAGATTTTTATTAAATTGGGGTTCTGCATCATTTCCTTGTCCTCCTCTTGCTGCTTGTTCATTAACTTTGCTTTGTTCGGACTTTAGACTCTCAATTTTAAAGCCTTCGTCTAAGGCTTGGACGGACGTTATATAGAAAACATTCTAATAAATAGAAATTTTGTTAAATTGTTTGTAATTTTTAAATTTTTTTATCTTAAAAAACTCACTTGAAACAGTAAAAAATCGAATACAAATATTAAAACAATCACTAGATTTTTTAACACAATTAAAGACATTTTACTACAATATGTTTTAAATGTTTAGAATTGCATTTCCAACATTGTTTGCCAACAAATGAACATATTCTCAATTAACGGTATATCGATTTTATTAACATAAGCTACGTTCAAAGAAGATAGTTACTCGTAAAAAGGAAAAAGAGGACAAGGTAGACTGGAAATTACCCTTTACTTAGAAAATTAAAAATATTTTTTTTTATAAATTTTCCTTTAAGATTATTTTTTAAATCTTTAAATTCGTATAGATATTTGTTCAATATATTTTCCAAATTATGTAAGCTGCTATCCAAAATAAGATGGTAAAGAAGGCAAAAATGAACCGATATACCCTATATTATTTCCAGAAACTTAAAAAGTTAATATATATAATAATATTTTTCTATAAATTTGAGTAAACTTCGTTTATTCGACCTGTACTGTGTATTAAATCAGATTTACATTTTTCTATAAATTTCTTTTAAGTAATTTTTTAAATCTTTTTAAATAAAAAATTAATTTTAAGTATTCTATTTTAATTTCCAATTTTAAATTTACAATATTAAATTTACGAGATTTAAGTTTTTCTATAATTTTTTAAATCTTCAAATTCGTATAAATATTTTTTAATCTATATTTAAAATTAAATTTGTACTATTCTATTATATAACATAATTTCCAATTTAAAATTTATGAGATTCCATTTTATGTACTAATTTCCAATTGAAATTGAAAATAGTTCTTTAAAGAAATCATTTTCTAATTTGAAATTACAAGATTTTTATTTTATGTACATTTCCTTACAAAACAGCCTGTATTTATGCTAGGATTGAGCATTACAGTGTAATGTAATAACAGCTGACGTACATGTTAACATAACAGTTATTGGCTCCTTCTCTCTCTCCATGTTACTCTGTTATCTCCACTGTTCCCATAACATTTACGCTAATGTTTATTTTCTTATATGACTTAAGCTTACTAAACATAGCAAAATATACCATAAATTAAATTATAAACAAGTAAACTTAATACAACAACACAAATTGAGCTTGTGTCCCACAAAACGAAGAACATTGTATTCTGTTCTTTCTAATTTATTAAAAAATCATAATACAAAATCTGATTTGGGCCGACACATCGATGTGGTTCTCACAAAAACGGAATTATTGCCCCTCATAACTCAAAAAATTACTGAACCGATCCTTTTGAAATTTTTAACACTATCTCTTTACATAATTTTTTGGTTGGTTTCAATCACAAATTTGTAACTGTGTCGTCACAAAAAAATCATAAAAATGTGTCTTTTTTGTACGAATTAAGAAATCGGGGTATAAATAAACTCCAGTTACAAATTTTAAGCGCGATTAGTTGACTTTTGCTGTCTCTATGACGTTATGAAGTAAAATCGGGGATATGATACATATGTGGGGCGATATCCAAAAATGGGCCGATATTGTCCACGTTCAATCCCAATATAAGAAGTATATGTTCCAAATTTCAGAAAATTGGAATTATGAACAAGTAAAGACGGATTAAGATGGATGGACATGGCTATATCGTCTTAGAATTTATACGATTAAGAATATATATATTTTATGGGGTCTCAGATCAAACGGAGTGACAAAATGAATATACCCCCATCACTTGGTGGAAGTTTTTAAAAATAATTTGTGCTCTTTCACATTATTACTGGGGCAACTTTCCCCCAAAAAGAGGAGAGTTTAGTGTCGCTAAGATTGAGTAAATTCCACTCTGTTATAATCCGGGTTTATCATTAAACTTTAATTTTTAAAATCGATTGCCTTTTCTATTTGACTTAGCAATTGGATGTAAATTCCAAAATACAGGATGGGGCCATTTAAAATTTGATTAGGCTATAAAAAAGTACTGATAATTTCTTCATATTTCTAGTTTTATTGGAAAGGTTGAACTTTGTCATTTAATAATGCAATACAATATCATTCATATGACTACCACGACTGGCTCGGCCGTACCTCATCGGATCAAACCAATTTTTCAGCACATTTTCGATTGTTTCGGGTCGAATCTCTTCAGTGGCAACTTCGATTTCATGTTTCAACGCTTCAATTGTCTCTGGATTGTTTGTGTAACATCTATCCTTAATGGCTCCCAAAGAAAATAATCCATATGGCTCAAATCACAAGTCAACGTAATTGGTAGTTCAAATTTAAAATTTTAAATGGCCCACCTTATGGCTGATTTTACTTCTATTTTTCTGATTAAGTTAAATAATTTTGAATGTATTTTTCGGTCTTTGAGCCAATGAATGTTTTGGAAAAGCCAAAGTGATTGTTTTTATTTTTGTAGGCAATGTCAATGTTCTTAACCAGTTCTTTTTTATGAAATTGCTTAATATTAAAAGAAAATTTGCTTTTCTCCTTGTAATGGGTGATCAATTTCGAGGTTCCTTACTTTTTTAAAGAAAAAAAAACACAGAAAATTCAAATTGAATGGGGAATGTTTATTATCATTTGAAAGAACATTCTTTGGCATTTATTTTCTGAAGATTATGTCTATCAAATGTTGGCCGCGGCTACGTTTCAGATGGTCCATCCGTTGAGTCCAATTGTCGATGACTCGTTCGAGCATTTCGAGTGGTAACTGGCGAATGACACGCGTGATGTTTTGCTCCAAGGCCTGAATCGAAGCGGGTTTGTCCGCATAAACGGTGTGATATCACACGATCTTGGTGGCCAATCGACCGGGCCAAAACGTGAAATTATCTGCTCACCGAAATGTTCTCTCAATAAATCCATTGATTGATGCGATGTGTGGGAAGTGGCGTCGTCTTGTTGAAACCAAATGTCGCCGAGATCACGAGCTTCAATTTCAGGCATCAAATAGTCGGTTATCATGGCACGATAACGGTCGCAATTGACGGTTACGTTCTCACCGGCATCATTTTTGAAGAAATATGGACCGATGATTCCGGTACGTCGGATCGGGAATCGGTCAATGACAAAAAGATAGCTCTTAACGATTGCTCATGGGTGTCAAGGTCGTGGGTCGATTGGAAAGTGTTTTCTTGGATTTTAAAAAAAAATGGACTTAGCGCAATTGGCGAACGATTATTTGATAATAAAACTGAATAATTTGTAAACGTTGTTCAGGCGTAAGTCTTTCCATGATGAAATGCCAAACAATACTTAACAAAAATAACATGACAGCATGACACGACTCACACGTGATCTTCCAAAAAAGGCAATTGAAAAAAGTATCTCTACTTGGATCACCCTATATATAGGTAGCGCAATCGTGAATATTCCGCTTAAATTTCCTTGTTGAAATTATTAATAACGGGTAGAATATATGTTAGCAAGAAAAAATATCATTTAAGCCTGCTAGTCATTTTTTCTTTAATGCCACCAGCACAAATTCCTTGTACAGGGTTGCCCATATTCGACGGACCCATCTGGCAACGCCATAACTTTTGACAGAGATGTCAGATCGCTTAATGACATACCGCGTTTGAAGCGTCAGTCCAAGCAGATTTTTACCATGGAACAATACACGCCACGCGAGCGCTCTGAAATAGTTGAAATTTACATTCAACAGAAGAAGTCAATTGTGAAAACTCAAAAAACAAAATTATCATGTCCGATGAAGCCCATTTCACATTGAATGGGACCGTAAATAAGCAAAATTGCCGTATTTACGCCACTGAAAATCCTCAGGAGATTCAAGAATTGCCTCTTCATGACGAAAAAGTCACAGTTTGGTGCGGCGTTAGTGCGAAAACGGTCATTGGGCCGTTTTTCTTCCAAAACGAAAATGGCCATGCTGTTACCATCAACCAGGAGCGTTATCGCGACATGATGACCAATTTTGTGATGCCAATTATTCGTCGAAAGCGTATGAGGCAGTTCTGGTTTCAACAAGACGGCGCTCCACCGCACACAAGTCGCATAACAATCGATTTTCTGAAGAATTTGTTTCCGGGCCGTTTGATGTCGAAAAGTGGTGATTTGGACTGGCCACCGCGTTCGCCCGATTTGACGCCGCCTGACTTCTTCTTGTGGGGATATTTGAAGTCAAAGGTTTACGTTAACAAGCCAAGGACCGTAGAAGAGCTCAAGGACAACATTCGTGAAGAAATAGCCGCTATTCCGGCCGAAATGTTGGCGAAAACGATGGACAATGCTGCAAAAAGGGCACAATACGCCATCAACGCCAGAGGCGGCCATTTGAGAGATATCATATTCAAAAATTGATGTAAACAAATCTACTTGGAACAAATTAAATGATTAAGATTGCCAACCGCCAAATTTTTATTTTTTTCTTTGATTTTTTTTAAAAAAACATGGGTCCGTCGAATATGGGCATCCCTGTACTTCATAGTAACAAGAAATAAAATACAATTTTAAACAATCCCATTGCTCAAAAATACTTGAAATAACTTTCATATATATAAATATACTTGAAATAACAAAAAATCGGCCCAAAATCTGCCCAAATTACAAATTCTTAATTTTTTCTGCCCAAATTTGGTCCGAAATGACGAAAACGGGAACACATTTGACAATATTTCTTCATATTCCGCTCTAATAGGGTGGTGTAGGGCAATATATACATCGCTACATCCTACTTTTGCCACATCTTTTACTTAGGTTTATTAAATTTATTCCTATTTACATTGTACATATTTCACTTTGCCTACAATTTTCCTCTCTTGGCAACCCTATTCTTTAATATAACATTTAACTAAAAGAAGCCGGTTTCCCATAAGTAAACAATGTTAACTATACTCGCTAATAACATCACACATACGCTCTTGTAGGTATTTGCTTTGCATTGGGGTTTCGCTCTCTCTCAGCCGTTTGCTGTGCGCTCTTTGGCTAATGTCATCAGTAACAGAGTAGCAGAGCATCCATTTATCCATCCACTTTGTTCGTTCGACAAGCAATTGTTTCAGTTGTTAGTTCGATGCAAAAAAACGTACGGTTCGGTTCGGTTCTGTTGTTCGGGTGTCGAGACGATATTAAAACGATGCAAAACAATAAAAAAGTTAAATAAGAAGATAAACTTGCTAAATTATTGAAAGAATCTGAGATTACATTAATAACCATTATTTTAAGGTTTGGTTGGAAAGTGTAAATTGTTAAAAATATAACGATATATCCGTGTTTTTGTGCTCCACCAGAAAAAAAATAAATAAAAGATTTTGTGCGTTTGTTTGTTTGCCTGTGTTTGTGTTAAAGGAATTCGAAAAGCAGCACGAAAGGAGGAGTACAAAAGGAAGAAGAAGGAAATAAGTGCAACTGTTGAGAAAAATGGGAAATTATTAATGAAATTTGTCAATTTCTTAACAAATTTAGAAAATTTATTGAAAATTATCGTAAAATTTATGGAAATTCATCAAAAATTCCCACGGGAAAAAGTGCCAAAAGTGTTTGTTTGATTTTCAAAGAAAAAGGGTGTGTTTCCTAGTGATTTTTATTGTTTTTTTTTGGATTTGTGGCTGACTCAAGTCAAAGTCAAGGACTTTATTGAGGAACTCAAACAAAAATTTCCTGATTTTGAGGATTTAATTCAACAAATTCAAGGTAAGTTTAATTTTCAACTCAAATTTTATCTAAATTTATCTACTGAAGCAACTGACTTCCTCCCCTTTTTCGTTTTTGAATGGGTCGTCGTCGGTCCTTTTGCTTTATTCACTGACCTTTTTTTTTAGTGGCTGCCTTTGGCTTTGCCGCTGCCACTGTGTTTGCTTCTGCTATTTTTAAAGTTTGTGCGTGGTTGTTGTTATTTTTTTTTATTGTTGGAGTTGCTTAGCAAATATGTACACACTTCGTGGTCTTCTCACCCTTCCCCCCGGCACGATGCGGTAGTAGGCTTTTTCGTATTATGTGCGTTTTGACGTCTGTAGTGTGCGTTCGTCCCCTCTGCTGCGGCCTGTTGTGGTTCCCGGTTCCCTTTTTTTTTTGAAAAAAAAAAACATTTGCTAATTTTTTTGTTGCCAAAGCAAATCTGTGCTGTGCGTTTTTTGGCGTTTAACCGCCGCTTTCCCTTGAAGGCTCCTCTTGTCCGTGATGTTGTTGTTAAGTTTCTTTTGTTGTTGATTTTCATCTGGGTACTTTTTTTGCGTGTTTCTATTGATGTTTTTTTTTGCATTTCTCGGTTGAAGGGATTGGCGCGTGCCATAGCGCTGTATTGTTCACATTCCCCATATACCGTTGTGCCACTCACTCGACATTTAACTTGGCCGAACGGTTTCCAATACTCTACAACATTAAGCAAAGTCATTAAATCTCTGCAAAATCTAAAAATTTGCCAACTTTTACAGTTTCACACTAATTACAAATACATAGTCATAAAAAAACATTTTGTTACCAAGCCACTTACTCCTCTTCATTAAAGTATGCTCGAACGGTTGCTGGGGCTTGTTGCACATTTCTCCACTCTATTCGTTTAGTACTTTTTTGAGGGTTTCTTTGTTTTTTGGGTAGAAAAATCAATAAATGTATCCGGGAATTATGTGTCAATTCTATGTTGCTTTGCTTTTGTAGGCCTACACTCTTCGCCACCCCCTGCGCATGTTCGTAAACACATGTTAACCAAATCGCTCGCTCTCTCTCCCTCTCAGTTTGGACAAATATCCAATATCTCCTTATCTGCAGCTCTCTGCCTCTCCCGTATTGATGTCAACAAAACAATGACAGCGCATATTTTGTCCTGTTTGGGAGCCACGAGCAGCATATTTTGCCGAAATGCAGTGGGAATGGGTGGGGGAGCCAGAAAAAAATCGAGATTTTTGCATTCGTACAAATTAATCCATGGGAAAGTTCAAGAAGTTATGTATTTAATATAATAATTTCCGGTTGAAAACTCAAAATATGGAAGAGAATTCCCCAAGTAACATAAAATATTGACAGTAGGTTTATCTTAATTTATCTTCAGTGTCGTGAGCGAAACTGTTAGTGAGAAAATTATCATTAATGAATTTGTTCATAAGGTATGAATGGTACACGCAAAGAAAAAAATTGTTTCGCAGAAACGAAAAGAAAGGAAATTTTAGACAACTAACGGGTTTTCCAATAGGGATGATATGATTTTGAAGTGACGTTTCGGCCAATTTGTAATATGTCATGATCTGTCATTTGTTTTTCATTGTATTCAGTAGTGTTTACAATTTCATCATGGAGAGATATACGCAAGAAATTATTCAGTTTTATTATCAAAATAATCGTTCTCCAATTGCAACTCCAGTCCACTTTTTTTAAATCAAAAAAAAAAAACACTTTCCAGTCGAGCTACGACCTTGACAATACCCAATTTTCGAGCACTTTTTCCACTAAATCAAGTCGTATGTCATGAATGGCACGTTCAATATTGACTTGTAAAGCTTGAAGAGCGTCTGGTTTATTTCGAAAGACGAATGACTGCAAATAACCCCTCAAGAAATAGTCTAAATAAAATATTGCTCATGGGTGTCACGGTCGTAGGTCGACTGGAAAGTGTTTTTTTGATTTAAAAAATAATGGACTTAGCATCATTTTCAAATGTGAGCGGAAAGTCTATTTTAGCTCCTTAGCGGTACGTCGGATCGGGAATCGGTCAATGGCAAAAAGATAGCTCTTAACGAGACCTAAAATATTGCTCATGGTTGTCAAGGTCATAAGTCGACTGGAAAGTGATTTAAAAAAATGGACTAAGCGCACGAAAATTTGCAATTGGAGAACGATTATGTTGATAATAAAACTGAATAATTTGCAAACGTTGTTCTTGCGTATATCTCTCCATGATGAAATTGTTAACACTACTGAATACAATTAAAAACAAATGACATATTACAAATGGCAGTCACTTCGAAATCATATCATCCCTTTTGGAAAACCCGTTATAACTGTAATTCGATGTTACGCCCAAGAGCTATAAAATTCGCTCTTAGAAGATAACAATTCTCGAGTGATAAAACGTATAACATATCTTCTGATTCTGCTCCGATAGGGAGCTGTAGGATATCATATATAATCGGTGAGATCTTTTTGTTAGAAAAAGTGCTGTCAGAGAAATACTTCTGTTCCTCAGAAAAAGAATTTTCCTATGAAAATGTACCACCAGTTAGACTTCTCCTGAGGAAAATCAACATCAGTATAAGCAGTGGAATTTGTTCTAATTAAAACTAATAATCAGTGATACTTTTGCTAAAGTCGGTGAGACTTTTTCTTAGAAGGCGTATCTTCACTGAGTTTTTCCTTCAGAAAAATTGATAACTATGAAATACTTCCGAAGGAAATTTATCATCAGAGATTTTTTCTTAAGACAGTAATCATATTACTTTTTATTCTCCGAAAGATCACGTTGTTGAAATCTGTTTGTTAGAAAAAGCGCTATCAGAGAAATACTTCTGTTCCTTAGGAAAAAATTTTTTGTATGGAAAAGTACCACCACTTAGACTTCTCCCAAGGAAAATCAACATAAGTATAAGCAGTGAAACTTTTTCTAATTAAAACTAATAATCAGTGATACTTTTCCTAAAGTCAGTGAGACTTTGTCTTAGGAAGCGAATCATCAGTGAGTTTTTCCTTAAGAAAAATTGATAACTATGAAATACTTCCAAAGGAAAAGTATCATCAAAGAGATTTTTCCTTTAGAAAGTATTCATATTAATTTATATTCTCAGGAACGATCACGTTAGTGAGATCTTTTTGTTAGAAAAAGTGCTATCAGAGAAATAATACTATTCCTTAGAAATATAATTTTTTTCCTATGAAAAAGTACCAACAGTTAGACTTCTCCCGAGGAAAATCATCATCAGTATAAGCCGTGAAATTTTTTTCTAATTAAAACTAATTATCAGTGATACTTTTGCTAAAGTCAGTGAGACTTTTTCTTAGGAGTGATTTTCTCATCAGTGAATTTTTCCTTAAGAAAAATTGATAACTACTTCCAACGGAAAAGTATCATTAATTTATATTCTCAGGAACGATCATGTTAGAAAAATCTTTTTGTTAGAAAAAGTATCATACTCACGTATTTTTTAATAAAGAAAAGTGCTATGAGAGAAATATTTCTTAATGAAATTATATAATAATAATAATATAAAATATTATCACTTATAATTTTCTTAAAGAAAAGCTTCAGCAAATAGAATTTTCTTAAAGAAAAGTTCCAGCAAAAAGAATTTTCTAATGAATAGTTTCATCAGTGATACGTCTATTAGGGAAATGTATCACCAGTGAGATATTCCACGGAGGGAACTATCATCATAGGGTTTTTCCTATAATATTTTTACTGAGGAAAAATATATTTTAATGTTTTTTAAATATAAATTATATTTCATTTCTTCTGAGGAAAAATTTCTCCAGTTAGGCTTTTCATTAGACATTTTATTTAATATCTCAGACTCTTCTGTCATTCCGCCTTTTCATTTCGAAAACCATTCGAAAAACATGATAAAAAAACATTCACATTCGTTGAAGGCAATTTTCTTAATGAAAAAATCCATTGAAAAGTCATTTGAAGTCTTCCTTCAAATGACACAGAAGTCCTTCGAATTTTAAATTTGTTCTTTTCATGCACAGGACGTGAAAAAGTCCTTGCATTTTTTGAAATTCCTTAAAATGATATTTATCTATCCCGATTTTCTTATGCAAATAGAAAAACATTAAACATTTGTATATTTGCAGAGAATAATGGCAAGCGTAGTTAATTGTTTTAATACTATATACAAAATTAAAACGACACCTAATAAGAAAAATCTAAGTTGATGTCTAATTAAGTCTTTTTTTGTATTGTATTATGAGTCGTCATCCCAAATATGGTCCTTCGAGATGACCAAAAACATTTGTTAATCAATATTTTGGAAGCTTCCACCAAAGTTTAAAAATATTAATTGTATTAATTTAAAATTGTTCCACTCTTATTATGTTAAAAATTGATTAGGAAACATTTCAGTTGAATTTTTTATGAATCTTCTTTCCAAATATGGTCCTTCGAGATGATCAAAAACATGATTTGCTTATTAATATATTTTAAGCATTTATCAAATTTAAATAATATTAATTGTATAAATTTAAAAAGTTATTGAGCGCCCCAGTAGGCGAGTTGGTAGCGTACTCGCCTATGACTTTGGGGGTCGTGGGTTCGATTCCCACCAGAGGCTTTGGTCTGTCGCTGCAAACATTTAGCCATATGGTCTTTGTAACCCGGCCTTTCCCTGGACCTTAAAATTAGAATATAAATTTAGTTTGTATTGTAATTCATATAAATAAATAAAAAGTTCAGTTTGTAAGCAAAATTTATTGAATTATAAACGTTTCGATGGTTAGAAATTCATTAAGAGGACGAATTTGATTGGTCTTTGTTTTTCTTATGAGTCGTCTTCCCAAAAATGGTTCTTCGAGATGAGCAAAAAACATTTGTTAATCAATATCTATGAAGCTTCCCCCAAAGTTATGAAATATTACTTGTATTAATTTAAAATTGCTCCAATCTTATTATGTTAAACATTTATTAAGAAAAATTTAAGTTGGATGGCTCATAAAGTGGAGCGAATATATTTTTATGTATCTTCATTCTAAATATGGTCCTTCCAGATGACCAATGCAATGATTTGCTTATTAATATTTTTGAAATATTCATCAAATTTAAATATTATTAATTGTATGAATTTAAAAAGGTCAGTTTATAAGGAAAATTAATTGAATTATAAACGTTTTGAAGGTCAGAAATTCATTAAGAGGACGAATTTAACTTCTTGTTATGAGTCGTCTTCCCAAAAATGGTCCTTCGAGATTACCAAAAACATTTGTTAATCAATATTTTTGAAGCTTCCAACAAAGACAACATATATTAATTGTATTAATTTAAAATTTCTCCAATCTTGTTATGTTAAAAATTTGTTATAAAAAATTTTAGTTGAATGGCCCATTAAGTGAAGCGAATATATTTTTATGAATCTTCTTTCCAAATATGGTCCTTCGAGGTGATCAAAAACATGATTTGCTTATTATTATATTTAAAGTTTTCGTCAAATTTAAATTTATTTATTTATTTATTTATAATATATTTTACCAAAAACTTTAAATAATATTAATTGTATACATTTAAAAAGGTCAGTTTATAAGAAAAATTTATTGAATTATAAACGCTATAAACGAAATTCATTAAGAGGACGACTTCAACTTGGTCTGTGTTTTCTTATGAGTCGTCTTCCCAAAAATGGTCCTTCGCGATGACCAAAAACATTTGTTAATCAATACTTTGGAAGCTTCCACTAAATTTAAAAAATATTAATTGTAGTAATTTAAAATTGTTCCAAACAAATTTAAATTGTTCCAAACCTATTAAAATTTTTTAAGAAAAATTTAATTTGAATGGCTCATCAAGTGGAGCGAATATATTCTTATGAATCTTCTTTCAAAATTATTAATATATTTAAAGTAATCGTCAAATTTAAATAATATTAATTCTACGAATTTAAAAACGTCAGATTATAAGGAAAATGTACTAAATTTTAAACGTTTTGAAAGTCAGATGTTCCTCAAGAGGAGGACGTAAACTTGGTTTGTGTTTTCCAAGACCTATAAAAAAGCCTTAAATGTAATTTTGTTGATATATATGCTAAGTCTATTTAATTGGTTAAATTCAATTATATACAATTAATGAATTCCCCATTTTCCTAGTAGATTATATTATTTTCTTTTGAATCTTCTTCCCAAATATGGTCCTTCGAGATGACCAAAAACATAATTTAATTATTAATAAATTGGAAGCGTTACAATTTATTAATAAAAATATTAAGTGTTTTAAATAAAAAATAATTTAATAATAAGAAAAAATAGAAAGCATAGAATAATACTCTTGACAAGAACTCGTATGTGGTTTCTCAAAATAACCAAATATGTAAATTGTTTATTTAACTTTTAAAAATCTCCATTAGCCTTAAAAATGCCAAATAAAATTAAGCAGATTTGGATGTAGTTAGTACTTAGATGTGGAATTATTTAGAATACTGCTATATAAAGTGTGCTATATAAGTTGTGAATCGAAATTTTTAATCGCGAAAATAGTTGAATTAGATAATTTTGTAAAATTCATCTCGGAGTCGACTCCGACTCCGGCTACGACTCCGAGATCGATTTTATAAAATGTATATATTACAAAATATTTAAAAAAAATAAAATGTATTTATTGGAAAGTATAATTTCGTGAAAGCAGCAAAAACAACGCCGACTTCGACTCCACAGCCCTGATTTCTCCTATAACTATTTGTCAAAAACGGTCCTTAGACTGGTCCCAAAACAACAGTTACTTTTAAAATATTGAACCTGATTGAACTAAAGATTAGAATGTCTAACATTTATAAGTATATTAAGTACAAAATTTTAAAAAGTACGCTATAATAGGATTTCTTAAACAAATTATGGTTTGGTCTTTATATTTTATTATATCTCCCTTAAAAACTTGACCACTTCTCCCTTTAATTGGAAAATCGGATTATTAAAATTACTAACCATAAGGGTGGCGACACAGTAGCAGAAAATTTTCAATATAAACCTGCCCCCACACACAAACGTCATCCGACAAAGGTCAAGTGTGATAACCATAAAACTATTACAATAAAACTTAAGTGTAATAATTTGGAAAGTGGTTACATGTACTAACACATTTATGATCCTTCGACAGTACTTTCTTGCATAATCTTCAAATGTGAGTGTTGGCTAAACAATATTGTCATGTAGCGTTTCTTAAGAAGAGAGGGGGTAGACGACGACCCGTCGATTTGGGTTCACAGCTTGCAGCTGTGGACACAAGGGTTCTGTTATCTGTGACATCTTTCCTCACACAATATCCAATCCAATGATGATGATTTCTATGTCACAAAATTGTTAACTATGTGCAAGTGTCTCTGTGTGTGCACTTTGGTGGTTGCTGAGAGGATATTTTCTTTGTAACTTTGTGTAGATTTAAAGCTGTTTTTGTTGACTAGAATAATTAATGTCATTTCATATTATGTATTATTATTATTACATGCATACGCTTAGAGAGTAACAGTCGAGGGCAAGAGTGATGGAATATATTTTTCGTAAAGAAAAGTCCCACTTTTCTATATGAAAAGTATTACTAATGATACTTTTCTATACGAAAAGCATCACTAATGATACTTTTCTATACGAAAAGCATCACTAATGATACTTTTCTATACGAAAAGCATCACTAATGATACTTTTCTATACGAAAAGCATCACTAATGATACTTTTCTATACGAAAAGCATCACTAATGATACTTTTCTATACGAAAAGCATCACTGATGATACTTTTCTATACGAAAAGCATCACTGATGATACTTTTCTATACGAAAAGCATCACTGATGATACTTTTCTATACGAAAAGCATCATTGATGATACTTTTCTATACGAAAAGCATCACTGATGATACTTTTCTATACGAAAAGCATCACTGATGATACTTTTCTATACGAAAAGCATCACTGATGATACTCTTCTATACGAAAAGCATCACTGATGATACTTTTCTATACGAAAAGCATCACTGATGATACTTTTCTATACGAAAAGCATCACTGATGATACTTTTCTATACGAAAAGCATCACTGATGATACTTTTCTATACGAAAAGCATCACTGATGATACTTTTCTATACGAAAAGCATCACTGATGATACTTTTCTATACGAAAAGCATCACTGATGATACTTTTCTATACGAAAAGCATCTCTGATGATAATTTTCTATACGAAAAGCATCTCTGATGATAATTTTCTATACGAAAAGCATCTCTGATGATACTTTTCTATAAGAAAAGCATCTCTGATGATACTTTTCTATACGAAAAGCATCACTGATGATACTTTTCTATACGAAAAGCGTCACTGATGATACTTTTCTATACGAAAAGCATCACTGATGATACTTTTCTGTACGAAAGGCATCACTGATGATACTTTTCTATACGAAAGGCATCACTGATGATACTTTTCTATACGAAAAGCATCACTCTTTATACATTTCTATACGAAAAGCATCACTGATTATACATTTCTATACGAAAAGCATCACTGATGATACTTTTCTATACGAAAAGCATCACTGATGATACTTTTCTATACGAAAAGCATCACTGATGATACTTTTCTATACGAAAAGCATAACTGATTATACTTTTCACTTTTCATCACTGATGATACTTTTCTATACGAAAAGCATCACTGATGATACTTTTCTATACGAAAAGCATCACTGATGATACTTTTCTATACGAAAAGCATCACTGATGATACTTTTCTATACGAAAAGCATCACTGATGATACTTTTCTATACGAAAAGCATAACTGATTATACTTTTCACTTTTCATCACTGATGATACTTTTCTATACGAAAAGCATCACTGATGATACTTTTCTATACGAAAAGCATCACTGATGATACTTTTCTATACGAAAAGCATCACTGATGATACTTTTCTATACGAAAAGCATCACTGATGATACTTTTCTATACGAAAAGCATCACTGATGATACTTTTCAATACGAAAAGCATCACTGATGATACTTTTCTATACGAAAATCATCACTGATGATACTTTTGTTTACGAAAAGCATCACTGATGATACTTTTCTATACGAAAATCATCACTGATGATACTTTTCTATACGAAAATCATCACTGATGATACTTTTCTATACGAAAAGCATCACTGATGATACTTTTCTATACGAAAAGCATCACTGATGATACTTTTCTATAAGAAAGGCATCACTAATGATACTTTTCTATACGAAAAGCATCTCTGATGATAATTTTCTATACGAAAAGCATCTCTGATGATAATTTTCTATACGAAAAGCATCTCTGATGATACTTTTCTATATGAAAAGCATCTCTGATGATACTTTTCTATACGAAAAGCATCTCCGATGATACTTTTCTATATACACTGATGATACTTTTCTATACGAAAAGCATCACTGATGATACTTTTCTATACACAGTTTTCAAGAAGGCTTGACACTCACTTTTGTTAGTCGCTGTCTGCGTTTGAGACACCAACTGCTTTTTCATCAAAAGATGCATTGTCACAAACCCGCCCTAGTGCCGTGTGTCCATCCCAAAGACTGCGGCTGACAGCCCATTGCTTTATAATGACTGACTCTTCTTGTCTGTGCGTGTGTTTTTTTTCTTACAGAAGAATCCTGCTGAGAATTTGTGTACCACCAACCACCCCTATGTTATGACATCGTTGCTTGCGCAACTAAATGTCAGTTTGACAACCAAATGTTTGTTGTGTTTACAAAAAAAAAACGGCAGACGTCGGCGGCGGCGACGTCATCTAAAAAAGAGAAATTTAAACAACAGCGAAAAACACATGCTGTCTATTGTCAAATTTTTTATATGAATTATTCAACATTTTGTCAGAGCGTGTGTGTGTTCCGGTAAACAAAAGGACTAATAAGTATTGTGAGGTTTCCTTTGTATGGATCCGAACATAAATCAAACGTTTCTTTAATGACTTTATTTAGAAAAAAAGGAAAAAAGCCACATGAATTCAGACATTCGAAGTATGAGTGCATATGGGGTGTTAAATAATTAATTAACCCCTTTTGTTCCCTCCGAAAATAACCCAAACAAACCACATAAAATGACCTAATAAATTTCAGAAAACGAAAACCGCAAAAATTGCACGCAAACTTGGTACACTTACTCACCACCCACCACTAGCACTCAGAACATAACATATGAGTCATTTAAAAAAGTTTTAATTTTAAAGGATTTTTAATCTTCATCCGGAGTGAGTCATATGTCAGTATCATGAACGTGGCATACATATGTTGTTGACACCCTGTTTGGTCTGAAAACATATATTCGCATAACCACCAACTCCAAAGTGATAAGTTTAGTGAACCTTTTTTTCGCTCATTTTAAGTATCCATAATTAATGGTTTTCTTGACATTGAATCACTTTTTTGCCTTGAGTTTTTTTATTTACATATATTTTTTGAGAATGTATAAAAATACTTCCAATTTTTTTGCTGTTTTCCTGTAAATTCGCACAAAATCTTTGCGTATGCGTTACTGCAATCTTTAACCATACATCATGGTGTCCGCCACTTCACACAAAACATTTCAACGTTGTCTCACAGACTTTCAGAGGCGAGGAAGGTCCCTTACCTCGGCGGCTCAATGCATAAACCACCAAACATAATTTTCATTCATAGCAATAAAACCCGATTACCTTGTCACAACATTTGCTGGTGTGTGTTTTGTTAAATAAAAACAGTTTTTGCACACGTTTGAAGAAGGCTTGCGACAGTGGGATAGGTTTTAAAAAAAAAAAAATAGTCTCAAGATGCAATTTTTCTTTACCAAAATTCTCACAGATGAAACTTGTTTATAGGAAAAATGTAACTAGTTAAAATTTTCAATAAAAAAAGTCTCACAGATGAAACTTTTCTATTGAAAAATATCACAGATGAAACTTGTCTATTGGAAAAATATCACAGATGAATCTTTTTTTTATTAGAAAAATTTCACAGATGAAAGTTTTTTATTGGAAAAATATCACAGATTAAACTTTTCTATAAGATAAGTCTTACAGATGAAACTTTTCTATAAGAAAAGTCTCACAGATGAAACTTTTCTATAAGAAAAGTCTCACAGATGAATCTTTTCTATAAGAAAAGTCTCATAGATGAAACTTATTTATAGGAAAAATTTAACTAATTAAATATTTGCATACGAAACCTCTCACAGATGAAACTTTTCTATAAGAAAAGTCTCACAGATGAAACTTTTCTATAAGAAAAGTCTCACAGATGAAACTTTTCTATAAGAAAAGTCTCACAGATGAAACTTTTCTATTAGAAAAGTCTTACAGATGAAACTTTTCTATAAGAAAAGTCTCACAGATGAAACTTTTCTATAAGAAAAGTCTCACAGATGAAACTTTTCTATTAGAAAAGTCTCACAGATGAATCTTTTCTATAAGAAAAGTCTCACAGATGAATCTTTTCTATAAGAAAAGTCTCACAGATGAAACTTTTCTATAAGAAAAGTCTCACAGATGAAAGTTTTCTATAAGAAAAGTCTCACAGATGAAACTTTTCTATAAGAAAAGTCTCACAGATGAAACTTTTCTATAAGAAAAGTCTCACAGATGAAACTTTTCTATAAGAAAAGTCTCACAGATGAAACTTTTCTATAAGAAAAGTCTCACAGATGAAACTTTTCTATAAGAAAAGTCTCACAGATGAAACTTTTCTATAAGAAAAGTTTCACAGATGAAGCTTTTCTATAAGAAAAGTCTCACAGATGAAACTTTACTGTAAGAAAAGTCTTACAGATGAAACTTTTCTATAGAAAAGTCTCACAGATGAAGCTTTTCTATAAGAAAAGTCTCACAGATGAAACTTTACTATAAGAAAAGTCTTACAGATGAAACTTTTCTATAGAAAAGTCTCACAGATGAAACCTCTCTATAAGAAAAGTCTCACAGATGAAACTTTTCTTAAAAAAAATATCACAGATTTAGGAAAAGTTTCACATTCTTTAGGACAAGTTTTACTGGTGATACTTTTCTGTAGGAAAATTTTCACTGGAATATCATTGGTGATATTTTGCTTACGGAAAATTTTTACTGGTGATACTTTCCTTTAGGAAAAGTGTCACTGGTTATACTTTTCTTTAGGAAAACTTTCACTGGCTATACTTTTCTATAGGAAAACTATCACTGGTGATACTTTTCTTTAGGAAAACTTTCACTGGATATACTTTTCTATAGGAAAACTATCACTGCTGATACTTTTCTTTACGAAAAGTTTCACTGTTGATACTTTTCATTAGGAAAATTTTCACTGCTGATACTTTTCTATAGGAAAAGATTCACTGGTGATACTTTTCGTTAGGAAAAGTTTCACTGGTGATACTTTTCTTTAGTAAAAGATTCACTGGTGATAATTTTCTTTAGGAAAATTTTCACAGGTGATACTTTTCTTTAGGAAAACTTTCACAGGTGATACTTTCTTTTGGAAAACTTTCACTGGTGATACTTTTCTTTAGGAACAGTTTCACTTGTGATACTCCTCTCTAGGAAAACTTACACTGGTGATACTTTTCTTTAGGAAATGTTTCACTGCTGATACTTTTCCTTAGGATAAGTTTCACTGGTGAGACTTTTCTTTAGGAAAATTTTCACTAGTGATACTTTTCTTTAGGAAAAGTTTCACTGGGGATACTTTTCTTTAGGAAAAGTTTCACTGGTGATACTTTCTTTAGGAAAATTTCACTGGTGATTCTTTTCTTTAGAAAAATTTCACTGGTGATTCTTTTCTTTAGGAAAAGCTTCACTGGTGATACTTTTCTTTAGGAAAAGTTTCACCGGTGATACTTTTCTTTAGGAAAAGTTTCACTGGTGATACTTTTCTTTAGGAAAAGTTTCACTGGTGATACTTTTCTTTATGAATAGTTTCACTTTAGGAAATGTTTCACTGGTGATACATTTCTCTAGGAAAAGTTTCGCTGACGATACATTTCCTTTGAGAAAACGATTATTTTTATTTTATTATTTGTTCTAAATATTTTGTTCACTTGCTCCACAGTTCGCCTTAGGTACCTTCTTAACACATCTGCATACGTAATGTCTGAGGTTTGTAAGACTTGACTTGAGTTTTGTCTGCGAAGTCAAAATTGAAATGAGTGCCTGCTTGAACACTCGCAAGTTGTGTCTGCTGAAGCGACTAGGCTGGAAACCGGTAACCTTTAAAGCGCCAGTCATTGGCCACGAGTCCGCCGTGCCAAATGCAAAAAAGAGCTTTTCTTGTCCTCCTCTTTGTCAGTCCTTATTCCAGACGCGTGCTTACTGCTGCTGGCTGTTGTTTGTCCTCGTGCGGTTTGCTAGTATTACGAGTATTTCATTTAAGAGCTGCTTTCCCGAGTTTCTGTCTTTCCAAGTGGCTTGGCTTAGTGTGTGTTCTATGCAGGGGCTGAGATTAGCAGGGAATAGATCTCCTGCCTTGATATTAATGACGCATATTAAAACCAGTTGAAGTTGAACGCATGTCAACCCACACATTTCACTTTTTTTCCTTGTGGTTTTTTTTATACATTCAAAATTTAAATTAAACTATGTATGTATAACATTAGCTAATCATAGCTGCTTTAAAACGGAAGACACGCCTGTCATATAGAGTTTTATGTGATGGGACCAAGTTTAGCTGCTAAAAAGATTTTTGATTTTAAACGAAGCGCTAAAGCTGGAATAAAGTTGGCGATCATTTAATAAATATTTATTTGTTCATTTATTTAAGTGCATTTTTTCAATTTGTCAAAATTGTTCTATTGGCTAATTAATATCTGTCAAACTTAGGAGTGATACAGTTTTTTTAGCATCCATTGTTATTATTTAAGTTTTGTCACCTTGAGGTTTCTATTCTTCTCGGGACAGTCTTTATTTAAATCCAACTTAAAATCTATATTTCATTTTCAAAAACTTTAATGAATGAAGTCAATCTTATTCATTAATAAAGTCGGGCTAATGGTAAAGTCTCCCACATGTTTCACAGCAGTAAGTCTTCCTGTCGTACTGCCTAAGCTAGCTCTAGTGGGCTGTGTGCCTACTGCAATTGATCTCGTTGCTCGTTTTAAAGTTTCTCTAAAGATAACAAACCGACAAAAGATTTCATAAGTATCAAAAAACACCAGAAAACAATAAAAAGGCAAATTTCATGAGGAAAATCTTCTTCATTGGCAGCTTAACAAAATGAACATGTGTTTAGACATGTTTGTTTTTTTATCTCCTACAGCTTCAAAATTGTTAGTATTATTATACCCTCACTTTAGTGTGACGAGGGTATATATCATTTGCTACGGAAAAAAGTGTAACACATCGAAGGAGTGATCTAAGACCCTAAGTATGTTCGGAGGAAATCCGTTTTGGGTCATTTTAAGTCGAATGAGCAATGTCCGTCCGTCTGTCTGTCTGTCTGTCTGTCTGTCTGTCTGTCTGCCTGTCTGTCTGTGTGTCTGCTGGCTGGTGCGCACGATAACTCTCGATAGGAGTAACCGATTGACTTCAAATTTGGTATGTGGTAATATTTTGATCTATCTCCGGATGAGTTCGAAGATGGGCCATATTGGTCTACTCCTTCTGGTACCTCCCACACAAAGGGTTAAAATTTAGTGAAATATTGATTCTTTAATAACTTCTATACTACTTATTCGAATCTTTTGAAATTCTGCACATAATATTAGTATATTAGTCGCTATTAACTCGAGAAAAATGGGTGAAGTTGACATGCCCGTTTTGGTACCTCCCACACAAATGGACCATTTTGCATCAAAATTTAACTGCTTATAACTTTAATACAAGTGCATAAAAATGCTTGAAATTTTCTACAGTATAATGTTTTTGTAGCGCCTATAGTCCGGTAAAAAATGGGCATTATTGTACAGCCCCTTTTGGTACCTCCCACACAAATGGACCGTTTCGTACCAAAAGTAAACGGCTTGTAACTTTAATACCAGTGCATACAAATACTTGAAATTTTGTACAGTGTAATGCTGTTATAGTGCCTATAGTCCTGTAAAAAGTGGGCGTTATCACCCCGCCCCTTTTTGTACCTCCCACACAAAATGACCAACTCATACCAAAATTACATAGCTCGTAACTTTAATATACCAGTGCACATAAACGCTTATAGTTCAGCACAATGCAATGTATTTAAGAATGTACTGTTTACCGAAAAATATGTGTATTTGGAAAACCCCTTCTGGTATCTCCCACACAAATTGACAGATTTATTGGTGTAATGTTATATATTACATTACTCACAAAGTGAGGGTATACCTTAGTCGGTTTACCCGACTGAAACTTTCTTACTTGTTTATATAGTTGTTTTTTCATCTTTCAACATTTCCTCGTATCTGATGAGATGGTGTTGCAGTGGCAATTTGTTTGTTTGCATGTTTATAAACTCTGTTTTGTGATTGTTTTTCTATACGTAGTTTTTTGCTTTTTTGCGAAATTAGCATAATTTTGTTTTTCTACGATCCATGTTTACTTTATCACAGACAATTAGTGAAGGAAGTATACGTCATAAATGTTGTAACTGCAGTCAAAATAATTAGGAATATTGTAATTTTTTGATCGGAAGTTATCAATTGGTATATTATTTTGATAGACTAAAACATTCTAAGTTGATTGGAAGCCATTACTTTAGTGCTGAAAGGTGGGCAAGTTTTCAGCACTTAGTAAATTTTTAACTTTAGAATGTTGTAAGCTTAACTACATTATAATAGATGAACATATGTATAAATATTTTCGGAAAAAAATTTATAACAGTTTTTATATATCAAAATATGTGTACACACTATAATGTCATTACAATTAATGAAATAAAGAAAAGATAGATTAATTGTAATAAATATTTTCTCAACTTCTGACCGTAGAAATTCACTTCAAGTTTTCAATTTTAACCTTTTATGACGTTTACTTTTGCTCATAAACGTTTAACCGGCTGCCACATGCAACTCTTCTTGTACATTATACAAATTAGTTTGGGGAATTGAATTAAGTTTATTGCCAAAGGTGTATTATTACATTTTTATGCATATATGAGTCCATACATATACTGATGTATAACAGATACAGTTACATAATTATGCTACAACAAGAAAAATGATAGTGAAGAAAACAACAACAAGTAATAGAAATCTGAGAACCTTTTTGAAAAAAAAATAAAAACACTATCAAGTCGGGGAATTTCGTGATGAGTATGACAATGATGATGTATCATCGCTTTATTTGCTTCAATTTAAAGCAGAAATAACACAATTTTTTTTAATTATTATTAAAACAGCTTTTTTTGCCGTGACAGCAATGTGGATAATAAATTGTACTTAAAATTGTTTTGTGGGACTTAATTAAATTGCTTGATTAATAACCAGCATAACAATCTGTGAAACGAAGAAGGCTCGGGAAGAATATCAAACAGTGGGAGATACAAATATGTACATAAATCAAAAATTATTTTAAAAACATTGGTGCTGAAAGGTATTCAAGTTTTCAGCACTTCGACATTTTTCAGTCGCAGCAAGAAGAAATACACACCATAGAATTTTTATTGTAACTTTGAATAAAAATAAGAATTTTTTTCTTATAGAATTTTAATTTCAATGTTAATTATAAATAAAATAGTTTTTTTAAATTAATTTTCCACTTTACTCCATAAAAATAGTCAATTTCAGTCTTCTACAAATGTATTTTATGTTAAAGAAAGCTATTACCTTAGTGCTGACAAGTAAGCAAGTTTTCAGCACTTGGAAATTTTTTACTTGTAGAAGTTTGCAATCCAAACCAAGTGGTTTACAATGTCATTTGCACATCAAAAATGATATTATTATTAGAAATTTGAATAAAAATAAGAATATTTTTATTAAGAATTCATATTTTACTCTACAATTATAAAAAAACAAAATTTGTTTATATACATTTTCGACCTTACTCCATAAAAATTGATTTGAAATTCAAACCAAGTGGTTTGCAATGCCATTTCCACATCAAAAATGTTATTATTATTATAAATTTGAATAAAAATTAGAATAATTTTCTTAATAATTCATATTTTACTCTACAATTATAAATAAAATAAAATTGTTTATATACTTTTTTGAACTTACTCCATAAAATTTTTTTTCTTAAGCCTTCTGCTAATGTATTTTAAGTGAAATAAAGCGATTACCTTAGTGCTGACAAGTAAGCAAGTTTTCAGCACTTGCAGTTTTTTACTTGTATGAGTTAAAAATCTGAACCAAGTGGTTTGCAATTCCATGCCTACTTCAAAAATTATATTTTTATTGTAAATTTGAATAAAAATAAGATTATTTTTTTTAAAAGTTAAAATTTCAACAATTATAAATAAAATAAAATTGTTTATACACATTTTCCACTTTACTCCATAAAAATAGCCAAGTTAAACCTTATGCAAATGTATTATAACTGAAATAAATCGATTACCCTAGTGTTGAAAGGTTTGCAAGTTCTCAGCACTTGTCAATTTTTTACTCGTAGAAATTTGAAATCCAAACCAAGTGTTTTGTAATTCCATTTATAGTTCAAAAATGATATTTTTATTGTAAATTTGAATAATAATAAGATAATATTCTTCAGGAGTTAAAATTTCAATGAACAATAACCAAAAAATAAAATAATATAAAATTTTTTATATTTATTTTTCACTTTACGCCATAAAAATTGTCAACTTAAGCCTTCTGCTAATGTATTTTAAGTGAAATAAAGCGATTACCTTAGTGCTGAAAGGTAATGAAGTTTTCATATAAATTTGAATAAAAATATGAAAACTTTTCTTAAGAATTAATATTTCACTCAACAATTATAAATGAAACATTATTATTTATATTTATTTTTCACTTTATTGCATACAAATTGTCAGCTTATTAATGATGATCCATGTTTACTTTATTACAGACAATTAGTGAAGGAATTATTTGTCTTAAATATTGTAATTGAAGTCAACATCATTAGCAATATAGTAATTATTTTATCAGAAAATATCAATTGGTATATTATTTTGATAGACCTATTCATTCTAAGTTGATTGGAAGCCATTACTTCAGTGCTGAAAGGTGGGCATGTTTTCAGCACTTGGAAAAGTTTTACCTTTAAAATGTTGTAAGCTTAACTATTCGATTGTTAATTTATATTATTATTATAAATTTGAATAAAAATAAGAATAATCTTCTTAAGAATTCATATTCCACTCTACAATTATAAATAAAATAGTATATATTTATTTTTCACTTTACTTCATGAAATTTGTCAACTTAATCCTTCTCGAAATGTATTTTAAGTGAAATAACGCGATTACCTTACAGCTGACAGATGGAAGTTTTCAGCAATTAACAATTGTTTACTTGGTGGTTTGCAAATCAATTTATACTTACAAAAAATATTTTTCATTGCTAATTTAAATAAAACCAAGAATATTTTTCTTCGAATTTATATTTCAGTGCACAATTAACAACATAATAAAATGGTTTATATTTATTTTCCACACTACCCCATAAATGTTGTAGACTTAAAACTACTACAGATGCATTTTAGGCGAAAAAAGCGATTACCGTAGAGCTGACAGGTATGCAAGTTTTCAGCTCTTGGCTATTTTTTACTCGTAGAAGCCTGAAATCCAAACCAAACAGCGTACAAATAATTTATACATCAAAATTGAAATATATATTGTAAATTTGAATAAATGAGAATAGTTTTCTTAACAATTCATATTTCATTGTACAATTAGCACTTGGCAATTTTTTACTTGCATGAGTTTAAAATCTGAACCAAGTGGTTTGCAATTCCATTTCTATTTCAAAAATTATATTTTTATTGTAAATTTGAATAAAAATTACAATATTTTTCTCAAGAATTGGAATTTCACTCTACAATTATAATTAAAATAAAAAATTGTATTTTCATATTCCACTTTACTCCTTAAGAATTGTAAACTTAAACCTTTTGCAAATGTATTTTATGTGAAATAAAGCAATTACTTTAGTGCTGACATGTATGCAAGTTTTCAGCACCTAGCAATTTTTTACTTTGTATTTTAAATTAGTTATTTTTATTGAAAATTTTAAATAATTTCTTAGTTATAGTAATTATTTAGTTTTTTTTTTCACACATATATTTTAACAACTGCCTATTTTTCTAAATGTTTTGAGCTCTAATATATTATTCAAACTAGTCGGGGAATTTAAGTTTATTTTGCGTGAATGATGAATGTTTCATTCTACATACATAAGACACGTTTTACTGAACAGTTTAATATTATTTTAGCTATAAATAAAATCTATTAAAATGCACTAGCTGTGGTCATCTAAGATATATGAGGATTTCTCATCTTATTTACTGCAGAATACTAATTTCTTGCGGTTGTTGTGGCAGAGACTCATCATGCAATCGGAAATAACTTCAGTAAACGTGCGCCTCTTAAATTGTTTCGCATAAAATGCAATAAATTTAACATTCTATGCTAATCGTTTCTGGTATCATAAATCACAAAATCGTTTGCTTTTTTGATTGGTATTAAGCTATCTAGACCAAAACATTTCAAATCAATTATTAATCGCTAAACATCTTCAAGGAATTTTTATTTCTGTACTTAATAAAGGTATTTTGTGGTTGGACTTGACGTTGACAGACTTTAAGCTTTCAATTAAAAACTACTTTCAAATTTTCAAATTTTATAATGACCTTTTGGATGTGAACATAGTTTTGCAACGAGTTATTGCAATAATATGCAAAGTTTATTGCTCCCCCTTTTTTTGCGTTTATCAGAATTTACTAAAAATACACAAATGTACTCATATTAATATATGCATAAAACATATTTAAATACGATGAATACGCCAGCAAACAAACAAAACGCAGTCAGAGGCTTCTTAAGTATACAAGTTTTGTGTTGCTTTGTGTTTTTATTTATTTATTTTTTTTTTTTTATTTTTTTTTTTCGAATTACAAACAAAACTAAGGAATGCCCGTGATTTGTATTCATTCCTCAGTGAAGGCAGAAAAACGTAAATCAATTTGAAAATCAAGAAACTGTTCATCCGCTTGTCATTGACTGAGTGGCGGACGGCGATTGCCACCACATCTGTTTGTTGAGATTAAAGTGCATGACAAGAAACACAGACCGGAGGCTGAAGTACACTTTCAACAACATGAACAAGTGCAAATATAATTAAATTAAAGTACGGAAGTTGTAGTATTCGTACATAGTAGTACTTTTCTCCCAAACACCAAAGCCCTTTCATTCATTCGGTTAGTCATTGAACAAAAAAGAACAAAAAACTCCATCCAAGGCCTGGACCTACTACTGAACTTTGAAGTCTGAAAACTTCATAATGGACAAAGTTTTTTCCAATTGCAGCTGCAGTTACTCTGTCATTGTACCTTGGACCTATTTTCATTCACTCGCTTTTGTAAGAGTCATGCACCTCTGCCTCCCTCGCGATATTAGTAGTAAATCGGTAATGGTTTAACTTTGGTGTTGTTGTTTCATTTCCTTGTCTCTTAGTTAGACAACAATTACATGCACTTAGTCTTAAATAGATTTACCAGAAAGGCAATTGAATTGTATTGGAGTTAATAGATTTTCATCATATGGGTTTTGTGGGAAGTATAACCAACAGTCAGCATTAGCACAATTTTGTGGTACACTTTTGCGGTATTTAAAATACACAAATTGTAATAAAATTTATATCACTGAAAAGCTATTATTCAAAAGATGTGCAGAAAATAAAAATTGATTTAAGTTAGTGAATAACATTATTCAATAATTTTAAATTAATAATATCTTATTAAATTTTAAATTAAATGTTTGTGGTACACTTTTAGACTCGTAAATATCCTCGAATTGTAATAAAATATATATCAAGAGAAAGCGTATTTTAATTTAGTTCGCTAAATAATAATTACCAGAATTGTTAATTTAAAGTCGCCATATTAAAATCGCGTCTACAGATTTTTGTGCTACACTTTTAGCTTTCGAAAAATATATCCTCAAATTGAAATTAATTATATATCAATGAAAACCTTCTATCTGAAAGAAATACAGATTATTAATATTACATTATTTTATTTAAAAAAATTTCCACAAAAAGGTAATTTAAAATTGTACAAATAACTTGTAGGGTCCTTAATGCACTCAAACTAAGATTTATTAATTTTCAACATCAACAAGTGATGAAAACCTGATTACCTTTCAGCACTAAGGTAATAGCATTTTTTTTCACTTGAAATACATTTGGGAGACACAAACCATTACGAATGAAAACTATTTGCTTAAATTTGTAAATTAAAAACTGGCAATGGTTTGTGTCTCCCAAATGTATTTCATGTGAAAAAAAATGCTATTACCTTAGTGCTGAAAGGTAATCAGGTTTTCATCACTTGTTGATGTTGGAAATTAATTTATCTTAGTTTGAAAATTGTGTGAGTGCATTAAGGACCCTAAAAGTTATTTGTATCATTTTAAATTACCTTTTTGTGGAGTTTTTTTTAATAAAATAATTTAATATTAATAATCTGTATTTATTTTTGTGGTACACTCTTGAAATCTTAAATGACCTCGGAATGTGATAAAATGTATATCTTCGGAAAGCTCTTATTCCAAAGGTGTGCAGTGTAGTATATGTTATTTAGATTTGTAAATAACAATACCTAAACAATTTAAATTAATACATACATACATATAATCATATTCAAAGTACCGCATTCACTTCTGTGGTACACTCTGAAAGCCCGTTATATATTTGAGTTGTAATAAAATGTATATCACCGAAAAGTTTTTTTTTGCAAGATATGCCGAATTAAATTTTTTTATATAATTGACTAAAAATAACTAACAGAAATGTGAAATTAAAGGCACCATAATAAAATCGAGTCATCAGATATTTGTGGTTCACTTTTGGAGCCTTAAATGGCCTCAAATTTAAATTAATTCTATAAAATAGAAAATCTTCTATCCTAAAGAAGTGCAGATAATTCATTTTAAATTACTTTATTACACAAAAATTTGTACAAAAGGGTTATTTAAAATGTTATACATAACTTTTTGGGCCCTTAATGCGTTTGCAAAATTTTTAAACAAAAATTAATTAATTTCAAGTTTCAACATGTGAAAAATTTTCAAGTGATGAAAACTTGATTACCTTTCAGCACTAAGGTAATAGCATTTTTTTTCAATTGAATTACATTTAAGAAACACAAACCATTGTGAATGAAAACTATTTGTTTAAATTTGTAAATTAAAAACTCTATGCAGATTTTGTGGTACACTTTTGAAATTTTAAATGACCTCAGAATGTGTTAAAATGTATATCATTGGAAAGCTCTTATTCCAAAGGTGTGCAGTGTAGAATATTTTATTTAGGTTTGTAAATAATAATACCTAAACAAATTTAATCATATTCAAAGTACCGCATTCACTTCTGTGGTACACTTTGAAAGCCCGTTATATCTTTGAGTTGTAATAAAATGTATATCACCGAAAAGTTTTTTTTTCCAAGATATGCCGAATTAAATTTTTTTATATAATTGACTAAAAATAACTAACAGAAATGTGAAATTAAAGGCGCCATAATAAAATCGAGTCATCAGATTTTTGTGGTTCACTTTTGGGGCCTTAAATGGCCTCAAATTTAAATTAATTCTATAAAATAGAAAATCTTCTATCCTAAAGAAGTGCAGATAATTCATTTTAAATTATTTTATTACACAAAAATTTGTACTTAATGCGTTTGCAAAATTTTTAAACAAAAACCAGTAAGGAAAGGCAGAAAGTCGGGCGGGGCCGACTATATAATACCCTACACCTCCCTAACAATGCGATAAGGGTCATTGCCATAATAATTTGGAATAATTGGTAAATGGGTAGAAACATATTATCTAATTCTGAAACGATAAACGCTAAATTAAGCAATATTCGTTCCTAAATTGAGAAACATCTTTTTGGAAAATGTTAATGATCGGAAGTAAAATACAACTTCTGTATATGGAGCTTTAATATAAATCTGAACCGATCTTCCCTGAATACTTATTCATGTAAAAAGACCTCCTTCTGTCGAATTTCGTGCTGATCGGATATAAAATACAGTCTCTACAGCGCTTACATGTCAAATCGGGGGTAACATATATATGGGAGCTATATCTAAATCTAAACCGAGTTTCTCCGAATTTGGCAGTATTCCTTCATGTAATAAGAAACCTCTTTCTGCCGAATTTCGCACTGATCGGATATAAAATACAGTTTTTACAGAGCTTATAGGTCAAATCGGGGGTAACATATATATGGGAGCTATATCTAAATCTGAACCGATTTCTTCCAAATTTAATAGTGTTCATCCATATAATCAGAAACATCTTTCTGCCGAATTTCATACTGATCGGATATAAAATAAAGTTTTTACAGCGCTTACATGTCAAATTGGGGGTAACGTATATATGGGGGCTATATCTAAATCTGAACCGATTTCTTCCAAATTAAATAGTGTTCAGCCATATAATAAGAAACCTCTTTCTGCCGAATTTCATACTGATCGGATATAAAATAAAGTTTTTACAGCGCTTACATGTCAAATCGGGGGTAACGTATATATGGAGGCTATATCTAAATCTGAACCGATTTCTTCCAAATTTAATAGTGTTCATCCATATAATAAGAAACCTCTTTCTGCCGAATTTCATACTGATCGGATATAAAATAAATTTTTTACAGCGCTTACATGTCAAATCGGGGCTAACATATATATGGGGGCTATATCTAAATCTGAACCGATTTTAACCAAATTCAATAGGGATCGTCCTTGGGCCAAAAAAAAGATATGTGTAAAGTTTCGTCGAGATCGGACCATAATTGCGACCTGTACTTTGATTACAAGAATACATGCACAGACAGACAGACGGACAGACGGACATAGCTAAATCAACTCAGAAAGTGATTCTAAGTCGATCGGTATAATAAACGATGGGTCTGTTTCTTCTCCTTTTGGGTGTTACAAACAAATGCACAAAGTTATAATACCCTGTACCACAGTGTGGTGTAGGGTATAATTAATTAATTTCAAGTTTCAACATGCGAAAAATTTTCAAGTGATGAAAACTTGATTACCTTTCAGCACTAAGGTAATAGCATTTTTTTCACTTGAAGTATATTTGAGAAACACAAACCACTGTGTATGAAAACTATTTTTTTAAATTTGTTAATTACAAACTCTATGCATATTTTGTGGTACACTTTTAAGGTCTTAAGCGTTCTCAAGATGCAATAAAATGTATATCATCAAAAAGCTTTTATTCCACAAAAGTGCAGTGTAAAGTATTTTATATAGTTTAGTAAGTAACAATATTCAAAAAATTTAAAATAATATAATCATATTAAAAGTAGCACACTCAGTTTTGTGGTACACATTTAAAGCTCTAAATATCTTCAAATTGCAATAAAATATATATCAATAAAAAGCTCCTTTTCCCAAGATATGCAGAATTTAAACGTTTCATTTAGTTGACTAAAAATAAATACGTGAAATTTTAATTTAAAGTCGCCTTATTAAAATCACGTTTATAGATTTTTGTGGTACACTTTAAGGGTCTTAAATATCCTTAAATTAAAATGCCTTCTATATCAAAGAAAAGCTTCTATCCAAAAGAAATGCAGATAATTAATTTTAGTTTATTTTATAATATAAAAATATCCTCAAAAATTTAATCTAAAACTATATGGACTACTTTTAGAGCCCTTAATGCCATCGCTAAATTTTTAAACGTAAGTAAATTTATTTCAAACTTTAATAAGTGAAAAAGGAGCAAGTGATGAAAACATGATTACCTTTCAGCACTAAGATAATAACCTTCTTTTGACTTGAAATAAATTTGAGAAACACAAAGTCATTCTATGCGGATTTTGTGGTACACTTTTAAGGTATATGGCCTCAGAATGTGGTAAAATGTATATCATGGGAAAGCACTATTTCTAAAGAAGTGCAGAGTATTATTATTTATTTGGTTCTGTAAAAACAACTATGGAAAAAGTTTATATCAAATAATTAAAATTGCGTTTACAGACTTTGGGAAAATTTTAGATCCTTTAATGTGATAATAATCTTATTTCAAACATGTCCACAATAATATGTTTCTTTTAATTTTATGATTATTTAATTTAATTAAATTGTTTTAACTACAGAAATCCATAAACCTCCCAAAAATATGCCACAAAAAATATCCTTTGTGCTTTTCATTTACAAAAAGTTTACGTTTAATATGGCGTCGCGTCTGACAATTGTTTCTAATGCCGAAAAATTATTAGTTATTACGTTAGTGCTGAAAGGTAATTACGTTTTCATCATTTGACGATTTTGAACTTATTTCATATTGAATAAGAGCTATTACCGTAGTGCTGAAAGGTAAGCAGGTTTTCCTCACATGCTAAATATTAACTTCTGGACGTTTTGTATGACTATTTTAGTCGTAAACATATTTTATATTGAAAAAGAGCTACTACCGTAGTGCTGAAAGGTAAGCAGGTTTTCCTCAATTGGCAAATTGTAACTTCTGGCAGTTTTTTACGATTACCTTTTGATTTGTGCCACAAATTTGATTAAAAATAAAAATATTTCCTTGAAAAATGCCAAATTATTTTATATTTTAATATAACATTTCTAAAAATACCATTACAAGATTGTGGGGTTTTTTTAATCTATATTTCGTAGGCAGCTATAACAAACTACAATAGATTTCATATATATTGCATATGATATTAACATTTCATTCGTAAACAATTTTCATAATGAAAAGAGCTATTACAGTAGTGCAGATAGGTAAGCAGGTTTTCCTCACTTGTCAAATTTTAACTTCTGGCAGTTTTTTACGAATACTTAATTTGCATTAAACTTATCCCATTTCCTTTAAAAATTCCTTATTATCTAATGTTTCTGAAAAACATTAAAAAGTATTGTGGGTTCTTTTTTAAAAATTTTTCTTTGGTAGCTACAGCTCCCCTTACAAGTTAATTCATTAATTTCAATGTACAATTTTTATCTTACTGTGGAAAAACGATATTACCGTAGTGCTGAAAGGTAAGCAGGTTTTCCTCACTTCCGAAATCTTAACTTCTGGACATTTCGTATGAATACCTTTTGGTTTTTACCGCTATATTTATTTAAAATTAGCATAGTTCCTTAAAAAATGCAAAATTATTTAGTATTTTAATGTAAAATAATTTATTTATTTATTTATTTTGGGTCCTTTTTAATCTATATTTTTACATCCCTCGCAAGTTCATTCATTAATTTCAATCGAAAATTTGTGCCTAATTGCGGAAAGAGCTATTACCTTAGTGATTAAAGGTAATCAGGTTTTCATCACTTGTAAAATTTTATCTACTTGTAGTTTGATATTGATAACTTTGTATTTTTATTGCAAATTTTATTTAAACTTCCCAAATTTCATTCAAAATTTCCCAATTATTTCGTATTTTAAATTAAAAATTTTGAAAAATCCATTACAAAGTATTGTGGGTTCATTTTAATCTATATTTATTTGGTAACTATACCTTCCTTTACAGGTTCATTCATTCATTTCAATCAAAAATTGTTGTTTTATTGCGAAAAAAAATGTCATTACCTTAGTGCTGAATGGTAATCAGGTTTTCATCACTTGCCAAATTTTAATTTCTAGGTGCCTGATAAGCGATTCTTTCTATTTTTACTCCAAATTTTATTAAAAAAGCTAATTTTCCTTAAAAATTCCTACAAATTATGAATTTAAATAGAAAATTATAATATTTTTATTACAAATACTGTGAGTCCTCTTCAATCTATATTCCTCTTGTCGTTATACTTCCCTTCCCTTCATTCATTCATTCATTCACTACAATCTAAAATAGTTGTCTAACTGCGGTTTTTGGTGCGGTTTAATAGGAAACAAAGGTTCGAATTGCTCCAATGGGAATAGGAAGCACTGAAAAAGGTGAATGAAGCCTTAAAATAACTGAACTTTAATTGGCGCATTATTTACCGTCGAATAGTAGCAGAAATTTTCTACACATTTACTCATTGTTAACATTCTTAATAACAATTTACAATTAATCAGTTATTTTAACACTTTCTAAGTGATTAATTGTTGTAAACCTTCAATGAAGAGGGGTCTTCGAAAAAAATATTTGAGTCATGTCAAGTTTATTTATCAACACTCATTCAAATACCTTTTGTTGAGAATTTTTTTGAACAAATTCTTTGCAATTGTTTTCTTAAGAATAATTTTTTATTGTTCAACTGCGAAGTTTGTTTTTCTGTTTTCAATTTCAATTTCGTTTTCAGTTTCTATCTTTTCAATTCATTTATTATTCGTGGATTGGTTTGTTTATTTTTTATTTTTTTTTTCTTTTCTTCTAAGTGTTGAAGTCCATATTGTGGTGGCATAATTAAAAAAAATATCTGCTTGGCTTGATTTTTATTTACTTTCGTTTTAATTGATGACACATTTTCTTAGCTTTGTGGGCAAAAATTGTTCTTTGTCATGCCTCAGGAGGAGCCAATAAATCGCTCGATAAAACCGTAAATAACGATTTTAATTAATTGAGTTGCAGAGGGTCAGACAACCGAGTTAATTGAAAAAATGTGTTAATTTTTTTGAGCTGTTGTTGAGTTTTAGAATACCAAATTATTTTACATGGTGATTCACTTTTATTTTTAAATGCACTTTTTGTTCTCAATAGGAACTTGTTTTGCTGACTCAAAATAAACTATTTTCATGAATTTCCAATTACAATTCAATTGCAATTTAAAAATAGCAGGTTGAGTTACCCTCACATGTGTAAAACTAAATATTTATATAAAAAAAACTAAACACTTATCAAGGCCAGTATTGATCAGTTATAGTAGAGCCATGAGGCTCTACAATTCTTTTTTACATATGTAGATCAATTGATAGGGCCAAGCGCTGTTTGTAATATCAATCAATTCAATTGTAATGCGAAAATTAAACTATACAAATGGAAATTGACTGTCAATTATACAAACTTATGTCACATAACAAAATCGAAAAAAAGTTTATTAATTAAATATTATTAATGAATTTCTTACTGTGTATTGCACGTGTATAGTATTTATGGGACATAAGAGTCTAAGGCTGTAACTTTAGAAAACAATAAAAATTGGAAAAGTAAGAAATATCTAATACATTTTCTTTAAATAAGAAATTTTCTATGTAAATAAAAAAATTTAAAAAGTTTTATATAAATATAAAATGCCTAAGAAATCATTGATTTGTCACTAGGATATTCTCATGTCTTTAGTCATGTCATGTATTATAAGTTTTTTAAAAAACGGTGCCTAAGAAATTTCTAAAAAATAAAAAATTCTATGAAATTTTCTATAAATAAAAATATTCTAAGTAAATTTTTAAAAATAAAAAAATGTCTACGGAATTTTCTAATAAATTTTCTAAAAAAATTTGTAAAAAATACATTTCTAAGAAATTTTCTATAAATACAAAATTTCTAAGAAATTTTCTATAAATACAAAATTTCTAAGAAATTTTCTATAAATACAAAATTTCTAAGAAATTTTCTATAAATACAAAATTTCTAAGAAATTTTCTATAAATACAAAATTTCTAAGAAATTTTCTATAAATACAAAATTTCTAAGAAATTTTCTATAAATACAAAATTTCTAAGAAATTTTCTATAAATACAAAATTTCTAAGAAATTTTCAATAAATTCAAAATTTCTAAAAAAATTTATATAAATACAAAATTTCTAAAAAAATTTATATAAATACAAAATTTCTGAGAAATTTTCTATAAATACAAAATTTCGGAGAAATTTTCTATAAATACAAAATTTCGGAGAAATTTTCTATAAATACAGAATTTTGGAAAATTTTCTATAAATACAAAATTTCTGAGAAATTTTCTATAAATACAAAATTTCTGAGAAATTTTCTATAAATACAAAATTTCTGAGAAATTTTCTATAAATACAAAATTTCTGAGAAATTTTCTATAAATACAAAATTTCTGAGAAATTCTCTATAAGTACAAAATTTCGGAGAAATTTTCTATAAATTCTGAGAAATTTTCTATAAATACAATATTTCTGAGAAATTTGCTATAAATACACGCTGAAAAAAAATCGCTTCTGTAGTATATTGTCCCAAACATATTCGGCTTGAAACATATATATGTTTAGGGTACACTCCAAACATATAATAATTGAAACACACAAAAATTATATATTTGGGAGGATGTTGTTCGAAATAAATCTTTGTTCACATCCCAATATGTGTTTATTTTGGACTATTTTTTCCGAAACAAATATTTGGTTGCATTTAAGTATTCAGAAAACAATTGAGTTAAATTTGTCAGTAATTCAAAGTAAATTTTTGGAAATTTTTCATGTCGTAAGAATAATAAATAATAATAATTGAAATCGTATAATCTTGGATCGAAATCTATTACGTGGAGGATTGAAAACTAATGATGGCTTGGAATACTCAGACATTTTAAATTATTAATTTAAAACAAAGGTTAATGTTGCATTTCGTATCATAACTGGGAGGCTGAATGCTAAACGTAATTCGAAAAATCGAAAAGTTTCGAAAATATTTTTTAAATAAAATATATTTGGAGAAATTCCTAAACTATAATTTTATTTGTTTTCAAACACATATTTTATTTGAGAAATTTAGTTTGCAAATATTATATGTTGTAACATATTAATATATGAGTTCCAAATATATTTTACTGATTTTCAAATAAAATTTATTTGATCAGAAATATATAATATTTAAAAATTTGTGTTCCAAATATATTTTCTTTCGATTCAAACATATCAGAAAAGGCGATTTTGCCCCGTGTACAAAATTTCTGAGAAATTTTCTATAAATACAAAATTTCTGAGAAATTTTCTATAAATACAAAATTTCTGAGAAATTTTCTATTAATACAAAATTTCGGAGAAATTTTCTATAAATTCTGAGAAATTTGCTATAAATACAAAATTTCTGAGAAATTTGCTATAAATACAAAATTTCTGAGAAATTTGCTATAAATACAAAATTTCTGAGAAATTTTCTATAAATACAAAATTTCTGAGAAAGAAATTGAAATTTCTAAAAAATAAAAAATTCTATGAAATTTTCTATAAATAAAAATATTCTAAGTAAATTTTTAAAAATAAAAAAATGTCTACGAAATTTTCGAATAAATTTTCTAAAAAAATTTGTAAAAAATACAAAATTTTTAAGACATTTTCTATAAATACAAAATTTCTAAGAAATTTTCTATAAATACAAAATTTCTAAGAAATTTTCTATAAATACAAAATTTCTAAGAAATTTTCTATAAATACAAAATTTCTAAGAAATTTTCAATAAATTCAAGATTTCTAAAAAAATTTATATAAATACAAAATTTCTAAAAAAATTTATATAAATACAAAATTTCTGAGAAATTTTCTATAAATACAAAATTTCGGAGAAATTTTCTATAAATACAGAATTTTGGAAAAATTTTCTATAAATACAAAATTTCTGAGAAATTTTCTATAAATACAAAATTTCGGAGAAATTTTCTATAAATACAAAATTTCTGAGAAATTTTCTATAAATACAAAATTTCTGAGAAATTTTCTATAAATACAAAATTTCTGAGAAATTTTCTATAAATACAAAATTTCTGAAAAATTTTCTATAAATACAAAATTTCTGAGAAATTTTCTATAAATACAAAATTTCTGAGAAATTTTCTATAAATACAAAATTTCTGAGAAATTTTCTATAAATACAAAATTTCTGAGAAATTTTCTATAAATACAAAATTTCTGAGAAATTCTCTATAAGTACAAAATTTCGGAGAAATTTTCTATAAATTCTGAGAAATTTTCTATAAATTCTGAGAAATTTTCTATAAATACAATATTTCTGAGAAATTTGCTATAAATACAATATTTCTGAGAAATTTGCTATAAATACAAAATTTCTGAGAAATTTTCTATAAATACAAAATTTCTGAGAAATATTCTATAAATACAAAATTTCTGAGAAATTTTCTATAAATACAAAATTTCTGAGAAATTTTCTATAAATACAAAATTTCTGAGAAATTTTCTATAAATACAAAATTTCTGAGAAATTTTCTATTAATACAAAATTTCGGAGAAATTTTCTATAAATTCTGAGAAATTTGCTATAAATACAAAATTTCTGAGAAATTTGCTATAAATACAAAATTTCTGAGAAATTTTCTATAAATACAAAATTTCTGAGAAATTTTCTATAAATACAAAATTTCTGAGAAATTTTCTATAAATACAAAATTTCTGAGAAATTTTCTATAAATACAAAATTTCTGAGAAATTTTCTATTAATACAAAATTTCGGAGAAATTTTCTATAAATTCTGAGAAATTTGCTATAAATACAAAATTTCTGAGAAATTTGCTATAAATACAAAATTTCTGAGAAATTTGCTATAAATACAAAATTTCTGAGAAATTTTCTATAAATACAAAATTTCTGAAAAATTTTCTATAAATACAAAATTTCTGAGAAATTTTCTATAAATACAAAATTTCTGAGAAATTTTCTATAAATACAAAATTTCTGAGAAATTTTCTATAAATACAAAATTTCTGAGAAATTCTCTATAAGTACAAAATTTCGGAGAAATTTTCTATAAATTCTGAGAAATTTTCTATAAATTCTGAGAAATTTTCTATAAATACAATATTTCTGAGAAATTTGCTATAAATACAAAATTTCTGAGAAATTTTCTATAAATACAAAATTTCTGAGAAATTTTCTATAAATACAAAATTTCTGAGAAATTTGCTATAAATACAAAATTTCTGAGAAATTTGCTATAAATACAAAATTTCTGAGAAATTTTCTATAAATACAAAATTTCTGAGAAAATTTCTGACAAATTTTCTATAAATACAAAATTTCTGAGAAATTTTCTATAAATACAAAATTTCTGAGAAATTTTCTATAAATACAAAATTTCTGAGAAATTTTCTATAAATACAAAATTTCTGAGAAATTTTCTATAAATACAAAATTTCTGAGAAATTTTCTATAAATACAAAATTTCTGAGAAATTTTCTATAAATACAAAATTTCTGAGAAATTTTCTATAAATAAAAAATTTCTGATTCAAAATTCTAAGAAATTTTATATAAATACAAAATTTTCCATAAATACAAAATTTCTGAGAAATTCAAAGTATCTAAAAAAATTTTTACAAATAAAAAAACGATCAATTAGTCAGGTTTAGCTCTGATTATTCGGACAAAAATCCAGCTCTAAGAGGGATAGCTTCTTCCAATTGAATAAGAATTATTCTTCACTTTTGTTATTTAAACTCGAAAATAAACACATCAAGTAATCATATTGGCACCGACTGCCTATACAAGAAACAAAATGTGTTTCGTCGTTTTTTGTACAGGCTGTCAGCGAAAATATGATTACTTGACGTGTTTTTTTTTCGAGTTCACTGGGCGATTGTTCACTTTTCACTTTTGGACATTTTTTCATTGGGCGATTCGCAGAGATGAAATGTTTTATAAATGCAAGATTTCTAAGAAATTTGCGATAATCACAAAATTTCGAAAATAAAATTCTATAATCACAAAATGTTTAAGACATTTTCTATAAATAGAAAATTTCTATGAAATCTTTTATAAATATTTTATAGGAAGTTCAAATAAAAAAAACCTGGGACAAACAATTTCTAAATAATCTATATAAAAACAAAACTTTAAAGAAGTCTTTATAAAAACCTAATTTCTAAAAAATATTATTTAAAGATAAATTTTCTACAAATAAAAATGTCAAAGATATTTTCTATAAATACAAAATTTCCAAGGCATTTTCTACAAATACAAACTTTCGACTTACATACATTTTTCATGAAATTATTTCTTTGAGAAATAATTTCCGACAAAAATATCCAATAATGTTTCTATAAAAAAATCTATGAAATTTTCTACAAATAATCTCTACGAAATTGTATTTAAACAATTTTTGTTTAATAAAAATTTTAAAAGTAGTTTATAAACAAATAAATGCGAAAAAAAACTTCAAAGAGTAAAATTTACTATCATAATTTAAAAAAAATCATAAACGTTTTATATACATCAACATTTTTTATGTACTTTAAATTTCTGAAAAAAAAAATTATAAAAAAGTTCTCATAAGATTTTTTATAAATATACAATTTTTCCAAGAAATATTCCTATACATATTAATCTTTAATATTTTTTTCTTCCACTTGAGTTTGTCATAATTTTTCTAATCCTCCCTCGCCTGGGCTTAAGTGTATTTGAAATTATTTTAAATGATTTCCTGTGAATAGTATTTATAAATCATGAGCTCACGTTGGAGGATTTATGACATGAGTTTCTGCTTCAATAAAATTTCATTAGAATGTCAGTCATCGGCAGTTCGTTCCTGCAATCAAACCTCTCCCCCCAACGCTAAATAAAACTAAAATTAAACTGTCAACACACTTTTTTCTCTCCACTACATATAATATTTTCCGTAATATGAAATGAAAAGGAAAATGAAAATGTAAATGGAAAAGCCATAACGTGCACTCCAAACCAATTTTCGAAAACAAACTAAAGAAATAAACTGTTGGCTGAAAACATATGGCACGTGCCTTGCAGCATATTACCACTTTGCTTCCGACTCTGTACGTTTTTCTCGTTGTCATGAGTGTCTGTCTGTCCGTCCGTTTGTCTGTTTGGTTGTCCGACTGTCTGTCTGATTTCATTCTGAGGTTTGGCTGCATAGTACTCGTATTTGGAGTACACATTCGTTTCTATAGAGGAAAACAGTACTGCAGTGCAGTTTGATTTTTTGGCGTGATATGGTGTGGAGTTCTGGAAACATGCAGCCACTTCCACATATCGTATATTGGATATTTTTAGCAATTCATCCGTCTGTCTATCTGGTCCGTCCGCCAGTCCGTCCTTCCATCTGTCTGTCAGTATGAGTATCAGGTTAAAATGTCGCTGTTCATTCCATTCACTCTATAGTTCCTCCATTCTGGGTTCTTTGTTCTTGAACTTCGTCCGTTTACTTCCCACTCCACCCTTGAGAAAAATGTAATTTTTGGTGTTTTCTGGCAATGTTTATACATTATTGACAACCCCCACAAAACTGGCATTTATCATTAATGACAGACATTTTTGGGAATGTTGGGAATTATATGTGGATAAAGGGAATTGCATTTTCTTCATTGTTCCCCCTTGAAGGGGAAACGACCAACGAAATTGTTTTTTTTTTTGGGAAAATATAAATTAATTTTAAAAACAAACTCATACTCAAATAATGTGGTGAGGTCGGTCTATGGACTGCCAAGAATTTTTGGGAGTGTTAGGGATTTGGAAAGAAAGCACCAGTAAATGTTCTTTGAAAACTGGTCGACTCGACTCGATTATCATTATCTATCGTTACCCTCCATAGAAAGGAGTTTCGATAAAACTCGTATGTAGCCATGGCAAAATAGCGGAATAAGAACAATTCTAAACGGTTTTCTACACATTTAATTAACAACAATTTGTGGTGTTATTGAACCCAGTTTTAATGGCTTTCGCTTTTGGGGTAATTTTCCAATCTTCCCACAAACAAAGTAATGGAAAATGATTAAGATTCCGTTGTGGATTAAAAGAAATTAACAATTTTAAAAACAAAATTTAAATGGTTATTGATTTTGGAATTGCTTACAACAACATTCCAAAGAAAATTAGTTTAATGTTGCAATGTCTCTGGAGGAGAGAGAGGAAATTTAATTTCCAACAAGAAATTGGCCTAGATGGGTAAAATTGTGTGTAAAAATAAATTAAATTAAAGCGCCACAAACATGTGAACTTTTGGATTGTAAAGCAGAAAAACCCAAACATTTTTGTTTTCTTACATTTTTTTTTTAAGAAAATTTATTTGAAAAAATTTAAGAAAATTTCTTTTACATATATTTTTTTTAGTGGAAAATTTCAAGATTTTCTTACTGATTCTTTCTACAAAATTTTATTTCTATCGAAAATTTCTTAGTTTGTTTTTATCGAAAATATCTTAGAAATTTTGTTTTTATCGAAAATATCTTAGAAATTTTGTATTTATAGAAAATTTTTTAGAAATCGTATTTATGGAAAATTTCTTCGAAATTTTGTTTTTATAGATAATTTTTTTTTTAAATTTTGTTTTATAGAAAATTTCTTCGAAATTTTTTTTTAAGATAGAAAATTTCTTCGAATTGTTGTATTTATACAAAATTTCCTCGAAGATTTCTTAGAAATTTTATATTTACAGAAAATTTCTTAAAAATTTTATATTTATAGAAAATTTCTTAGAAATTTTACATTTATAGAAAATTGTGTATTTTCTTCGAAATTTTGTTTTATAGATAATTTCTTCAAAATTTTGTTATATAGAAAATTTCTTCGAAATTTTGTTTTATAGAAAATTTCCTTGAAATTTTGTTTTTATATAATTTTTTCGAAATTTTGTTTTTATGAAAATGTCTTAGAATTTCTATATTTATAGAAAATTTCTTAGAAATTTTCTATGAATACAAAATTTCTGCGAAATTTTCTATAAATAAAAAATTTCTTCGAAATTTTCTATAAATACAAAATTTCTTCGAAATTTTCTATAAATACAAAATGTCTGTGAAATTTTCTATAAATACAAAATGTCTGCGAAATTTTCTATAAATACAAAATTTCTATGAAATTTTTCATAAATACAAAATTTCTGCGAAATTTTCTATAAATACAAAATTTCTGCGAAATTTTCTATAAATACAAAATTTCTGCGAAATTTTCTATAAATACAAAACTTCTGCCAAATTTTCTATAAATACAAAACTTCTGCGAAATTTTCTATAAATACTAAATTTCTATGAAATTTTCTATAAATAAAAAATTTCTATGAAATTTTCTATAAATATAAAAATTTTATGAAATTTTCTATAAATACAAAATTTCTAAGAAATTTTCTACAAATAAAAAATTTCTAAGAAATTTTCTATATATACAAAATTTCTAAGAAATTTTCTATAAATACAAAATTTCTAAGAAATTTTTTATAAATACAAAATTTCTAAGAAATTTTCTATAAAGACAAAATTTCTAAGAAATTTTCTATAAATACAAAATTTCTAAGAAATTTTCTTTAAATACAAAATTCCTAAGAAATTTTCTGTAAATATAAAATTTCTAAGAAATTTTCTAGAAGTACAAAATTCTAAGAAATTTTCTAGAAATACAAAATTCTGAGAAATTTTCTATAAATACAAAGTTCTGAGAAATTTTCTAGAAATACAAAGTTCTGAGAAATTTTCTAGATATACTTGCTTGCCCATTCAGATATTTCTGTCCACTTGACCTCGGTTTTGTAGCAATAATTAAAACAAATTTAATCAAGATAAACTTCCTCCAAAAATCGCAACACATTAACACTACAAAGTTTCTAATTTTTGTCCATTGTTCCGAAAGAAATCCAGACTTCTTAAATTAACACCTAATGCATCTCGATGATCTCTGTTCTCTCTGTTGGTGGCACTAACCCAGTTGACCAGCTGCTCCATTGACCATAATCGATAAGTCAAAACACGATAAACTTCATAACACCTTTTGTGCCGGTGAAGTGGTGTTTTCTATTGTTGCAATTCCCCTCTTTCGCTTCGCTTAATCTGCTGGTTCTGACCATATTTAAGTCAACAAATAGAACATTGAAGGGGAAAAAAGAAAAGAACAAAACAGAAACTTGCTGATCACAGCATAAATGCGACGAAAGACTTGAACGTGCCCATTGAATGTGTGACCAGAGTGATCTCATAAGTATGAAATTGTGGTGTTCCATGAGTAACCACCGTTAAATATCGACATTTAAAATGCTTTTGTCAGATTGTCTGACTGAATGGCTGGCCGGCTGGCTAACTGGCCGGGTGACCTGACTGTTTCCATTCGTGTTGTGTCTGGCCAATTGTGATTGTTTGGTTTTGGACCAAAAAGGTAATAAGCATGTGGAGTCCACAAACAACAATTGAGACAACTATGGTAAGAAATCATAAAGACGTTTATTTCAACAATGTTACGGTTTAAAACTAAACAAAAAAAAAAACAAAAAACTAGAAAACGACATTTAAAATGAACATTTCACCTCGACAGTGATTCGTTCTAAGTTTAAATATTCGCTGAAATGTTTATAAATTAATTAAGAAAGACCTAACATTCCAAATAAGAATTGAATTGTTAATAAAACTGCTTGAAATCCCCCCAAAGGTTCCAGAACTCGCCTGATTTTGGCAACTACATCTAACAGATGTTTATTTAAATTCCATTCAAAAATGGTATTTCGAGACTGTCCAAGATTTCAGACATTTTTGAATAAAAAAATTTCAAATGGAATAAAGTTATCCCAAAAGAAAAAGTCTCATTTGAATCTTTTAGAAGATTGTTAAATATTTATTATTTGTCTTTTTTGTATATTTTTCCATATATTCCCCACACTTTCGATCTTATCTTTAACTTTTTATTCATCATCTTTGTCAACATCATCAGCAACGCCATCATAATATTTAATTTACCTTATAGGCTGACACATAGCTTACAGTAAGTATATTTACCGGAGGATAGAGTAGAAGTCATCTCAGGCCAAAAGCCAACTGGATAAAACACTGTCGTTATCTGCATCTGGAAAGCGGGAAAATATTAGCTTTTTGCAAAATAAGCAAAAATGAAATGTTTTATGTCAGAAAAGCAACTTCCATTGAAAAATATAAAAAATAATAAGAAACAAGAATCTACACTACAAAGTCAGTCTCCTTTGTAAAAGATAAATCAAGAAGAAAAACGCCATAAAAACGGGAATAAAGAAACTCCTCAAAGTTGTCCCTCAGATTATATACTTTGCCTTGAAAAATTAATAAAAAAAAGAGGGCAACAAAAAAAAATAATTGCAAAGCAACCACTTAATCATGCCTTCAGGCCTGACTGCTGACAAGTCAGTTAACCAACCAGCCCACAAATCACCCACCCAGAATTAGATAAACTGCAGAGTTTTTTTTTGGAGGGAATGGGTCTGGCACTATACATACTCGTATATGCGTTATAAATGGAAATGCGTATCGCTTTTCCATTTTCTTTGCTGCCTTTTGGTTTTATTTCTCTCGCCACATTATTATCATTAACACCATAAAAGTTGAACAACCCTTCTCGTAGATAAGGACGCCTTTACTAGGCGAGCAAAGCTTCCTGTTTTATTTTTGTGGTGATTTTGTGTTTTTTTCTGCAGCGCTAATTGTTGCAAAGGGAAATCGTGGTCCTGTCACCCTCTCTCACCCCATCTCACCCTGAACTGAGAAGAAAAAAAAAACATATGCATTTATGCCACCCACCTTATCGCTGTAGCCTTCAGTGAATTCTGTAAAATGTTGGTTTGGGCTTTGCCTTAAGGCCCTTCAAGGCAAGCAATGACCTTTAACTAGGAGTGATGAAGCTGGAAACATGGAACCAACTCCTGGCAGCAACATACATTTTCAATTCATCTCCTCCTGGGTGATGTGTTGCAACTGCAAACATTACAATTCCAAGTTGAAGGACTATTCAGAAAACAACCATCCATAGATATAGCCACCATCATCCAACAACCCTTAGAACTGGGAATGTCAGCATATGCAGCCAGTATCTTCTGTAAAATAAAGCAATCTGTCTGTCCGTCCTTCCTTCAATCCATCCTTCATTCCGCCCTTTGTCCCAGTTGTCTTCTGTTAGCATTTTGAAATTGTTGCTGGAATTTAACACCAAATGTGTCATTTCACTGAAAAATTTGTTCGGAATGTTAGTATTTTCTTTTGCATTCAAAATCTGAAAATGTGTTGTGTTAATATTTGTGTATGTCATTTCTACTTCGTATTTTATTCTTGGGTAATAAAATTGCTGCCCCTGTCCTTCATTGCCAGCGATAAAAACCGGAGTCGAAATGTTCCAGTAACAGAGTTTATGGGCAATTAAAATATTTACATATGCACTTATTTGGGATATGTTAATTTCTTTTGTGCTCCTCTGCACGTTATGGGGGGTTGTTGTGAAGGGAAGTGAACCTTAAAAAGGTTTAAAGTAGTCACATTACAAAAATACAAACAGAAGAGTGTAATTCTTTTTAGATTTTCTAATAATTTAAAAAATATACCTACCACTTGGCGAAGAAAAATGGTCCTTCGAGAAAGGAGAAAAATCAAAATCATCAACGCAAAAAGTCAAAATCATCAGCTGAAGCCATCAACGATGAACTTTTCTAGAAGAAAAGTCATCAACGATGAACTTTTCTAGAAGAAAAGTCATCAACGATGAACTTTTCTAGAAGAAAAGTCATCAACGATGAACATTTCTAGAAGAAAAGTCATCAACGATGAACTTTTCTAGAAGAAAAGTCATCAACGATGAACTTTTCTAGAAGAAAAGTCATCAACGATGAACTTTTCTAGAAGAAAAGTCATCAACGATGAACTTTTCTAGAAGAAAAGTCATCAACGATGAACTTTTCTAGAAGAAAAGTCATCAACGATGAACTTTTCTAGAAGGAAAGTCATCAACGATGAACTTTTCTAGAAGGAAAGTCATCAACGATGAACTTTTCTAGAAGGAAAGTCATCAACGATGAACTTTTCTAGAAGAAAAGTCATCAACGATGAGAAAAGTCATCAACGATCAATCAACTATGAACTTTTCTAGAAGAAAAGTCATCAACGATGAACTTTTCTAGGAGAAAAGACATCAACGATGAACTTTTCTATAAGAAAAGTTCAATCAACGATTTTATAAGAGATTTCAATTTTCAATAAGAAAAGTTCAATCAACGATGAACTTTTCTATAAGAAAAGTTCAATCAACGATGAACTTTTCTATAAGAAAAGTTTAATCAACGATGAACTTTTCTATAAGAAAAGTTCAATCAACGATGAACTTTTCTATAAGAAAAGTTCAATCAACGATGAACTTTTCTATAAGAAAAGTTCAATCAACGATGAACTTTTCTATAAGAAAAGTTCAATCAACGATGAACTTTTCTATAAGAAAAGTCATCAACGATGTACTTTCTAGAAGAAAAGTCATCAACGATGAACTTTTCTAGAAGAAGTCATCAACGATGAATTTTTTTTGAAGAAAAGTCATCAACGATGAACTTTCTAGAAGAAAAGTCATCAACGATGAACTTTTCTAGAAGAAAAGTCATCAACGATGAACTTTTCTAGAAGAAAAGTCATCAACGATGAACTTTTCTAGAAGAAAAGTCATCAACGATGAACTTTTCTAGAAGAAAAGTCATCAACGATGAACATTTCTAGCAGAAAAGTCATCAACGATGAACTTTTCTAGAAGAAAAGTCATCAACGATGAACTTTTCTAGAAGAAAAGTCATCAACGACGAACTTTTCTGTAAGAAAAGTCATCAACGATGAACTTTTCTGTAAGAAAAGTTCAATCAACGATGAACTTTTCTATGAAAAACTCATCAACGATAAACTTTTCTATGAAAAAATCATCAGCGATGAACTTTTCTATAAGAAAAGTCATCAACGATGAACTTTTCTATAAGAAAAGTCATCAACGATGAACATTTCTATAAGAAAAGTCATCAACGCTGAACTTTTCTATAAGAAAAGTTCAATCAACGATGAACTTTTCTAGAAGAAAAGTCATCAACGATGAACTTTTCTAGAAGAAAAGTCATCAACGATGAACTTTTCTAGAAGAAAAGTCATCAACGATGAACTTTACTAGAAGAAAAGTCATCAACGATGAACTTCTCTATAAGAAAAGTATTCAACGATGAACTTTTCTATAAGCAAAGTCATCAACGATGAACTTTTCTATAAGAAAGTCATCAACGATGAAATTTTCTATAAGAAAAGTCATCAGCGATGAACTTTTCTATAACAAAAGTCGCAGGGATGGTACTTCACATTAAATAAAAAACTTTTGAATTTCCTTAACAATAAGTGTGTTTTTTTCAAAGAAATAATGCATCACTCTTATTGGAAAACCCGTTATACTGTTGTTGCCATAAAATATGAAACAACACCCATTCGTCTTTCGAATGGAACATTCATTTTAATTTCGAGCAGTTTCATAAATAAATGGTCCTTCGATGTGATTCAAATCAATTTCAATTAAAGATTTGACAGATATGTAGAATATCATGAGAAATGCCCTGATAGAATTAATATATACTTTTGGTGAGGAAGAAGATGAAACAATAGCCAGTCGTCTAATGTTTTGAATCATTATTGAATTTTGGTAATAGATTCCTTAGCAATTCGTCTAATGTTTTTAATCATTATTGAATTTTCAAAATCAATTGGGATTAAGTCACACGTGTGTCTTTTCCTTCTTTCAATTTGATTGTCCATCTGTATTACTGTACTTCCATCTGCTGGTCTATCTATCAATCAAGTCCTTATTACTTTTTATCCACAGAACCACACGTGTCCTTCCCTCTTTATTTCATTGATATTGTCCATCTGAATTTTTGTCTGTCCAGCTGTGCCGTAGTTGTGTCCGCCTTTCTGTCCTAGAATACCATTCCTTTTACTTTATTACTTTATTTATATATTCCCTCATTCTCGAATCATTTTCTGTAGGGTAGTTTCATGCTGTTTTAATTTCATTAATTAACCCTTATGAAGTCATTTGACTTGAGACAAAAAAAGTTAGAAGTGCTCTTGTCGGTACACAAAGAAATTTAATCAAATTTATAAAACAAAGAAATTAAAAACATAAAATAAAACTGAATCGAAGTTGAAGAACTTAAAGTGATCATTCAACATATGACATATTAAAGGCCAATTTTCAAATATTCGAAATGAATTATTACCTTTTTGGAGCTAAATAAATCATTTTTATTAGTCTCATATGACCATATATCATGGCTTAAGAGGTGATGATGGTGAAATTGAATGTGAGCATAACATTGAACACATAAAAGGAAATGTAGACACTTTATGATACGACGAGAAGGCAAACAAAAAAGGCGTTAGGAAATGTATACTCATGTACTAAGGGGGTTCACACTAAGAGGATTGTGTAATAGCGCTTCGAGACTGCCCACGATCTTTTCAAAATTTACATCGATTATCCTAATTCTGTCGATAGTCTAATATAAATTACAAAAATACCTTCTTTTAAAAAAATGGTCCTTCGAAATGTCTCAAACCTTTAAGAAATCTCTAAAAACATGGAAAATCAGGGGCCAAATCACGGCATTCGATATCGAGTACTTTACTATCGAAATGTATTTTTAATTGTCGTTAAAAGAGTATAATTAAAGTAGATTGTTTAGATGTATTCTTATACAGCTTATCTGAATAGTTTTTAATCAATTCCAATGTTCATTTTTTCTTATAAACAAGAATTAAAATGGCTTTTCGATCGAAAAGTTCTCGATATCGAATGCCGTGATTGGCCCCAGAACTAATCGATTTTGAGGTATTATTTGAAATATTTTGTTTATTTTATTTGGCTGATGAATAAGACTAAGGACAATTAAAATGACCCTTCCAATATTAAAACGGTCCTTCGATAAGTCAAATATTTCCATAATCCATTTTTTTATCTTTTAGGACCGTAAGTACTAAAAATTGCCCTTCTTTTCCAATAATGAGTCTTAGAAATTTGCTTGATTCCAAAAAATAATTAGTGGAAAATGGTCTTTCGAGGCAACTGAAATCTGGAGAAAGTCTCAGAAAAAAACTAAATAAGGTAAATCAAACGGGTCAAAGAGCCCTCACCTGGGTTACTGAAGAAACATCCAACTCGGCTGACATATTAAAATAATTAAAATTGCAAAATTAGTAAGAATATTAAGAAATTATTGGTGAAGATTTAGTAATATTATTAAAAATGGTCCTTCGACACAACTCCCTAGGAATTGGAAAATCAGTTTTAAAGGTTTTTCAAGGGTATATCAGGAGCCTGAGTTGTAATAACGACAATATAAGTGCTATTTCCAGCTAGCCTAGAATTAATAAGACTGTTGAAATGCTGTTAAAATAAAATGGTCCTTTGAGATGGCCTCCGGCACTACATCTTAGAAACTGAAATAACAAATTATAATGAAATTGAAGGATTCTCTAAAATGTTGAGTATCTTGGAGGTCTGACAATGAATAATTGAAATAAAAGTGAACTTTCCTGCTTCAAAAAAATGGTCCTTCGAGTTAGTCATAGATAAATCCTTCTCTAAAAAGACTAAATTTGTATCAAGCTTAGCTCATTGATTAACAACTTCTATACTCTTTAAAAGGTACATTTGTTTTAGGACTTTAAGTACCAAAAATGGTCCTTCCAGATGGGCAAAATCAGAAGCGTTTTTTTGTTATAGAACATTAAATATCAAAACTAGACCTTTGAGACTTATCTATAGTCAAGTATACATTTATCTTATGACCTTAAATACGCAAATAGTCCTTCGAGATGGGAAAAAATTCAAGTGTACCAGTATTGTAGGTAGGATCTCATATAGGAAAAATGGTCCTTTGACCAAGTGACAATCATACAAGGCTTAAATACGAAAAATTGTCCTTTGAGATGATCACAAATACAAGTGTACACTTGTTTTAAGACCTTAAACACTGAAAATTGTCCTTCGAGATTTAAAAAATACAAGTGCACATCTCTTTTAGGACCGTAAGTACTCAAAATTGCCCTTCTGTTCCAATAATGAGTCTTAGAAATCTGCTTGATTACAAAAAATAATTAGTGGAAAATGGTGCTTCGAGGCGACTGAAATCTGGAGAAAGTCTCAAGAAAAAACTAAATGAAGTAAATCAAACAAGTCTAATAGATTATTTAAAATTATTGGCGAAGATTCAATAATATTTTTAAAAAAAATGGTCCTTCGACATGACTCCATAGAAGTAGAAGTAGATAACGACAATATATGTGATAGGTCCAGTTAGCCTAGAATTATTAAGACTGTTGAAATGCTGTTAAAATAAAATGGTCCTTCGAGATGGTCCTCTGGCACCTTAAAAACTGGAAAAGAAAATTTTTATGAGATTGAAGGATTCTCCAAAATTTTGAGTATTTTGGAGGTCTGACAATGAATAATTGAAAAAAAGTGAAATTTTCTGCTTCAAAAAAATAGTCCTTCGAGTTAGTAAAAGATAACTCCAAAATTGTTCCTTTAACACTTCTCTTAAAAGACAAAATTTTTATCAAGCTTAGCTCATTGATTAACAACTTCTACATTCTTTAAAAGTAAATTTGTTTTAGGACATTAGGTACCAAAAATGGTGCTTCTAGGTGGGCAAAATCAGAAGCGTATTGTTGTTATAGAACATTAAATACCAAAACTAGATCTTTGAGACTTATCTATAGTCAAGTATACATTTATTTTATGACCTTAAATACGCAAATGGTCCTTCGAGATGGGAAAAAATTCAAGTGTTGTAGGATCTCATATAGGAAAAATGGTCCTTTGAGCAAGTGACAATCATACAAGCCTTAAATACGAAAAATTGTCCTTTGAGATGATCACAAATACAAGTGTACACTTGTTTTAAGACCTTAAACACTGAAAATGGTCCTTCGAGATTGAAAAAAATACAAGTGCACACCTCTTTTAGGACCGTAAGTACTAAAAATTGCCCTTCTGTTCTAATAATGAGTATTAGAAATTTGCTTGATTCCAAAAAATAATTAGTGGAAAATGGTCCTTCGAGGCGACTGAAATCTGGAGAAAGTCTCAGAAAAAAACTAAATGAAGTAAATCAAACAAGTCTAATAGATTATTTAAAATTATTGGCGAAGATTCAATAATATTATTGACAAAAAATGGTCCTTCGACATGACTACCTAGAAGTTGATTTAAAGGGCATATCAGTTAGCCTAGAATTAATAAGACTGTTGAAATGCTGTTAAAATAAAATGGTCCTTCGAGATGGCCCTCCGGCACCACATCTTAAAAACTGGAAAAGCAAATTTTTATGAGATTGAAGGATTCTCTAAAATTTTGAGTATTTTGGAGGTCTGACAATGAATAATTGAAAAAAAGTGAACTTTCCTGCTTAAAAAAATGGTCCTTCGAGTTAGTCAAAGATAACTCCAAAATTGATTTTTTTAATATCCAGGTTGCATTTTCTATATATATCAGGACTTTTACATTTGATATCATGTGATGCGAACCCCGCTATTCCAGACATTCATACCAAGTAACTACCAAACATAAAATATCTGGCAGAAACTACTTCATCATTTGAAGTAGACATACATTTTAGTACTAAAAGCTTACAATTAAGGATATCAACAGCCACGCTCACGGAAACCCATGTCTGCACAGGAAGAGAGAGAGAAGACAACTAACACTTTAAGCCATATTCTCGTAATAATAACTTTAAACATGTCAAGTGAAAATGAAATGGTAATAAAATATTCTAAAGAAAATCCTTAGTATATTATTGTTTATGGAAGCCCACACGACCAAACCCCACAGCACCTCTCCACACACCACTCCCGAACAGAAGACGCCTAGAAACTTTGTATGCAATGTAGTTGCAGACGTGGCCAGGCTTTCCCTGCTCAAGAGGAGCACATGAAATAAGCACTGACAATGAATGTCTATGAATTGTAAGAGAAAAAAAAAACATTTACTTGGGCTCTGTCATGGTCATTAAAATATTGCCGCGATCCAAATGTACATATAACTAACATACGTAAGCTCTCAAGTATGTGCTGAACACATGTGTTCGCGGGGCGGAAAACGGCACTACCACTCCAGACCGGGTATCCAGCCAAAGTCACTACCCACTCTATGGGGAGACCGACAGACGGACGGACATATAAAAGCGGACAAAATGAAAGATGTTCTTCAATAGTTGACGCATTCTCCTCGTACTTGAGTCACAAGAAATGAATGTTCATATGGAAAATATGAAAACTATTTATGGGATGTATAAAAATAGTCACTACGTATAGAAAAATGCCGCTATATTACTTGATCCGATGAATGCATCCATCTATGCAGTGATTCTAAAGGTTATAAAAAATGGGTAATAAAATTTAAAAAAAAATCTTTGGAAAAGTTTTTAGGAAAGGAAGTGATCATATTTCCATGGAAGCAATCATCTGTAAAATAGTTTAAAGACTCCTAATCACTCCAACCTCTGAAGGAATTACATCAGATGAATCATAAAAATGATACAAATGAAAAAAATGTGCTCTAACGATTTCATAGGACTGTACACGCTCTAATGCATGAATTTCAAGTCCTTCGAGAAGGGAAAATGGAATTTTTATAGGAAATGTTGCTATGTTCTTTTAAACTTCTCTAAAAAGACTAATTTTTTTTTCAAGCTTAGCTCATAGATTAACAACCTCTGCATTCTTTAAAAAGTACATTTGTTTTAGGACCTTAAGTACCAAAAATTGTCCATCTAGATGGGCAAAATCAGAAGCGTATTTTTGTTATAGAACATTAAATACCAAAACTAGACCTTTGAGACTTACCTATAGTCAAGAATAAATTTATTTTATGACCTTAAATACGCAAATGGTCCTTCGAGATGGGAACAAATTCTAGTGTACAAGTGTTTTAGGATCTCATATATGAAAAATGGTCCTTCGAGATGGATAGAATATAAGAGACCCTTAACTTAGAGTCTTAAATATGAAAAATGGTCCTTCGAGATGGTCATAAATACAAGTGTACACTTGTTTTAAGACCTTCTTCGAGATTGAAAAACAGTGTACATCTCTTTTAGGATCGTAAGTAATAAAAATTGTACTTCGAGTTTAATACAAATACAAGTGTATACCAGTTTTAGACAACAAATACTAAAAATGGTCCTTCGAGATGGATAGAATATAAAAATGATCCTTCGAGACAGCAAAAGTTCAAGTGTACACTTGTTTTAGGACCTTTAATAACACTATGCAACAAATGAACACTTTTTGAAAAATACACGAACCTGACTGTATAGCTTCGATTATACTACCAAATGGTAGTATAACCCTATACTTAGTTTCGCGATATTGGTGACCAATTTTTTTTTATGGGCCTCGAAAGATTCGGAATATTAGTGGACCCCTTGAAAAAAGGTGTCATCGGTTTTTGAGCAACAGCTAATTCAGACTTGGTGATAGCGCTTAACTATATTTGGCAATAATGTAGCTAAGAACACGTTGAACAAAATCTGTTAACATTTCATGCCAAAAAAATTTTGTTTTCATGCTCTTTTTTTCAAAAAACATAGGATTAAATTTTTTTTTTTTCACTTTTTTCGGCATTACTTTAAGGGATCGCTGATTTTTTGCTAACAATATTTGGCAATATTGTAGCCACGGTAAATCTGAACAACTTTTATGAACAAATCAATACAATCTGAACGTGTCTAGGCACCTTAAATAGCTCAAAAATCCACATTGTACCCCAAAAATGTAAGTATTTCACTGTTATGTAACAAAAATATTTTTTTTTGGTATATGGCATGTACAGCAACTTTATAGAAAATATTAATGCCAATATTTTTGTGGAACATTTTAACCCTCTAGCTCCCCCACATAACTGTAAATTTTGGCCCTTATTTTAACAAATCGTAAAAAACACCCCTTAAAAGGGGGAGGGCGGGTATGAAATGTTCTACAAAAATGTTCGCCATAAAATTTTACTATATGTGTCAGAACACACCAGAGCTCAAAACATGACACAAACACCAAAAAAGGGAAAATTCCTGATCGTGCATCAATGTTAGTCGTACGATCTAGTGGTTGAAGCAATGAAGATACCAGTAAAGAACGTTGTTGACTGGAATTTGACCGTTTTTTGGGTTTTTGTGTTAAGATTTGGGTTTTGGTGTGTTCTGACACATATAGTACAATTTTATGGCGAACATTTTTGTAGAACATCCCCGCCCTCCCCCTTTTAACGGGTGTTTTTTACGATTTGTTAAAATGGGGCCAAAAATTACAGTTATGTGGAGGAGCTAGAGGGTTAAAATTTTCCACAAAAATATTGGCCTTAATATTTTCTATAAAATTGCTGAACATACCCCTTACCAGAAAAATATATTTTTGTTACATAACAGTGAAATACTTACATTTTTGGGGTACAATGTGGATTTTTGAGCTATTTAAGGTGCCTAGACACGTTCAGATTGTATTGATATGTTCATAAAAGTTGTTCAGATTTACCGTGGCTACAATATTGCCAAATATTGTTAGTAAAAAATCAGCGATCCCTTAAAGTTATGCCAAAAAAAGTGAAAAAAATAAATTTAATCCCATGTTTTTCGAAAAAAAGTGCAGGAAAACAAAAATTTTTTGACATGAAATGTTAACAGACTTTGTTCAACGTGTTCTTAGCTACATTATTGCTAAATATAGTTAAGCGCTATCACCAAGTCTGAAGTAGCTGTTGCTCAAAAACCGATGACACCTTTTTCAAGGGGTCCACTGATTTTCCGAATCTTTCGAGGCCCATAAAAAGAAATTGGTCACCAATCTCGCCAAACTGAGTATAGGGTTATACTACCATTTTGCAGTAGAATCGAACCTATACCGTCAGATCCGTGTATTTTTTTCACTGTTGCACAGTGTAATTATATAATTCTGCTAATCTTTGGAGCAATAACTGTCCAGTGATGTATGTTTTGCTGAAATAAAAGTACATTTTTTAGCTACTAGAAAATCTGTGCTATGACTCTGCACAGCTTTCAAGAACAATAAAATGCTATTAAGTTACACAATAAATATCCTGCATATCATTGGAAAGTATAAAGGCCCAACTATAATATGCATAAGCTAGATTAAGCAACTGTGCGAATGCATGAAATCGTATGTGCCAAACTATAATGTACTTAAGTGAACTTTTCGTTAAGTTCTCTCAGCTCTCTCTCAGTACCCATTTGCTTAAGCACGGTGCGAAACTGAACGCACGTTTCGTACGGAATTACTTAAGTTAGCTTATGCATATTATAGTTGGGCCTTTATTCACCGCAGAATCTGTGTAGGAACTATCAAAGCTTTTATCATCCAATTTATGATTCTGCACATATTTTAAGAAGTATATTTCCAATAATGTGTTCAGTTACAATTTGAAGATACAAAAATAACCTAAAAGTGTACCACAAAATATGTATGGGTCTTTTAATGATAGGCTAATAATCATATTATTCTGCACACCTTTGAAGAAAAAGCTTTCCAGTGATGTTTATTTTGTTACAATAGAAGGATATTTTATTACCTAAAAGTGTACCACAGAATCTGTGTAGGATTTGTAATCAATTTTATGATTCTGCACAGCTTTCAGAAAACGCTTTTCATATACAAATTTATAATTCTGCACATCTTTGTTAAAATATATTTCTCTGGATATATATTTAAATTAAATTTGAAGGTATAAAATAACCTAAAAGTGTACCACAAAATCTATGTAGGATTCTGCGTAGCTTTCAAAAAAGGCTTAAGTATTTTTAATAAATATGTATAATGATTTAACTATTCTGCACATCTTTGGAGAAACAGCTTTCCAGTGATGTATATTTCGTTAAAAACAAAAGCTTTTAGGAACTATCAAAAGCTTTTATCATCCAATTTATGATTCTGCACATATCTTAAGAAGTATATTTCCAATAATGTGTGTTCAGTTACAATTTGAAGATACAAAATAACCTAAAAGTGTACCACAAAATCTGTGTGGGTCTTTTAATGATAGGCTATGATTCTGTACAGCTTTCAAAAACGTTTTTAATATAATAATCAAATTATTCTGCACACCTTTGAAGAAAAAGCTTTCCAGTGATGTTTATTTTGTTAAAATAGAAGGATATTTTATGACCTAAAAGTGTACCACAGAATCTGTGTAGGATTTGTAATCAATTTTATGATTCTGCACAGCTTTCAGAAAACGCTTTTCATATACAAATATATAATTCTGCACATCTTTGTTAAAATATATTTCTCTGGATATATATTTAAATTAAATTTGAAGGTATAAAATAATCTAAAAATGTACCACAAAATCTATGTAGGGCTTCTGTAGGATTCTGCGTAGCTTTCACAAAACGCTAAAGTATTTTTAATACAATAATTTTACTATTCTGCACTTCTTTGGAGAAACAGCTTTCCAGTGATGTGTATTTAGTTAAAACTAAAGGAAATTGTATGACCTTAAATTGTTCCACAAATCGGTGTAGGGCTTTTAATGACATGCTATGACTCTGCAAAGCTTTAAGGAAAAAGCTTTTATCATTCAATTTATGATTCTGCACATATTTTAAGAAGTATATTTCCAATAATGTGTATTTAATTAATGAAGATACAAAATAACCTAAAAGTGTACCACAAAATCTGTGTGGGGCTTTTAATGATAGGCTATGATTCCGCACAGTTTTCAAAAAACTTTTTAATATAATCATCATATTATTCTGCACATCTTTGGAGAAAAAGCTTTCCAGTGATGTACATTTTGTGAAAAAGAAGGATATTTTATGACCTAAAAGTGTACCACAAAATCTGTGAAGGACTTTTAATGATATGATAATGATTGATTGATTTAAAACGTTTAAATAATGTTTTTGCAAATCTTTGGGAAACTAACTTTACAGTGATGTATATTTTGTTGAAATAATAAGGACATGTATAACCTAAAAGTGTACCACAAAATCTGTATAAGGCTTTAAATCGAATTTTATTATTAGGGTTAGCTTTAAAATAACAAGAATGCTTTTTTTACCTTAAATTTATTATTCTGCACATCTTTGAAGAGCTAACTTACCAGTAATGTATATTTTGTTAAAATAAAGTGACATTTTATAAACTAAAAGTGTACCACAAAATCTGTGCGGGGCCATTAATGGAATATTGTGATTCTGCACAACTTTTGGAAAAGATAAAGCACAAATCATTTAGGATTCTGCACATCTTTGAATATTCAGCTTTGTAATGAATTATAGGTTATTATAATTTGAAGTTACTTTTTTATCTAAAAGTGTACCACAAAAATTGCAGATGTAGTGCATCACCTGCTCTTATGATAGTTATACAAACATAATCTTGTCTTTGAAGCTTTGTCAGACCTAATTTCCTTTCTATGGTATTCTTAAGATATTTTTGTTACAAATTGTATATCTTTTCATTTTCGGAGAACTAACTTTTCGGTAATGTATATTTTGTTAAAATATAACGATATTTTATAAACTAAAAGTGTACCGCAAAATCTGTGAGGGGCCATTAATGGAATATTATGATTCTGCACAGCTTTCGGAAATGCTTATGCACTTTTAATATAATCATTAATGATTCTGCACATCTTTGAATATTCAGCTTTGCAGTGAAGTATAGGTTATTACAATTTGATTTTACTTTATCATCTAAAATTGTACCACAAAAAGTGCAGATGTAGTGCATAATCTGTTCTTATGATAGTTATACAAACATAATCTTGTCTTGGAAGCTTTATCGGACCTAATTTCCTTTCTAAGGTATTTTTTAAACTATTTTTATTACAAATTGTAACGTTTTTCTCAAACCTTATTAAAGATAAGGTCCTAGATTTTCCTTCTTTCTTTATCCTTTTATTGTTTACATAGGAAAACTCAAGTGGCTTCTCTTTTGATCCCCCTCGCAATACTTCAAAGTGTAAATAATGGATGTTTTTCCGTTTCTTAAAAGTAGTACCTTAAAAAACATTATCGTTGCCATGGCACAATTATAAGTGTGTGTTCTACACACCATAAGGACCACCACTCAAAGGATCAGTGAGGCAAAGAGAGCTCTTGTTGTTCTCCGCATTGTTGATATTTAAAAATGTTAAATAAACACAAACAAACCAGTAACATACTTCTTATGGGCCAGGGAGTAAGTATGTAAGTCGAATGTACACGATACGAATATCCCAACCATTTACGGCATAAATTACATCATTTCTTATGGATGAAACTTAATGAAGCTCGAAATTGAAATACTAAAAAATACATTAGTTGACTTATGACCCCAAAAAAACAAAAAGAAACAGAACGTTAAGAATGGTGAAGTCGAGCGACAACGGCGGCGACGGGCGAAGTTGGTTGGAATTATGTCATCTGCATGCATATAAGGAGGCACTCTATCTACCCAGATACTCTACTGACTGACTGGCTGACTGGCTGGTTGGCTATGGCATACATGTCGAACCGAAATTGTTACAAATTCGTTGACAACAAACATAGTTTTGGTTAGGGGTTTTTTGTTTCACTTTTATGGCGGGCCAAAAAGCCCTTCCCTCTTTTCTGGAAGTTCTTTTTTTGGGTCGTTCCACTATGCCATGCATAGCACAAAGTATGAAACTCATCAAGAAAACTATTGATTCCTAGACTGCTCTGTGCAGCTCTTCTTTCACGAGTGAAAAGAAAAGTGACTGAAAACAGTTTGAAAAAATGTAGAACACTTTGGGGTAGGAGGTGATGAGCTGCTTTTTGGGCGAATCCGGGGAAAGAACTGCCAGGAAATTATGTCATGCGGTGCGTTAAGCATTTTAGACGAGTACCTACTCCACACTCTGCAGACAGCCACGGGTAGACGGACATCTACTCCACTGTAAACAGAGATGATTTCAGCATTTATGGCTCATATGGCGCCGCCACAGTTTTATATATATTTGGTCTGCATAAGAAGATGTTCGCACCACAAAGAGGAAGTGGCGATGAGTAATGAGTAAGATGAAATCATTGGATGCCCATAGTTTCGGAAAGGCGTAGCAAATATTGAGGTTATTTTTGCCAATTCAAAACGGAAGTTAATAAATATCTTTGTAGTGGTGTGTAAAAAATGAGGGCAGAATGATTAGTTTCTAATGCTGTCATAGTCTGTTAAATTGTATTAGGTCGAAGGACCATTTATTTGTAGCGTAGTAGATGGTTTAACTAGATATGAAGTTAACTGCAAAATCTTGCCTTCAAATTATGCTGTTCATTATTTGCTAACTGGAAAATCTAGCCTTTATCATGCTACAATCATCTTCCGAACAATTTCAGTTTAATTCACTTCGACGAACCATTTATCTCTTGGGGGAAAACATTTTAGTTTATTCAAATTTATATTAATGATTTCCAAAATTCACTAAAATATAAATTTATTCTTCTTCTTATCGATATCGAAGGACCATTTTTTTTGTATCTTGTAAACACTGCAATTATCCAGCATCTTACGACCTATTGATAGCTCTCGAAGTCGAGGCATATTTAAGCACCCGAAAGCCCTCTATTCTATGAATGTAGAATTTACCATCTCGAAGGACCATTTTTTTCTGTTATGGAAAACAGTTATAATATGTATTTCCTAATTTCTAGTTTATCGTAGGACCATTTATACATGACAGGCATTACAATATCGATCCAAAGTTTTTAATTTTAAAAAAATTTTGGTTGATTACTTTTGCCCCACCCGGTATATTGCGATTTTTCCTAGCAGCAGCTAATTTTCTTCGTCTCGAAGGAACATTTTTTACTTTAAAATGAAATACCATCATAAAACCATTATTTTTACAATCGTCTACTGGTATTTCATGTAGATCCTTCTCATTTTCTTAAAGCGCCAAAGGATGTGAAGATACAGTTTATTGTGATTCATATTGTACGGAATTCTTACTATGATAAGTGCATTTCCTTTACAGTCATTTATTGTGATTTTATGTTTTTTTAAGACATTTTTGTATTTTTGCACAGCTCGAAGGACCATTTATTCAATTAAATTGTTCTCTTATATGTGAAGACACCTTTAATCTATTTTCGGAGTCAAAGAATAAGGATTTAAAATGTATTGTAATTTTTTTTAAATACTAGAGTTTCATTTTGGCGGATAGTTTTGCTCATCTCGCAAGACCATTTTTATTTTTTATACGGAAATTTTACAATTGTGATTTATGGTTTTTTGAGACACTTTATAACTTATGCACTTCTCGAAGAACCGATGCTCCTAATAACCTAAAAGTGTACCAAAAAAACTGTGTAGGGCTTAATGACATGTTATGAATCTGCATAGCTTTCAGAAATGAGAAATCAACTTTAGTATAATAATTATACGATTGGGCACATCTATGGAGAGATGCCTTTCTACTGTTGTATATTTTGTTAAAATAAAAGAACATTGAATAACCTAAAAGTGTACCACAAAATTGGTATAGGGCATCTGGGTCATCTACTCTTTAGTAGACGACCAGATGAGTCATGTACTATGCAATATACTCTATAGTAGACGACCAGTTGGGTCATATAGTCTATTGTAGGCGACCAATTGGGACATCTACTCTGTAGTAGACTACCATCTGGGTCATCTACTCTCTATTAGACGACCCGTTTCTTTCATCTACTCTACAGTAGACAGTTTGGTCATCTACTCTGTAGCAGACGAGAAGTTGGGCCACCTACTCTGCAGTATATGGGTCATCTACTCTGCAGTAGTAGTAGACGACCAGTTTGGTTATCTACTCTATAGTAGACGTCCGTTTGGTTATCTACTCTGTAGTAGACGTCCAGTAGGGTCATCTACTCTATAGTAGACGACCAGTAGGGTCATCTACTCTATAGTAGACGACCAGTAGGGTCATCTGTTCTATGGTAGACGACCAGTAGGGTCATCTACTCTATGGTAGACGACCAGTAGGGTCATCTACTCGATGGTAGACGACAACTTGGGTCATCTACTCTATAGTAGACGACCACTTGGGTCATCTATTCTATATAATAGACGACCACTTGGGTCATCTACTCTATAGTAGACGGCCACTTGGGTCATCTACTCTATAGTAGACGACCACTTGGGTCATCTACTCTATAATAGACGACAAGATGGGTCATCTACTCTATAGTAGACGACCAGTTGGTTCATCTACTCTATAGTAGACGACCAGTTGGTTCATCTACTCTATAGTATACGACCAATTGGGTCATCTACTCTATAGTAGACGACCAATTGGGTCATCTACTCTATAATAGACGACAAGATGGGTCATCTACTCTATAGTAGACGACCAGTAGGTTCATCTAATCTATAGTATACGACCAATTGGGTCATCTACTCTATAGTAGACAACCAATTGGGTCATCTACTCTATAGTAGACAACCAATTGGGTCATCTACTCTATAGTAGACAACCAATTGGGTCATCTACTCTATAGTCGAAGACCAATTGGGTCACCTACTCTATAGTAGACGACCAATTGGGTCATCTACTCTGTAGTAGACGACCAATTGGGTCATCTACTCTGTAGTAGACGACCACTTGGGTCATCTACTCTGGAGTAGACGACCACTTGGGTCATCTACTCTGGAGTAGACGACCACTTGGGTCATCTACTCTGGAGTAGACGACCAATTGGGTCATCTACTCTCTAGTAGACGACCAGTTGGGTAATCTACTCTCTAGTAGACGACCAGTAGGGTCATATACTCTATGGTGGACGACCACTTGGGCCATCTACTCTATAGTAGAGTCATCTACTCTAGTATAGTAGACGCCCAGTTGATTCATCTAATATGTGGTAGACGACCAGTAGGGTCATCTACTCTATGGTAGACGATCAGTAGGGTAGCCATCTACTATATAATAGACCTAATGCAGAAATTTTACTAATAAGAAAACAGTTTTAATAAAGTAATTATATAGGGTGATCTAAGTAGATATACTTTTTTCAATAGTCTTTTTTTGACAGATCACGTGTGAGTCGTGTCATGCAGTCATGCTATTTTTGTTAAGTATTGTTTGGCATTTCATCATGGAAAGTCTTACGCCTGAACAACGTTTACAAATATTTCCAGTCGACCCACGACACCCTGAGCAATATTTTAGCTCTCGTTAAGAGCTATCTTTTTGCCATTGACCGATTCCCGATCCGACGTACCGGAATCATCGGTCCATATTTCTTCAAAAATAATGCCGGTGAGAACGTAACCGTCAATGGCGACCGTTATAGTGCCATGATAACCGACTATTTGATGCCTGAAATTGAAGCTCGTGATCTCGGCGACATTTGGTTTCAAGAAGACGGCGCCACTTCCCACACATCGCATCAATCAATGGATTTATTGAGAGAACACTTCGGTGAGCAAATAATTTCACGTTTTGGGCCGGTCGATTGGCCACCAAGATCGTGTGATATCACACCGTTAGACTTTTGCCTGTGGGGATATGTAAAGTCTAAAGTTTATGCGAACAAACCCGCTTCGAATCAGGCATTGGAGTAAAACATCACGCGTGTCATTCGCCAGTTACCAGTCGAAATGCTCGAAGGAGTCAGCGAAAATTGGACTCAACGGAGACGTAGCCGCGACCAACATTTGATAGACGTAATCTTCAAAAAATAAATGCCAAAGAATGTTCTTTCAAATGATAACAAACAATCCCCATTCAATTTGAATTTTCTGTTGTTTTTTCTTTTAAAAACTAGGGAACCTCGGAATGGATCTCGCTATATTATTGTGCACTTCTTCGAAAATGAAAGGAATGTTCAGATTGCTTATTTTTGTAGGAAATAGTTACAAATATGACTCAATTGCAATATTTGAAAACTTTTACAAGATTTATTAAATGCAAACAAAGCGATATTCAAGTTTCTTCTCATTCCTTCAAAATCAGAACTTTTCTAAGCCAAATGACCTCTGCTGAATCAGCTATAAATTCCAAAGATTAAGACCAAAGCGCACACCATAATTGAGGACACAACTAACTCTCTTCTCCTGCTGAGTTAGTCGATTACACACTCCTTCCTCTTGGCAGTTTGCATTAGTTATATTGCTTGTTTGTTGTTGCTGCGAAAACATTATAGTTGTTGTTATTAAGTCCTTAAGGACTCTAGTCATGTCAACATTTATATTGAAGAAGCCTTTATTTTCAACCACCTTTTGTGGTGCGTTGGGGTTGTTTAAAGGTAATTCCCTTTCATTAACTTGCCGATGGTAGGAAAACACGCACGTCTCTTTTTTTGCTTTTTTTCTCTAGTGTCCTTTTGGGTGAGCAAACATTCAATAATTTGTTCATATTTGATGATTTTGGTGTTTGTTCAGACGCCGGAAGGAGTTTGTCCGTTAGTGAAGAAAGAATGAAATTTTCGTCTGGCCATAGGAATTGATTTTTTCCCTTTTCTGTTGACTTTTTTTTTCTGGTTAGATTCACGTGTCTGCCGGAAAGAAATGGGGTTGATTGATATTGTTTACATGGCTTTCCTTTAAGACAAATTTTTTCCGGCAAATATCTTTAAATTTTCTTGTGCAAACAATGAAAGGAGGGGAGAGGAGATTTTGTTAGACATGCGATATTAATTTGTAGCATATTTTTTTTTTTTTGGAAAAAAGTTTGTCTTCTTTAAGGTTTCCCTTTTTGTGGGGGAAAGGAGACTTTGTATTGGTTTAATATAACCCCAGGATTATGGTTACACTAGAGTTCGCAACGAATTTGGTAAAAGCTACAGTGGGCACTTTTTTTGGTTTTTGCTGCAATAAAGGAAGTCGACTTTTGGTGGGGGTTTTTAAATATATTCTTAAATTTGTGCAAATAAAGAAGAGAGGGTCGAGAACAGGAATTTGGTCCTTCGGGGTGATTTTTTTTTGTAATAGATTTAAAAAAATATATTTTTCAAGCGTTAATATTTACTAAAAAGTACATCCATTGTGATTTTATGTTCGAAAATTATTTTAACTGTGTTCTAATATAAAATTTTACCTTTTATAAATTTTTTTTAAAATATTTTTGTTAAATTCTGATTCGAAGGAGGAATTCTTTTTGAGGAAACAAAAATGTATTTCCCGAATATATTTTCAAAATTTGTCTTTTTCGAGCATTTAATATTCTCTTAAGAGATGATTTATTTTAATTTTATCTTTTGAAAATGATTTAAACTGAGAGTTTTAACCAAAAATTTTATCTTTCCAGACATTTATTTATTTCTTATATATTTTTTAAAATCTGAAACTAAGAAATTCCTTTTGAAAGAATGTTTATCTATTACAAAATTTATTAACTACTTTCTGCATTGAAATTTGGTACTTCGGGACGATTTTGTTGTTGTTAAATCTATCAATAAATTCTGAAACGAATGAAGAAAGAAGTAATAATTTTGAGAGAAAACTAAAATTTATTAGCAAAACTATATAATAAAAATATTTTTCAATAAATTATTAAAAAGAAAATGTTGTTCTTAGAAATTATTGTTTTTTTTTATAAATTACTCAAATATACTTTCGTATATATTTAAGCGTATTTGTTAACTTTTTCTAAAAAAAAATGTAATTGATTTTTTTGGTCCTTCGACACAATTTTTTTTATAGTTTTCTAACATAATTTTTTATGTTTAAATATTTATTTAATATTTCTTTCATTTCTGCTTTATCTATTCAAATTATTAAAACTGATTTTGTTATAATGAAATTTGGTCCTTCGAGGTGATTGTTTTGAAATGTTTTTGTATAGTTTTCTAAAATTATATTTTTACGGTTAAATTTTTTTTAATATTTCTTTTATTTCTACTTATTTATTCAAATTATTAAAACTGATTTTGTTATATTCAACTTTGGTCCTTCGAGGTGATTGTTTTGAAATGTTTTTTTTTATAGTTTTCTAAAATTATTTTTTTATGTTTAACTATTTATTTAATATTTCTTTCATTTCTACTTTATTTATTTAAATTATTAAAACTGATTTTGTTATATTGAAATTTGGTTCTTCGAGGTGATGGTTTAGAAATTTTTTTTTTATAGTTTTCTAAAATTATATTTTTATGGTTACATTTTTATATAATATTACTTTAATTTCTCCTTTTTTCAAATTATTAAATCTGATTTTGTTATATTGAAATTTGGTCCTTCGAGGTGATTATTTTGAAATGTTTTTTTTATAGTTTTCTAAAATTATATTTTTATGGTTAAATTTTTATTTAATATTTCTTTCATTTCTACTTTATTTATTCAAATGATTAAAACTGATTTTATTATATTGAAATTTGGTCCTTCGAGGAGATTGATTTGAAATGTTTTTTAAAGTTTTATAAAATTATATTTTTATGGCTAAATTTTTATTTAATATTTCTTTCATTTCTACTTTATTCAAATTACTAAAACTGATTTTGTTATATTGAAATTTGGACCTTCGAGGTGATTGTTTTGAAATGTTTTCGTTAAATTCATATAGAAGGCATTTGGAGAAAAATAAAAAAAAATATTATAAATATATTTAAAAGACATTTTGTAAAGAAAATTGGTCCTTCGAGTAGAAAACGGATAAAAAAGTATTGGGTTGATGAAATTTGTTCCTTCGACCACAATTGTTTTTCTTAAATTCTGAGTGCTCATTGAGAAAAAGTAAAAGTATATTCCTTCGAGAATTTATATATTTTTATTAAGTTCTGATATAAAGTAGATTGGTTGAAATATACAAGATATAAATACACTCAAATTTTGTTATTCTTATTCTTCCAGGGGATTTTTTTTATAGGTCCAAATATTATAAAATCATATTTTTAATCGTTAATTGTTCAATTACAATAAAAAATGCCTTCCCTTTAATTTTAGTCTCACAAATGATTAAATATGATTTTGACATTGAAAATGGTCCTTCGAGGCGATAGTTTTTTAATCTCGCCCTTTAAATATAAAACAAAGGAGTAAAAACGTCAGAGAAAACGGGATTAAACCTATTTTTATTTTTTTTCTGAATGTGATCCTTCGAGGCGATTGTTTTTATTCTTGTTCTTCAATTCTTAAATAAAGTGGGCTTTTAGAGAAAAACAAACTATATAACAATAATGATTACCAAAATATATTTTCTCTTTAAATTTGGTCTTTCTGGAAGAAAATTATTTCAACTGATTTAAATATTGAAATTTGGTCCTTCGAAATGATTTTCGTCTTAATCTGTTCCTTGAATGTTTAAATAAATTTCTTCCTTCGATTATAAATCGGTTTAAACCAATTTTTATTTTTTTTAATTTGGTCCTTCGAGGCGATTGCTTTTTAATCTCTAAAATAGGGGTAATGTCTTCAGAGAAATATATGTTCGAGTCTATATACTATATAACAATAGAGGAGAGGAAATGATTTAAACTGATTTTTATGATGAAATTTGGTTCTTCGAAATTAAGTTTCAAATAACTTAAATTTTTAAATAATTTCAATGTAAAATATTAAATTTATTTTTACATTGGAATTTTGTCCTTCGAGGCGATTCTTTTTTAATCCTATAGTCCTTCAATTTTCAAATAAAGGAATAACGCCTTCAGAGAAAATAGAAATATACATATAACAAAATATTGTTTCCTCTGAAATTTGGTCCTTCGAGACGAAAATTATTGCAAGTGATCTTAAATTTGAAACTTGGCACTTTGAAATGATTGTTGTTTTAATCTACTCCTTGAATGTTTAAATAAATTGTATTCTTCGATACTAAATAGGCTTAAATCAATTTTTTTTTTGAAATTTGATTCTTCGAGGCGATAGTTTTTTAATCTCGTCCTTTAAATCTAAAACAAAGGAGTAAAAACTTCAGAGAAAATAAAAATATATTACAATAATGATTATAAAATATTTTTTCCTATTAAATTTGGTCCTTCGAGGCGAAAATGAGTTGAATTGATTTTTGTGGTGAAATTTGGTCCTTCGAAATAATTGTTGTTTTAATTTACTTTTTAATTGTTGAAATAAAATGCCACCTTCGATACTAAAAGGGATTAAACCTATTTTATTTTATTTATTTTTAAATTTGGTCCTTCGAGGCGATTGTTTTTATTCTTGTCCTTCAATTCTTAAATAAAGAAGAAAAGCTTTTAGAGAAAATAAAACTATATAACAATAGTGATTAACAAAATATATTTTCTTTTTAAATTTGGTCCTTCGAGACGAAAATTATTTCAATTGATCTTAAATTTGAAATTTGGCCCTTTGACATGATTGTGGTTTTAATCTACTCCTTGAATGCTTAAATAAATTTCATTCTTCGATACTAAATCGCTTTAAACCAATTTTTATTTTTTTTAATTTGGTCCTTCGAGGCGATAGTTTTTTAATCTCGTCCTTTAAATCTAAAACAATGGAGTACAAACTTCAGAGAAAATAGAAATATATTATAAAATATATTTTTTCCTTTTAAATTTGGTCCTTCGAGGCGAAAATGACTTCAACTGATTTTTATGTTAAAATTTGGTTCTTCGAAATAATTGTTGTTTTAATTTTCTTTTTAATTGTTGAAATAAAATGCATCCTCCGATACTAAACGGGATCAAATCTATTTTTATTTTTTTTTTAAATTTGGTCCTTCGAGGCGATTGTTTTTATTCTTGTCCTTCAAGTCTTAAATAAAGTGGAAAGGCTTTTAGAGAAAATAAAACTATAAATAATAATAATTAACAAAATACATTTTATATTTTATTTTTCTTTTTGAATTTGTTAATAATATTCTTTTAAAATTTTCTCTTTAAATTTTATATTTTCTTTTTAAATTTGGTCCTTCGGGAAGAAAATTATTTTAATTGATGTAAATGCTGAAATTTGGTCCTTCGAAATGATTGTTGTCTTAATCTTTTCTTTGAATGTTTAAATAAATTTCATCCTTCGATATTAAATGGGTTTAAAACAATTTTTATTTTTTTTTTGGAATTCGGTCCTTCGATGCGATTGTTTTTTTAATCTCTAAAATAGAGGAGGAAAGCCTTCAGAGAAATATAAGTTCGAGTCTATACAATAATGATAAAAAATAATTTTTCCATTGAAATTTGGTCCTTCGAGACGGAAATGATTTAAACAGATTTTTATAAAGAACATTTTTTTTTTGTTTTTTAATTTTAAAATAAAGTGGGAAGGCTTTTAGAGAAAATCAAACTATATACTAATAATGATTAACAAAATATATTTTCTCTTTAAATTTGGTCCTTCGGGAAGAAAATTATTTCAACTGATTTAAATGTTGAACTTGGTCCTCCGAAATGATTGTTGTCTTTATCTGTTCCTTTAATGTTAAAATAAATTTCATCCTTCGATATTAAATCGGTTTAAACCAATTTTTATTATTTTTTAAATTTGGTCCTTCGAGGCGATTATCTCTAAAATAGAGAAGAAAGCCTTCAGAGAAATATATGTTCGAGTCTATAGAATATATACAATAATGATAAAAAAATATTTTTTCAATTAAAATTTGGTCCTTCGAGACGAAAATGATTTAAACTGATTTTTATGATGAAATTTGGTTCTTCGAAATTAAATTTCAAATAACTTAAATTTTTAAATAATTTCAATACTCAATTTACTTTTACATTGTAATTTAGTCCTTCGAGGCGAAACGGCTTAAACTGATTTTTATGTCGAAATTTGGTTAAAATTGAAATTAAATTCTCAAATAAAGAGGGAAGAATTGTATTGCAAAAATTAATTTTCAACATAAAAATTTGGTCTTTCTTCGGTTTGGTTTTTTTTAGTATTTAATTTTAACATTGAAATTTGGTCCTTAGACTATTTTTTTTAATATTTTCTTAAATTGTATTTTAAAGGCGTTAAGGATTTATCTTTAATTATATATTTTTGCAATTTATTAATTTCTTGTTCATTGTTTTATTTTAAGGTAAATGACTTCATGCCAGAGGCTTTTAAAAAATATAAAAATTCTTCAAAGTGAGTAGATTTCAATTAACAGAAATAAAATATAATATATATAAATAATGTATGTATATAAAATAAATAATTAAAAAATATTTAAAAATCTTTTAAATTCAATAAAAAACTTAATCTGCCACCCACTTCTTTAAATTCACCCAAATCCTTTCATGCCAAAAAAAGTAGATTGTGGTGACTTTTCCCGCGGGGAGACAACAATATTGCAAGAAACCCCACAGCAAAACATCAATTTGTAAAAACCACCCTTATACACATGGCCCATACAATATTGTGCGGGTGTTACCTTCAATGTTTTACAAAAGGCAGACAATCCTTCCTTTTCTTCCTTTATTCAGAGAGAGATAAAAAAAACCTTTTTGCAATTTTGAGTGTTGTCTAGAGAGTCTCACTCCTCCTAACCCAACACTTAGCAGACACATTCAAAGGCTTTAAGGCAAAGAGGAGGTATTCCCCCAAATCCCATTCCCCCATTTGTCTTTTTTGCTCCCCATTGTATGGCTTTAAGCATAAAATACTTATCGACTTTTGGTTTTTCTGGCAGTCTTTGTTATTCACAAAGAAAAGAAGAAATTGGTTTTCATTTTCTGCAGAAATCTTGTACAAAAGTTGTTCTGCGGTTGTCTTGAAAATCCACTCTCTTTCTCTAATCGGGATTAAGACACATGGGCACTTGGCTTCAAGGTCTGTTTGGTTGATAAACCCAACACTTCAGGGTCATATCTCAGTTTGGAAGGGGGTGGTTTGCAAATATGCCCGTGGGTAGCAAGTGAAGTTCTTAAAGTGTTAAAGAAATTTCATTAAAATTGGATTAAGTTACAGCCAAAAAGTATGCTTTAATTCTGGCTGTTACCACAGTGTGAAATGCTAGTCTTAAGGTGGGTGCCTTAAGGTATGCCTTGGTTTTTATGGGAATTTATTTCCAGCTTAGTGACAGTGGTGACCAATTAAATGAAGATACACATTGAATTTTATGGAAAATACACAAATTTGAGTTTCTCAATAATAAATAAATATCTAAACAAATGAGTGAATAATAAACTAAATGATTATATTTCACAAATTATAAAAAAAGAAATTTTACGCTGAAAATTGGTCCTTCGAGGTGATTATTTTTTTAAAAAATTTTAATTTATTTTATAATAGGCGAACATTTGGTCATTCAATTATCACTCTGCACATCTTTGGGAGGTAACCTTTGGATTGAATTTAATTTTATTCCAATTTAAGAATACTAAATGCTTTTAAAGTGTACCACAAAATTGGTGTAAAGCTCTTGTTATACCATTGTTCCCTTTTTATCTCATAAGTTGTAGGCATGTTTGGCATACATCTTTGTGGAAGAAGTATAGAGAAATAAGGATAACCAGATTTAAATAATAAGGTGTAATTCGTCCCTTTATTGTTCCCTCAGTTTGTCCGTCCGTCTGTCTGCTTGCTATGCGTTTTCTCACAACCATCTGTGGTTGTGCATTTTTAATTTAATTTTTTCTTTTATCAATTCTCTCTTATCTCTGTTGTGCCCACAACCTGACCTTTTGGATCTTTCCACCTTTATCCGAACCTTTTGACTTTGATTTCTAACTCTCTGCCTCTGTCGTCTAGAATGTGACACTTTTTGTAGAGACTGACTACTCCAGTCGTGTTTGCTTACGCCCTCAAAGTCGTCAGCTCATTAAGAGGCATAAACTTAACAACAACGGATATAATTAATTTGAATTTTTCAAATCTCTCAAGCTGATCTCAATACAATATACAAGCTCATACGACAGACAGACGGACAGACAGTCGTGAGACGTGTTCGTAAGTAATTAGTAACGTAAAGCGTATCACTAAGGTTGTCGTAAAGAAATCAATATCTGACGTATGCCAGAACTCATAATCTTTAAAAGCTTCATTAGAGCATAAAACTCTAGACGCTGACGATGAGCGTGTGTGCGCAGACGAAAAGGTGGGCGTTTTGCTGGAAGCTATGGTGGCGAATGGCAGCACATTTTGGGGGCAAAAGCCGCCACAGCTCATTTGACTACCACATCCATAGATGGACTGAAAGTCAGACGGACGGACAAACAGTTCTCCAAATGTAGCTAACCGTAATAGCCATAAAACATCATAAAATTTAATTTAATGGGTTTGAAGGTGTGTGATGTTACAGAAAAAGAATATGCCATTCCATAAGAAGTTCATTTCCTTTTCTCCACTAATTGGAGTTTATTGATGTTTCTTGCAATTATGGCTCAGACAGACGGACACATAGGATGGACGGACACATAGGATGGACGGACATTATTTGATTTCGTACCTCTACATGTTTGTTTATGTTCCTAGCCCATTCTCTGGAAAAGTGTGTCACTTGGCTGGATTTTTCTTAAAAATATGTCTTATTGGGCTATACTTTAAGTCACGGCTGAGTTGGAGTTGAGTGGATGGCATGTGGTTTAGTGAAGTCGTGGAGCCGGATAATATTTTTAGCCATTATAACGCATCTTTCCACATCTTTCTTTGCTGCTGTGTTTTTGCAGTATTTGTCTTTTTTTATCTGTCATATGGACAGGGTTAACTAGCACTTTGGACCATTACACAGACCCACAAGTCAATGTTCGAAACATGTTTCCTTGCCGCAAAACCCAACATTTGTCCACTCTCTTACATATACGTACGAGTGTATTTCTTGGCCCGTCCATCTCTTGCAGTATTTGTGTTTGTATGTTAAATGTTGCAATTAGGAGGATTACGTTAGTAAGTACCACAGATACACACACATCAGACACGACTTGTGGTAGCATAGCCAACCGGACCAGACAGACAGACGGACGGATGGACGGACAGCCATTCAGTCACACATCTTTAGTATGGATGTATATTTGAAATTTTACTATATGTCCATCGTATTAGTTATGGATGAAAAATGGAAGCTTCTTTGATTTTCAAAATACTGAGAGGCACAAAAACTTGTTTAGAATTGCAACGCATAAATATGTTACGCAAAATCTGTTGCTTTTGGGGCCAACGGCAGCAAACCAACGTAATCAAATCATAATGATTCAAATAAAGTCGTTATCATTAGAAAAAAATTATTCTGAATTTTACAATTTCATAATTTACAGATTATATAAAACGTAAAAATTACATTTATCCAATAAAATATGGTAGAATATGTGAACCAGTATTTAAACAATTCAATTAAGCGATTCATATAGGATGTCTCGCAATATCAATTATCCAATAGCAAAAAAATAATTACAACAGAGTCGTTTCATGTGTATTGTAAAGCTAGTTTTTCATTTTTGTGGGCTGATTTTCCAGCAGAAACGTGTAGTGACATAAGACCCTATATCGGAAATCCTTTTCAGGACATTTCAAGTCATTCTGATTGGTTTTCATTCGTCCTTCTGTCTGGTCTTCATATCTTCTGTAGCAATTTTGATTTTACAGAAAATTTCTGAGAAATTTTGTTTTATAGAAAATTTCTGAGAAATTTTTATTTTACAGAAAATTTCTGAGAAATTTTGTTTTATAGAAAATTTTGCAGAAATTTTGTTTTTATAGAAAATTTTGCAGAAATTTTGTTTTTATAGAAAATTTTGCAGAAATTTTGTTTTTATAGAAAATTTTGCAGAAATTTTGTTTTTATAGAAAATTTTGCAGAAATTTTGTTTTTATAGAAAATTTTGCAGAAATTTTGTTTTTATAGAAAATTTTGCAGAAATTATGTTTTTATAGAAAATTTTGTAGAAATTTTGTTTTTATAGAAAATTTGTTTTTATAGAAAATTTTGCAGAAATTTTGTTTTTATAGAAAATTTAGCAGAAATTTTGTTTTTATAGAAAATTTGTTTTTATAGAAAATTTAGCAGAAATTTTGTTAGAATAGAAAATTTAGCAGAAATTTTGTTTCTATAGAAAATTTCGCAGAAATTTTGTTTTTCATAGAAAATTTCTAAGAAATTTTGTTGTTCATAGAAAATTTCTCAGAAATGTTGTTTTACATAGAAAATTTCTCAGAAATTTTGTTTTTCATAGTTTTTCAGAAATTTTGTTTTTCATAGAAAATTTCTCAAAAATTTTGTTTTATAGAAAATTTCGCAGAATTTTTTTTATAGAATAGAAAATTTCGCATAAATTTTTTTATAGAATAGAAAATTTCGACAAAATTTTGTTAGAATAGAAAAAATTAATTTGTTAGAAAAGAAAATTTCGCAGAAATTTTGTTAAAATAGAAAATTTCGCAGAAATTTTGTATTTATAGAAAATTTCTCAGAAATTTAGTTAAAATAGAAAATTTCGCAGAAATTTAGTTAAAATAGAAAATTTCGCAGAAATTTTTTAGAATAGAAAATTTTCTTTTATAGAAAATTTCACAGAAATTTTGTTCTTATAGAAAATTTCGCAGAAATTTTGTTCTTATAGAAAATTTCTCAAAAATTTTGTTCTTATAGATAATTTCGCAGAAATTATGTTTTTATAGAAAATTTAGCAGAAATTATGTTTTTATAGAAAATTTAGCAGAAATGTTGTTTTTATACAAAATTTCGCAGAAATTTTATTTTTTTATAGAAAAAATTCGCAGAAATTTTATTTTTATAGAAAATATCGCAAAAATTTTGTTTTTATAGAAAACTTCGCTAAAATTTTGTTAGAATAAAAAATTTTATTTTTATAGAAAATTTCTGAAAAATTTTGTTTTAGATTTTTTTTTATAGAAAATTACTGACAGATTTTTTTTTATAGAAAATTTCTGACAGATTTTGTTTTTATAGAAAATTTGTAAGAAATTTCGTTTTTATAGAACATTTCTGAGAAATTTTGTTTTCATAGAAAATTTCTGAGAAATTTAGTTTTCATAGAAAATTTCTGAGAAATTTTGTTTTTATAAAAATATTTCTGAGAAATTTGGTTTTTATAAAAAAATTTCTGAGAAATTTTGTTTTATAGAAAACTGCAGAAATTAAGTTTTTATAGAAAATTTCGCAAAAATTTTGTTTTTCATAGAAAATTTCGCAGAAATATTGTTGTTCATAGAAAATTTCGCAGAAATTTTGTTAGAATAGAAAATTTCGCAGAAATTTTGTTAGCTTAGAAAATTTCGCAGAAATTTTGTTAGCTTAGAAAATTTCGCAGAAATTTTGTTTTTATAGAGTTTCGCAGAAATTTTTTTTTTATAGAAAATTTCGTAGTAATTTTGTTTCGTGAGAAATTACTTTATGAATCTGTTTCTTTTAAAGTTCCACATTCTAAGTAGAATACTAAGTCTCTGATTATACCTTAATTCCATGTGAATAGGAAAATTAATCTTTCATTCTTTATGGTATTTTGCAAAATTTCGCTCATAAAATATATATGTATATATTCATGTCTAACTAATTTTCACTTTTCCAAAACTAACAAGAAATTAAAAATCTAACACCTCCAACAACACCCTTATACTTTCCCTCAACCCACAACAATTTCCTCAAAAAAACAAAAAAAAAAGACCAGCAGTAACACGTTACAACAATTTCCGTCTCAACTTAAAGACACTCCAACGCCACTCCGGCTAAACAAGCAACCACCCATCCGCCTGTCTGTCCGGCCATCTATCCATCCATGTATCCACCTGCCTTTTGCCACGGAAGTCATGTTAAAAATAGAAAAACAACATTTGTTAAAAAAAAGCTTTCAAAAAATAAATAACAATCCATCTATCCATCCACGGCGGCCCATATTTTGATGATAGGTCAAGGCTGGACAAATGAGACAGACGCATGGTCGGACGGAGGGACGGACAGCTAGACCTATTTGGCTGGCTAAAATTACGGCCATCTCCCATCTCTCCTGGTCAAAAGCAGAGAGTGTAAAGTGTTTTAAAGTTAACATGAAACTGTTGACATTTTAGATCGAATTGTAGACATAATGGCCAAGTGAATTGCCGCCAAGCCAACAATTTGATTAAGGGTACAATAGGAAATCTTGGCTAGCGGTAGTTGTCGTGATGGTTGTTGTCTTTCGAGTTGGTTGGCTTGGAGTAATGAGGACGGACCCTACATTACCTTACTACAATGAAATGTGTGGATTTGTTTAAATGTTATTGAGTGACGGACGGATGGACAGACAGACAGACGAATGGACGGTTATTTGGCGGCTAAGGTGCTGCTGCTGCTGCTGATGATGAGGGGGTATAGCTCCAAGACAAGACATTTTTGGCCAGGTTACTGGCTGTTGGGTATTTACAGCCAACTTGGGTAATCAATCAAATTCTAAAGACAAAACCCCAGACACAAACCATCAGCACAACAAATGGTGAAAGTGTTTTGTCTAACCAATAAATGTGGGTTTACAATTTTAAAACCTCTTCGACTGCACTTGTTGCCCCCTAACAAAATGGGCAGGCAATGATTAGGCTACTTCCTTTTAATAAACACGACAATTTTTTAAGAATTATTTGTTATTGTTGTTTTTTGATAATCGTGTGAATTTTTGTTTTGAACAGTAATTTCTGGGTTACTAGGTTATTTCAAAATATTTTGTTGTTTAAAGTCTTAAATCTATATAATTTATACAAACTTTCTTTGTATCTGCAGATATTGTTAAGGTTTTCAAGATTACTTAATCGCCATTATTAACATCTTTCTTTTTGTCTAAACTTTCTTTTGTGTGCGTTTTTTTATTGATAGCAAAAGAAATGTTTAAATAAAAATATCTGATTGTCTTATAATAATAGTATTAGCACAGAAAATATTTTTTAAAACTTATGCAATACCTGGGAAACAAACACGGATCGTTCAAAGCATCTCTCAAAGCCCTCAACACTTCGACACATATAAATACAAACGTTATATTACGTTACCCCCTAGTTTTTTCCTCAAATGAAAGACTTTCGTTTTCATACAAATTCGGCTAATCAAAAAACCAAATAGTCATAAATTAATGGAATTTGATTATATTAAAAGCAAAATAAAGAAATGAACTGAAAAGAAAATAATAAAAAATAAAATAAAATCACCACAATAATGCTATACAATATTCAAAATACCGAATATCAAAAAAAAAACGGATAATGTGCAGTTTTTCATAAATTAACCACAAAAATTTAGACGTCAAGTCATTGACAGGGCCAACAAAAGTGCTGCAAACAGATGCGCTGCATAAACCGGAAGATAAGCAACATAATCGCCACATGAGGTGGGAGGGTCTCAACTGGTTTCTGCGCATTTTGATCATACATAATTAAAATTTATGAATTTTATATTTATAGGAAATATTTGCACAGAAAAAAGTTCATAAATTATAAGATTAATACTGATACACGATTTTTACATCATAGAGAAAGTAAATTATAAATTAGATAATCATGCTACAGAAAAATAGCATATTTTTTGGGGTTTATGAAATTTCTATGAAATTTTCTATAAAAAAAAATTTCTATAAATAAAAATTACTACGAAATGTTCTATAAATAAAAAATTTCTATGAAATTTTGTATAATTTCTATGAAATTTTGTATAAAAAAAATTTCTATGAAATTTTCCATAAATAAAAAATTTCTATGAAATTTTCTATAAATAAAAAAATTTTAAGAAATTTTCTATAAATAACAAAATTTCTACGAAATTTTCTATGAATATAAAATTTTCTATAAATATAAAATTTCTACGAAATTTTCTATGAAATTTTCCATAAATATAAAATTTCTATGAAATTTTCCATAAATATAAAATTTCTTAGAAATTTTCTAGAACTCAAAAATTGATAAGAAATTTTCTATAACTCAAAAATTGATAAGAAATTTTCTATAAATAAAAACTTTCTACGAAATTTTAAAAAATTGCTATAAAATTTTCTATAAATAAAAAATTTCTATGAATTTTTCTATAAATAAAAAATTGTCTATATATAAAAAAATTTCTATGAAATTATGTATAAATAAAAAATGTCTATAAAATTTTCTATAAATAAAAAATTTCTAAGAAATTTTCATTAAATAAAAAAAATTTACAATAAATTTTCAATAAATGATTTTTTTTTAAGAATTTTCAATAAATAAAAATTTTTTTAAGAAATTTTCAATAAATAAAAAATTTTTAAGAAATTTTCTATAAATAAAAAATTTCTATGAAATTTTCTATAAATAAAAAATTTCTATGAAATTTTCTATAAATTATTCAGTCAGAATTTATTTTTGGTGTGAGACCATATGTTCCATTTACTTTCTGTCTATTCCAAGAAAGTAATAGAAACAAATACAAAAATTGGTAGAGAGTTTTAATTGCTTGGTAGAATTGACTGCAGTTTCGATAGACACCACTCTATCATCTTCAGAATTCAGTAGCATGTATGTCTTTAACTTAAATCAGCTGAAATACGTATGGAAGCAGCAAATTGAATTTGACAAGAACTGCTAACCAAACCCGTATTTTGCCGAACTAAGTCAACATACTATAAATAAAAAATAAATATAAATAAAAAATTTCTATGAAATTTTCTATAAATAAAAGATTTCTATGAAATTTTCTATAAATAAAAAATTTCTATGAAATTTTCTATAAATAAAAAATTTCTATGAAATTTTCTATAAATAAAAAATTTCTATGAAATTTTCTATAAATAAAAAATTTCTATGAAATTTTCTATAAATAAAAAATTTCTATGAAATTTTCTATAAATAAAAAATTTCTATGAAATTTTCTATAAATAAAAAATTTCTATGAAATTTTCTATAAATAAAAAATTTCTATGAAATTTTCTATAAATAAAAAATTTCTATGAAATTTTCTATAAATATAAAATATCTATGAAATTTTCTATAAGTAAAAATTTTCTATGAACTTTTCTATAAATAAAAAATTTCTTATTTTTTATTTATAGAAAATTTCTTAAAAATTTTTTATTTATAGGAAATTTCATAGAAATTTTTTATTATTAAAAAATTTTAGACATTTTTTATTAGAAAATTTCATAGAAATTTTTTACTTATAGAAAATTTCATAGAAATTTTTTATTTATAGAAAATTTCATAGAAATTTTGTATTTATAGAAAAGTTCATACTTTTCTATAAATACAAAATTTCTATGAAATTTTCTATAAATAAAAAATTTCTATGAAATTTTCTATAAGTAAAAAATTTCTATGAAATTTTCTAATAAAAAATGTCTAAAATTTTTTAATAATAAAAAATTTCTATGAAATTTCCTATAAATAAAAAATTTTTAAGAAATTTTCTATAAATAAAAAATTTCTAAGAAATTTTCTATAAATAAAAAATTTCTAAGAAATTTTCTATAAATAAAAAATGTCTAAGACATTTTCCATAAATAAATAATATCTAAGAAATTTTCTATAAATAAATAATATCTAAGAAATTTTCTATAAATAAAAAATTTCTAAAATGTTTTCTATAAATAAAAAAATTCTAAGAAATTTTCTATAAATAAAAAATTTCTAAGAAATTTTCTAAAAATAAAAAATTTCTAAGAAATTTTCTATAAATAAAAAATTTCTAAGAAATTTACTATAAATAAAAAATTTCTAAGGAATTTTCTATAAACAAAAAATTTCTATGAAATTTTCTATAAATAAAAAATTTCTATGAAATTTTCTATAAATAAAAGATTTCTGTGAGATTTTCTATAAATAGAAAATTTCGATAAATAAAATATTTCTATGAAATTGATTTTACTATTAATAAAAAATGTGTATGAAATTTTCTATAGATATAAAATATCTATGAAATTTTTTATAAATAAAAACATTTCTATGAAATTTTCTATAAATAAAAAATGTTTATGAAATTTTCTATAAATAAAGATTTCTATAAATAAAAAATTACTATGGAGTTTTCTATAAAAAATTGCTTTTGTTAAATTTCTATATAACAAAAATTTCAAAAAAAAAATTTTCTATAAATAAAAAATGTCTAAGAAATTTTCTATAAATAAAAAATTTCAAAGGAATTTTCTATAAATAAAAAATTTCTAAGGAATTTTCTATAAATAAAAAATTTCTAAGGAATTTTCTATAAATAAAAAATTTCTAAGGAATTTTCTATAAATAAAAAATTTCTAAGGAATTTTCTATAAATAACAAATTTCTAAGAAATTTTCTATAAATAAAAAATTTCTAAGAAATTTTCTATAAACAAAAAATTTCTAAGAAATTTTCTATAAACGAAAAATTTCTAAGAAAGTTTCTATAAATAAAAAATTTCTAAGAAAAAAGTTCTAAGAAATTTTTTATAAATAAAACATTTCTAGGGCATTTTCTATAAATAAAAAATTTCTAGGAAATTTTCTATAAATAAAAAATGTAAGATATTTTCTATAAATAAAAAATGTAAGAAATTTTCTATAAATACAAAATGTCTAAGAAATTTTCTATAAATAAAAAATGTCTAAGAAATTTTCTATAAATAAAAAATGTCTAAGAAATTTTCTATAAATAAAAAATTTCTAAGAAAGTTTCTATAAGTTTATATAAACAAAAAAATTTCTAAGAAATTTTTTATAAATAAAAAATTTCTAGGAAATTTTCTATAAATAAAAAATGTAAGAAATTTTCTATAAATAAAAAATGTCTAAGAAATTTTCTATAAACAGAAAATTTCTAAGAAATTTTCTATAAACGAAAAATTTCTAAGAAAGTTTCTATAAATAAAAAATTTCTAAGAAAAAATTTCTAAGAAATTTTTTATAAATAAAAAATTTCTAGGACATTTTCTATAAATAAAAAATTTCTAGGAAATTTTCTATAAATAAAAAATTTTCTATAAATACAAAATGTCTAAGAAATTTTCTATAAATAAAAAATGTCTAAGAAATTTTCTATAAATAAAAAATGTCTAAGAAATTTTCTATAAATAAAAAATTTCTAAGAAAGTTTCTATAAGTTTATATAAACAAAAAAATTTCTAAGAAATTTTTTATAAATAAAAAATTTCTAGGAAATTTTCTATAAATAAAAAATGTAAGAAATTTTCTATAAATAAAAAATGTCTAAGAAATTTTCTATAAACAAAAAATTTCTAAGAAATTTTCTATAAACGAAAAATTTCTAAGAAAGTTTCTATAAATAAAAAATTTCTAAGAAAAAATTTCTAAGAAATTTTTTATAAATAAAAAATTTCTAGGACATTTTCTATAAATAAAAAATTTCTAGGAAATTTTCTATAAATAAAAAATGTAAGAAATTTTCTATAAATACAAAATGTCTAAGAAATTTTCTATAAATAAAAAATGTCTAAGAAATTTTCTATAAATAAAAAATGTCTAAGAAATTTTCTATAAATAAAAAATTTCTACGAAATTTTCTATAAATAAAAAATTTCTACGAAATTTTCTATAAATAAAAAATTTCTACGAAATTTTCTATAAATAAAAATTTTCTATAAATAAAAAATTTCCTAAAATATATAAATAAAAATTTTTTAAGAAATTTTCTATAAATAAAAATTTTTTAAGAAATTTTCTATAAATAAAATTTTTTTAAGAAATTTTCTATAAATAAAAAAATGTCTGAAATTTTCTATAAATAAAAAATTTCTATGAAATTTTCTATAAATAAAAAATTTCTATGAAATTTTCTATAAATAAAAAATTTCTATGAAATTTTCTATAAATAGAAAATTTCTATGAGATTTTCTATAAATAGAAAATTTCGATAAATAAAATATTTCTATGAAATTGATTTCACTATTAATAAAAAATTTCTATGAAATTATCTATAGATATAAAATATCTATGAAATTTTTTATAAATAAAAAAAGTTCTATGAAATTTTCTATAAATAAAAAATGTCTATGAAATTTTCTATAAATAAAGATTTCTATAAATAAAAAATTACTATGGAATTTTCTATAAAAAAATTGCTTTTGTTACTGTTATTACCTTTGCTTCTGTGATGCTATATCTTATGCTATTTATTTTACTATTTCTGTTACTACTTGTATCTAAATTTTCTAAAAATCTAAAAAAAATCAGAAAATCTAGGAGATCTACTGTGTTCCATTTTTGGCATTTAAAATGTTATCCGACTATTGTGGGGCGCTTTATAAATTCAATCTTTATGAGCAATTTGTACAAACCAACACAATCGGTTTATTTATATTTCCCCAAGATAACCCCCATCAGACAAAAACAACAAAAATCGTGGCTACTCAGTTTCAATAAGAAGAAAAAAATGTGCATACAAATCTCAGCAACAAAAGACTAACAACATTTCCATTAGGAGACCATCATGGCCAGGAATGGGCAACCCACAACCAAAGAAGGATTGCTAATATAGAGAGGATTTGGAAGTCCGTTTAAAGGAGTTTCTTTCCCAAAAAGAACTTCCTCCTGACCTCACTTCTGGTCAAATGTATACATTTGTAAACGATTTGCATCGTCTATTGGCCACCTCAGGGTCATCTTGTTGTGGTCTAACCAACACTAGACCAGCATCATTGGAATACTTTGTCGCTGTTGTCTTCACTAGTGGTACATATTTTCCAACTTTAAATTCAGGCAAATTACCACACAATGGAGCGGCTGCAATTGGCATTTCGAGTGCGAATATTTTGCCGCCAAATCTTTATTGTTTTTTTTTTCTTTGCGCTCTCCCTCAATCGGCCGCAATATTCGATTACCTCCAAACTTCAATGCGGTTGCGATTGTTGCTATGAAAAGATCAGCAACATTTAAACTAGCAGAAAGCAACAGCAGCAACAACAAGGCAACTTATTAACAATTTGTTAAAGTCACAAATCAAAAAAACTGCAACGAAAAAACAATCACCGGCAAAGACGGACAGACAGACGGGAAACAGAAATGTAAAATAAGTCACCAGGTTGGAAGCTCCATGCTGCGGTAGTGCCGGAGCTGATTTTCCTCCTTTGCTAACAGCAACAATAACGACGACAATAGCCAAATAACAATGACATGCTCCGATGAATGGAATGGATGCCATAGATATTTTTGGATGGATGATGGCTCGATGACTTTGCTTGGGATGTGATATTTTTAGCTGCATTTTCTAGGAAGTCTCAAGACTTGCAAAAAAAAAACAAGCTGTTTATGCAGCAGCCAGTCAGCAGACATTGCATCAGTGTTACACCACTGAGTAGTAGTGATGCTGGTGGTGCTACTTACAATTTACAATTTGGAATTATTGTCGGTTTTATATTAGCATTAATCAAACACAGAACATGCTCGTATTAATTCGGTTTGATTCAATTAAATTTTTATGCTCGCATATTTGGGAGTGTTGTTGGGATCTTTAGTCTGCTATTTTGACAGTAAACTAAATTTATTATTTTTTTTTTATTTGTACAAAATTCGTAGCCTTAGGAAAATAAATAGGAATTTATAGAAAATTTTGTAGAAATCTTTTGTAGAAAATTTCTAAGAAATTTTATATTTTTTTTTATATTTTCCTACGAAATAAATGTTATATTTGTGTAGAAATTTTCGTAGAAATTTTAATGTCGGCTGCCCGTTATTATTTCGGTCTGTAATCGTTATGATTTAAACTGAGATACTCTCTCGGCTAAAGACCAACCTGCTTCTATACAGTGATAGAAAGCAAGTATTTTACATGGCAAAATATATTGCAAGTATTTCATTGCGTGCCCACAGACTATATCATGATTTCTGGGGCGTGACCCCCGTCATCAGTAGTCTACATGGAAATTTTATAGAAAATTTCGTAGAAATTTTATGTTTATAGAAAACTAGCTGGACCCGGTCCACTTCGTTGCCCCAGATTTAGATTTCCGATACCGTCCGTTTTTGAACAAATTTCAAATTTCAATTTCAGACAGACAAACAAACGATTTGCCAGGCCCACATTTTCCCCGCCCACTTTTGGGAACAAATTTTTTCCAAAACCATCTCAGACAAAATAGCTTTCAAACAAAAGAAAAAATTTTAAAATCGGTCCAGTAGTTTAAGCGTCTATAAAACATACATATTTCATAGATTTTTTTTATTTATAGAAAATTTCATAGAAACTTTTTATTTATAGAAAATTTCATAGAAAGTTTTTATTTATAGAAAATTTCATAGAAAGTTTTTATTTATAGAAAATTTCATAGAAAGTTTTTATGTATAGAAAATTTCATAGAAATTTTTTATTTATAGAAAATTTCATAGACATTTTTTATTTATAGAAAATTTTATAGAAATTTTTTATTTATAGAAAATTTCATAGAAATTTTTTATTTATAGAAAACTAGCTGGACCCGGTCCACTTCGTTGCCCCAGACTTCAGATTTCCGATTCCGTCCATTTTTTAACCAATTACGTAGACTGCCATCAAATGCATATTCACAAAATTGCAACACTCTCGCTAACAAATTGTTCAAGGTATTTCAATTTCAGAAATTTGCTTATAAGGTTGGGGCCACGCCCATTGGTCCGATCGCATCCCTTTTTGGACCATTCACGTAGACTATCACCAGATCCAGATGCAAAAAATTACAGCACTCGCTAAAAAATTGTGCAAGATATGAATCTCAATTTCAAAATTTGGCTTATATAGGCGGGGTCATGTCCATTGGTCTGATCCCGCCCATTTTTGGGCGAATCACGTAGACTGTCATCAGATACATATACCCAAAACTGCAGCACTCTCGATAATAAATTTGGCTTACATGGACGGGGCCACGCCAATTAGTCTGATCCCTCCCTTTTTAGACTATTCACGTAGGCTATCATCAGATATATATGCAGAAAATTACAGAACTCTCGCTAAAAAATTGTGTAAGACATCTCAATTTCAAAATTTAGTTTATATGGGCGGGGCCACGCCCATTGAGCCGATCCCGCCCATTTTTGGACCAATCACGTAGGTCGCCAATAGATATATTTACCCAAAATTACAGCTCTCTCGCTAACAAATTGTGCAAGATATCTCGATTTCAAAATTTGGCTTAAAGGGGCGGGGCCACGCCCATTGGTCTGACCCCGCCCATTTTTGGACCAATCACGTAGCCTGCCTCCAGATATATATATACAAAATTCCAGTTCTCTCGCTAACAAATTGTGCAAGATATCTCGATTCCAAAATTTGGCTTAAAGGGACGGAGCCACGCCCATTGGTCCGATCCCGCCCATTTTTGGACCAATCACGTAGACTGTCACCAGATACATATGTACAAAATTGCAGCACTCTCGCTAACAAATTGTGCAGGATATCTCAATTTTAAAATTTGTCTTATGTGGGCGGGGCCACGCCCACTTGATATATCGAAAATTCAAGTACCCTATTTTCACCACGCCCCACACATGTACATTCTGTGAAAATTTCAAGAAGATCGGTTCAGCCGTTTAGACGTCTATACGGTACAAACAAACACACATTCTTCTTTATATATATAGACTAGCTGGACCCGGTCCACTTCGTTGCCCCAGACTTCAGATTTTCGATCGCGTCAATTTTTGGACTAATTACGTAGACTGACACCAAATATATATGCACATAATTACATTGATCTCTCTAACAAATTGCTCAAGATATAGCAAACACAAAATTTAACTGGCTTATATGGGCGGGGCCAGTCCCATTTGTCCGCCCATTTTTGGACCAAGCACGTAGGCTGCCACCTAATATATATGCACAAAATTAGAGTAATCTCGCTAGTAATTTGTGCGAGTTATGTCAATTTCAAAATTGGGTTTGTATTGGCGGGGCCACGCCGATTGGTCCAATTTTTGCACCAATCAAGTCGACTACCACCTAATACATATGCAAAAATTACAGCACTTTCGCTAACAAATTGTGAAAGATATCTCAATTTCAAAATTTGGCTTATATGGGCGCGGCCACACCCATTGGCCGATCCCGCCCATTTTTGGACCAATTAAGTAGACTACCACCTAATACTTATGCACAACATTAAAGCTCTCTCGCTAACAAATTGTGCAAGATATCTAGATTTCAAAATTTGGCTAAAGGGGCGGGGCAACGCCCATTAGTCCGACCCAGCCTATTTTTGGACCAATCACGTAGGTCGCCAACAGATATATATAAATAAAATTACAGCTCTCTCGCTAACAAATTGTGCAATATATTTCAAATTCAAAATTTGGCTTATATGGGCGGGGCCACGCCCATTGGTCCGATCCCGCCCATTTTTGGACCAATTAAGTAGACTACCACCTAATACATACGCACAACATTACAGCACCCTCGCTAACAAATTGTGCAATATATGTCAATTTAAAAATGTGGTTTATATGGGCGGGGCCACGCCCATTGGTCCAATCCCGCCCATTTTTTGACAAATCAAGAAGACTACCACCATATGTACAACATTACAGCACTCTAGCTAACAAATTGTGCAAGATATATCAATTTCAAAATGTGGCTTATATGGGCGGGGCCACGCCCATTCGTCTGATTCCGCCCATTTTTGGACCAATTACGTAGGTCGCCAACATCTATATTTACCCAAAATTACAGCTTTCTCGCTAACAAACTGTGCAACATTTCTCAAATTCAAAACTTGGCTTATATGGGCGGGGCCACGCCCATTGGTCCGATCCCGTCCTTTTTTGAACCAATCACGTAGAGCGCCACCAGATACATATGCACAAAATTACAGCTCTCTCGCTAACAAATTGTGCCAGATATCTCGATTTCAAAATGTGGCTTAAAGGGGCAGGGCCACGCCCATTAGTCCGACCCCGCCCATTTTTGGACCAATCACTTAGACTGCCTCCAGATATATATAAACAAAATTTCAGCTCTCTCGCTAACAAATTGTGTAAGATATCTCAAATTCAAAATTTTCTTATATGGGCGGGGCCACGCCCATTGGTCCGATCCCGCCCATTTTTGAACCAATCACGTAGACTGCCACCAGATACATATGCACAAAATTACAGCTCTCTCGCTAACAAATTGTGCAAGACCTTTCGATTTCAAAATTTGCCCATTTTTGGATCAATCACGTATACTGCCTCCAGATATATATATCCAAATTCCAGTCCTCTCGCTAACAAATTGTGCAAGATATCCCGATTTCAAAATTTGGCTTAAAGGGGCGGGGCCACGCCCATTAGTCCGACCCCGCCTATTTTTGGACCAATCACGTAGGTCGCCAGCAGATATATATAAACAAAATTACAGCTCTCTCGCTAACAAATTGTGTAAGATATCTCAAATTAAAAATTTGGCTTATATGGGCGGGGCCACGCCCATTGATCCGATCCCGCCCATTTTTGGACCAATCACGTGGAGTGCCACCAGATACATATGTACAAAATTACAGCACTCTCGCTAACAAATTGTGCAAGATATCTCAATTTTAAAATTTGTCTTATGTGGGCGGGGCCACGCCCACTTGATATATCGAAAATTCAAGTACCCTATTTTCACCACGCCCCACACATGTACATTCTGTGAAAATTTCAAGAAGATCGGTTCAGCCGTTTAGTCGTCTATACGGTACAAACAAACCAACAAACAAACAAACAAACAAACAAACACACATTCTTCTTTATATATATAGAAGATAGATTTTGTAGAAATTTTATATTTATCGAAAATTTTGTAGAAATTTTATATTTATAGAAAATTTTGTAGAAATTTTATATTTATAGAAAATTTCATATTTATAGAAAATTTCGTAGAAATTTTATATTTATAGAAAATTTCGTAGAAATTTCATAGAAATTTTTTATTTATAGAAAATTTCATAGAAATTTTTTATTTATAGAAAATTTCATCGAAATTTTTTATTTATAGAAAATTTCATAGAAATTTTTTGTTTATAGAAAAATTTTATATTTAGTGCCTGTTTTTGTAACTTTTTTTCGTTCGCCTACTGCGAACGATCAAAAATCACTCAATTATTCCGAGAAATCTATAAATCGCAGAAGTTTATAATTCGTTATGTCTGTAGGAAATCATGTAAAAAGCTTGTTCCTAAAATAGTTCTAACCTGCGTTTTATAGAATTCAAGTAATAGCAGACAGAATTTTGATCGTTCGCCGTAGACGAACGAAAATAAGTTACAGAAACAGGCCCTTCAAGAAAATTTCGTCGAAGTTTTATATTTATAGAAAATTTCGTCGAAATTTTATATTTATGGAAAATTTCGTAGAAATTTTATATTTATAGGAAATTTCGTAGAAATTTTATATTTATAGGAAATTTCGTAGATATTTTATGTTTATAGAAAATTTCGTAGAAATTTTATGTTTATGGAAAATTTCGTAGAAATTTTATGTTTATAGAAAATTTCGTAGAAATTTTATGTTTATAAAAATTTTCTTAGAAATTTTATATTTATCGAAAATTTCGTCGAAATTTTATTTGTAGAAAATTTCGTCGATTTTTTTAGTTATAGAAAATTTTGTCGAATTTTTTTAGTTATAGAAAATTTTGTCGAATTTTTTTTAGTTATAGAAAATTTCGTCGAATTTTTTTGTTATAGAAAATTTCGTCGAATTTTTTTTAGAAATGAACCATCTTCCCAGATATTTAGAAGAAGAAAATATTACCACATACAATATTTGAATTCAATCAGTCACTCATTTCGAGAGTTATTGGGAGCATCTGTCAGACGGACGGACGGACATAGCTTAAAAACCAAATTTCTAAGAAATGTCATATAATGTACTACAACGCTGCATTTCATACAAACAAACCTAGGGGCTTAGGTAACTCCTTGGCTGTCTTTTGCGACCTATACCAAATTGTACTCGTGTTCACTAGAGTGAGCGTATAAAAAGGTTTGTATCTTTGCTAATTAAATTCGTATTTATTTTTACAATAAAAAAAATTAAAACTGTTTGTTATTCGACACTTCTGTGGTAAAAGACGCTTCCATTGACATAAAATGTATTGAAATTTGAGGTAAATAAAAACCCTAAAAGTGTACCACAAAAATGTGTGTAGCATAAAAAAATTTATATTTTATTTTCGAGTGGGTTAATGAATGGAATTCTTTTTAAATACATATATCCAAAATAACATTCTGCACATCTTACGTAGATAAGGTTTACTCGTATATGCATTTTATCGTAATTTTAATTTACTACATACTCTAAGAGTGTACCACAAAAACCACATGTGGCACTTTCAAACAATGATTTTTTTGTATTTTTAAATTAACAAAAATAAATTAAAAAATATTTTCTAACACATCTTTACCAAATAAAGATTATTTTGATATTCAATTTTTAAAAACTTTCGGGCAATAAATTCCCTAAAAATGTACCACAAAAACATGCGCAATGACAAAATCAATATAACATATTTTTGTGTAGGAGAATTTATTTAAATACATTTAATTATACAAAATATGATTCGGCACATCTTAAACGGATGAGGTTTCTATATATATCCCATTTATGAGAATTTGAGTTTACTAAAGTCTCTATAAGTGTACCACAAAAATTCCGAAAAAACTTTCGGGCATTTTATACTCTAAAATTGTACCACCAAAATGTATAATATTTAATAATAATAATATTAGTATGTATTTTATTTGCCCTATTTTCCCTTAATATTTTTTTGTTTATTTAATTATATTGAAATAAATTAATAGACATCTAATAGACCTTCCCATTGACTTAAGAGTACTTTAAACTTATTTTGAAGAAATCTGTAATGTATTTTATAACTGAACAACTTAATTATTCATGTAAATATTAGCCTCTAAGTTAATTTTATGATTTTATTTGAAACTTGCATAGTCAGCATCATTACATGGTCGCGTCCAACCAGACAGATGGACGGACAGACGGACGGACTAACTTGCATCGAAATCTCCCAGACCAACAATCATGATATAATTATTATATCAACATTGTGTGTGTGGATACTCGTACCTGTTTCTTTGCATAAGTTTCAGGCAAAACAACAAAAAAATCTTGCAAAATTCCAATGAAAAGGAAAGATAGACAGACAGTCGGACGGACGGACATCAGCAAGAGCCCACTTTAGATGTAAGATAGCCCACATTTTGTTACATTTCCATAAATGACATTTTCATTTAATTTTCATCAAAACAAATTGTTACCAAATTACAAAAACACAAAACAAATTGTGTGGGGTTTTTTTTATGTTTTTCTAACGTTTTAATAGTTGTGTGAATAAAAACAATAAAAAATATGAATTTAATTAATTAGGCCCCTCTATGCTTGGCATTTAGTTCAGGGTGTAATCCACAACACCCCCCATTTTAGCTGAGATTATTGTTTTTTTTACAGGTCTGTGATTTCGGAAAACAAATGAAAGGCAAAAAACCGAGTAAATAATGGTAGTTTACATAATCTACAATTATTCAGGGAATGGTCTGAATGTTTTAGTTATTTTTTTTTTCTTGTGTTGTTTAATTTGTGAATTTTAGCACGCAATTTAATCATAATCATTAAAATTTAAATACAAGTTTCTGTTTGTTTGGTAATTTAAGAAAACTACCAAAACTATTTGAAATTGTTTTGCATTATTGTTGCCGCTTTGGGTGCAAAAATTAACAAAAACAAAAAAACGAAAACGATAACAAATACGAAATGGAATGTATTCCATTTAATCCAAAACACCAAAAGTTATATCTTTGAAATAGTTGAGTTTTTTTTTCGTTTAAGATTAAAACTTAAAACACTTAAATATTTGGTATTTTGGCCAATTGCTGCAAATTTGAAGCATGAAATAAACAACACACACACATACACACAATGCGGTAGACCACTTTCGTACCTTCATTTTTATTACGCTCAACAACCATCATTGGCATCATAAATAGATCATAAAAACGGATCATTAAAATCACACAGAGCTCATTTTAAAAGTGTGACTGTCTGGGTCCCTGTCCCTGGGTCTCGTCTTGAGATCTGCGACCAATAGATAGATTCGGGGTGATGAGGGAAATGTGGGGGCACCCGCAATAAAAGTAATGTCTTGAACATGTTGGTTTTGTTCGGGCGACTTAAAAAGTGAAAAGCGTTTTATCGCTCACAAAAGTGCGGCTTTTATATCAATGATTTTTTTCTGAATGTTTGTAACAGTTGTGGTGAGCCACAAACCACAGAGTAATAAGTTTAAAATTAAAAAAAGAATCCAGAAATATTGGAAATTAAACAACTTAAGGAAAAAATAAGTTTAGAATTGAGATAGGATAGAAATGATAAAAGACTTGTTGAATTTTTCGTATTTAAAGTCAATAATAAAAATAAAAAATATTATTTAACACATCGTTGCCAAAGGAGGTTTCCATTGATATAAATTTCTCCAGAATTTTTGGTTATTAAGGTCCTTGAAAGTGTACCACAAAATTAATCGAGAATATTTAATATTTTGTTAGTTAATTTCAAATAAATGTTAAACTTGTTATTTCAAAATGAGGAATATTTTTGAAATATATTATTCAACACAACTTTGGCAAAAGAAATTTTCATTTTCAAAAATTTCCTTAACATTTGTGGTTGTTAAATATTCTGAAAGTGTACCACAAATATTAGTGCAGCCTATTTAATTTATTTTATATATTTCTATGAATTACAATACAAAGTAAATTTATATTCTAATTTTACGGTTCAAGGAAAAGCCGGTTTGCAAAGCGAGAGACCAAAGCCTCTGGTGGGAATCGAACCCACTACCCTCAAACTCATAGGCGATCACGCTACCAACTCACCAACCTATTTAATTTATTTATTCTACATTTGCTTTTTCTTAGTTAAGCTTATTAATATAAATTAAAAATGGTATTCGGCACATCTTTGGCAAAAAAGGCTTCCATTGATATACATTTGCTTAGAATTTGTTTTTAGTAAAGACCCTGAACGTGTACCACAAAATGAAAGTAGAGTATTTAATTTTTTGCAGGTAATTTATGATAAATTTAAAAACTATTATTTGAAAATGAAAATTCTTAATTAAAGGTACTATTCGACACAGCCTTGGCCCAGTATTATATACTTTCTTCGAATTTGTAGTTATTTACTACTCTGAAAGTGTACCACAAAAATGAGTGTAGTAATTCTAATTTTTTGTGCATTTGTTTTTTCCAAGTTAAACATAAATAAATAAATAAAATATGGTATATGAAACATTTTTGGCAGAAAAGGTTTCCGTTGTTATAAATATCATTAGATTTTGGTGTTAAAGAATATCCAGAAAGTTTACCACAAAATTAATGTAGCGTATTTCATATTTTTACAGGTAATTTTATTTATTTTAAAATAAATTAAAATATATTATCCGAAAATTAAAAATATTATTCGACACATCATCAAAAAAGCTTTCCATTGATATGAATTTTTTCAGAATTTGTTGTCAATAAGTACCCTGAAAGTGTACCACAAAACCTGGTGTGACGTTTTTAAATTATTTTGTGCATTTGATTTATCTTAGTTAAGTCTATTAATATAAACTCAAAATGTTATTTGACACATCTTTGGCAAAAGAGATTTCTATAGATATAAATTTATTTCCAATTTATAGTTACTAAGGACCCTGAAAGTGTTCCACAAAATTAATGTAGCGTACTAAAGATTTTTGCAGGTTATTTATAATAAATTTAAATTAATGTAAAACTATTATTGGTCAAAGAAAAATATTATTAAAATATATTTATTCAACACATCTTCTATAGATATAAATTTATTTCCAATTTATAGTTACTAAGGACCCTGAAAGTGTTCCACAAAATTAATGTAGCGTACTAAAGATTTTTGCAGGTTATTTATAATAAATTTAAATTAATGTAAAACTATTATTGGTCAAAGAAAAATATTATTAAAATATATTTATTCAACACATCTTCGGCAAAAAAGGTTTCCATTAATGTACATCACCTTAGAATTGTTCGTCACTGAGGACCTTGAAAGTGTACCACAAAAATTTCTGTAACGTTTTTCATAAATATTTTGTGCATTAGATTTTTTCTACTTAGCTTTATTTATATGAATTAAAGATGGTATTCGACACATCGTTGGCAAAGTAAGTTTCCATGGCTACAAATTCCATTAGAATTTGTAATATTTAAGGGCCCTGAAAGTGTACCACAAGTGTATAAAAACAAAATTTCTCAGAAATTTTCTATAAAAACAAAATTTCTCAGAAATTTTCTATAAAAACAAAATTTCTCAGAAATTTTCTATAAAAACAAAATTTCTCAGAAATTTTCTATAAAAACAAAATTTCTCAGAAATTTTCTATAAAAACAAAATTTCTCAGAAATTTTCTATAAAAATAAAATTTCTCAGAAATTTTCTATAAAAATAAAATTTTTCAGAAATTTTCTATAAAAATAAAATTTCTCAGAAATTTTCAAAAACAAAATTTCTCAGAAATTTTCAAAAACAAAATTTCTCAGAAATTTTCAAAAACAAAATTTCTCAGAAATTTTCAAAAACAAAATTTCTCAGAAATTTTCAAAAACAAAATTTCTCAGAAATTTTCAAAAACAAAATTTCTCAGAAATTTTCAAAAACAAAATTTCTACAAAATTTTCAAAAACAAAATTTCTACAAAATTTTCTATAAAATCAAAATTTCTCAGAAATTTTCTATAAAAACAAAAGTTCTCAGAAATTTTCTATAAAAACAAAATTTCTCAGAAATTTTCTATAAAAACAAAATTTCTCAGAAATTTTCTATAAAAACAAAATTTCTCAGAAATTTTCTATAAAAACAAAATTTCTCAGAAATTTTCTATAAAAACAAAATTTCTCAGAAATTTTCTATAAAAACAAAATTTCTCAGAAATTTTCAAAAACAAAATTTCTCCGAAATTTTTTGTAAAACAAAAATTTTCTATAAAAAGAAAATTTCTCAAAAATTTTGTATAAAAAGAAAATTTCTCAGAAATTTTCTATAAAAAGAAAATTTCTCAGAAATTTTCTATAAAAAGAAAATTTTCTCAGAAATATTCTATAAAAAGGAATTTTTCTATAAAAAGAAAAATTTTCAAAAATAGAAAATTTCTCGGAAATTTTCTATAAAAAGAAAATTTCTCAGAAATTTTCTATAAAAACAAAAAATCTTAAAAATTTGCTATAACACAAAATTCCTAGAAAATAATGTAATTTTACACAATGTTAACTTCTTCCGCCATAATTTTGTTGCCTAATTTAGATGCATGAATAGACATGAGTTATTCTTTATTTTATTCGAAATAAATTTTTTTTTAGAACATCCGGTTATCATTAAGTCAAAAATTGAACAAATGTTTAAATTGCTTTCCATTTCTTGTTGGTTTCTATAAAAACAAACATTTCATATGATTCAAATTTTCTATAAATACAAAATTTCTAAGATATTTTCTATAAATAAAAACTTTCTAAGAAATTTTCAACAAATAAATATTGTTTACGAAATTTTCTAGAAATTAAAGATTTCTAAATACTAAATTTCTATAAAAACAATTTCTATAAAAATTAGCTCTTAATGTAAAATTTCTACAAAATTTTCTATAAATACAAAAATTATAAGAAATTTTCTATGAATAATAAAATTTTCGACAAATACAATTTTTTTAAAGAAATTTTCTATAAATAAAAAATTTCTGAACGTCCCCGAAGGTGAGAAGGTAGCGTGCTCTCCTATGAGTTTGGGGGTCGTGGGTTCGATTCCCACAGGCTCTTGTCTTTCTCTGCAAAAATCTAGCCACATGGTCTTTGTAACCCGACTTTTCCCTGGACCATAAAATTAGAATATAAATAATAATAAATTAAAATCTCAAAAAAATGTTCTACAAATAACAATATTCTGTACAAATAAAAATATCTAAGAATTTTTCTACAAATAAAAAATTTCTAAGAAATTTTCTATTTATAAATAATTGCTAAGAAATTTTCAATAAATAAATAAAAAATTGCTATAAAAATTTCCTATTTATAGATTTCTACGAAACTTTAAAAGAAAATGTCTATGAAACTTTCTATAAATAAAAAATTTCTATAAAACTTTCTTTAAATAGAAAATTCTCAGAAATGTTCGATAAAAACAAAACATTTTCTATAAAAGCAAAAATTCTTAAATATTAGCTATAAAACAAAATTCCTAGAAAATAATATAATTTTACACAATGTTAACTTCTTCCGCAATAATTTTGTTGCCTAATTTAGATGTATGTATAGACATGAGTTATTCTTTGTTTTATTCGAAATAATATTTCTTAAAGTTTTTTAGAACATCCGGTTATCATTAAATCAAAAATAGAACAAATGTTTAAATTGTTTTTCATTTCTTAAAGCATTCCGAGTTTTGTTGGTTTTGTATAAAAACAAACATATGATATGATTACCCTTTCATTAAGAACTGACCTTAGCCATAATTACTTTGTTGAGTAGACTTATTGAATAATGATTATATCGTAATACTCATATATTCTCACACCCACAGAAATTTTGAGAATTCTCAGTATCGATTACAAAACTTCAAGACACACCAAAATCATGTGGGTAAATATTTCTGTTTTCAATGACTTCACTTTCGATTTCATTACGAAGACTATATAACAACAATAAAAAAGAATCATCAACAAAAACGAAAGTGAAATTATTAGCATACTTGAATTGAAAATAAAAAAGAAACGACAGAAAACACTTACTCCCCATGAATTCTTAAAATCCCCCCATAAATATACAGACGATAGTTTTGGAGAAATGAAACTACAATTGATTTCAGGCAAACAAAACAAATTCAGAAATTATTCGTATTTATTAAGAAAGACATTAAAGTGACAAATGGCCAAGTTATTGTGGTGAAGAGCGAAAAAAAAGTGAAAAGTCTATTAAAACAGAAAGAAAAGAAAACAAATCAAGCTCCAAAGACCCGGGCGGGCCAAATGGCATAGAGAGTTTTCTTCATCCGGCAAAACCCTTCATTTAAAATTCTGCTCAGCGAAAAACACGGTTTCACCATTCGCTAAGCTAAGCTAAGCCGCCCAGCTTAGCTAGGCTCTGAACCCCTATCCCCACCCTCATCTCTCACCAAGCCACCGATACACCGATCCGCCAGTCCAGCAGAGCGCTCAGACCATCCGCACTGCGCACTGTCAATGACAAATGGAAACGCGCCCGACTGACTCAAGTACGTGCGTGCGCTGCAGAGTTGCTGAGTTGCGTGCGCAGGCCGCACTCGCACTGCGCATGCTCCTTTTACTTTGTTTGACTAATCATATTCAAAAGAAAGTTTCTTTTTGAATTTTTGTCGGTCTGAAAGTTGAATGACTTAAATGTGTAATGGATTACTAACCATGGTCAATGCGTTTAGCAAATAAATTTGCCAATTATACCAAATGAATCGTCATCTAAGCTTAGTCCCCCAAAACCGCTTAGCCATCCACCTACTGCCGCCCTCTCCGCCTCTTGCTGTGGGTTTTATTAGAAAATCGAGCCAACTATGTGCAAAAAGACCCCCAGAGACTAGAGACTGTGAATGGACGGTCGGTCGGCTGGATAAGTCGTCATTAGCACCATCATCGGCTGTTAAATACAGCCGGTTTTGTGGGCCATAATGACCGGTTGATATTAGAGGCAAGTCACAGTGGAATGAATATTCTACAAAAATTCCAAAATTTCTAGAAAAAATTCAAATAAAAAAGTTTTTGATAAATACCAAATTTGTAGGACAATTTTAATAGACACAAAATGTCGTAGAAAGCATAAAAAGGCATTTCTAAAAAATGTTTGATAAATATAAATTTTCTAAGAAATTTTTAAACATTATTAAGAAGCTTTCATTAAATAGGAAATTACCAAGAAAATTTTGAAAAATACAACATTTCTATAAAATGTTCTATAAATACGAAATTTCTAAACAATTTTCGATAAATAATTTTAAAAAATTCTTAAAGAACAAACAAAATTTTAAGGAAATTTAAATAAATTTAGAATTTAAAATAAATCTTATAAATTCAAAATTAATTATAAAAAAACAATTTGTAAATAAAATATATCTGAAAATGTTTTTTCTTTCCAAAAGTTTGAAAAATTTGTTATAGCTATAAAATATGAAAAAAAGTTATAATAGCTGCAAAGTTTCACGACTTTTTCAAAGTACATACATATATGTTAAGAAAATTTCGATAATAAAAAAAGTTAAATAATTTTCTATAAATGAATTTTTTTTTGTAATTTCTAAGAAATCTTCTAAATTTACAAAGATTATAAAAATTGTCTATTAATAAATGCTCTGTGATTACAAAGTTTTAATATATTTTCTATAATGACTAAATTGTGTGAAATGTACTATAAAGAAAATAAAAACAAAGAACGTTTTGTAAATGCAAAATTTTAAGAAATTTTCCTAAATACGGATATAGGGATTGAAAAGAATTTTTAAAAATAAAATAAATTTTTCAGAAAAAATTTTATTAGGGCGGGTCAAATTTTTTTGCCACAAATGAGTTCTATGGGTCTTGAAAACTTTCCTATGAAACTTTCCCAAAGAAACCATAGCTCAAAAATAAATTTCGAGCTCCGAATCTTTCAAAGTGGGTATTTGTAATACCTATTATTTTAAAACTATTTTATATACTATCATATTTTGCAAAAATACCTATTTTGTTATAGTTAGTTACACTGTTAAAGCAATTTTCTTAAATTTCTAAAAAATTCTATCAATAATTTTTTTTATAAAAACTAAAATTTTCATATTTTTTTTTTATAAATTCGACAGCATTTTTTCTATAAATACAAAAATTATGAAATAGACATAAATTCATAGAAATTTTCTACAAATACTAAATTTCTAAGTATTTTGGAGAAATAAAAAATTAAAAGAAATGTCCGATTTTTTTATAAATAAAAAATTTTTAAGAAATATTTATATAAAATCAGAAGTTTTCTCAGAATTTTTTTATAATTTATATATTATTATTTTTATATTTTTTTTAATTTTTTTTCTACAATTACCAAATTTTAAGTAATTTACTTTAGCTAAAATTTTTTATGAATTTGTTATTTTGCAATGTTTTAGGAAATTTTCTTTATTACAAAATTTCCAAAAAAAATCTTTGTATATAAAATGCCAAATATTTTCGAAATTTCTTCATATATTCGACTATATAAGAAGATTTCTATAAATAAAAAATATATAAAATCAACATAAATTCTTGGAAATTTTCTACAAAAACAATTTTGTTCTTGCAAATAAAAAATTTTCTTTAAATTGTAACAATGCCAGAATTTGTTTTATAAATACAAAATTTCTAGAAAACAAATCAAAATTTTTTCTAGAAATACAAGATTTATAAGAAATTTTCAATAAAGTATTAAAATGAAAAAAAATGTTTTGTAATTTTTTATAAATGCAAATTTTCTACAAAAATTATATTTCTATGAAATTTTGTATAAAAATGGAAACGAATTTGTATAAATTTAAAATATCTCAGAAAAATTTTATAAATAGAAAATTTCCTTTTTTTTTATAAATAGAAATTTTCTATAATTACAAACTTTTTTTTGCAAATTAAAGATTTTCTGTAAATTGAAACAATGTCAGAATTTTTTTTTATAAATACAAAATTTCTAGAAAATGTTTCTCAAAAACCAAAATTCCTCAATTTTTTTATAAAAAGTTTAAGATCTTTTCTAAAAATACGAAGATTTAAGAATTTCAGTAAATTTAAAAGCTGTCGGAATTTTTTAAAAAATACAAAATATCTAGGAAAAGTTTTCAAGAAAAACCAAAATATCTCGGAACTTTTTTTTAATAAAAATTTTAAGATTATTTCTAAAATTACGAAATTTTAAGTAATTTGATTTAGTTAAAAAGTTTTAAGAATTTTTTATAATAAAGTTTTAAATATTTTAAGAAATATTCTATAATTATAAACTTTTAAAATATTTTTTTTAGCAATTACAAAAATCAAAAATTCTATAAATAATTAATTAATACAAAAATTTCTAAAATTAAAAACATTTTCGGGAGTTTTAAAAATATAAAATATCTAGCAAAAGTTTTCTAGAAAAACCAAAATTTCTTAGAACTTTTTTTAAATACAAATTTTAAGATTAATTCTAATATTAGGAAGTTTTAAGTAATTTGATTTAGTTAAAAAGTTTTAAGAATTTTTTTGTAATAAAATATTTTTAGTAATTACTTTACATTTTTTTTAGTGTTTACAAAATTCAATAATTCTATAAATAATTAATTTATACGAAATTTTCTATAAAAAAAATCAGAAAATTTTCTAAAAATACAAGATGTATACGCAATTTTCTATAAATATAATATGAAAAATTTGTTTTGTAAATTTTCTATAAATACAATTTTTTTTCCAAAAATTAAATTTATATTAAATTTGGTATAAAAATAGAAGCGAATTTGTATAAAATTTGAAATTTCTCAGAAAAATTTTATAAATAAAAAATTTTATATTTTTTTAATAAATAGAAATTATCTATAATTACAACTTTTTATATTATAATAGTTTTAACACATTTTCTATAGTTACAAAAATTCTAATATAAAAAAAATTATATTTTCTTTAAAAACACGAAATTTCTTAAAAACAAAAGATTTTAGAAACAATTCTGTAAATACAACATTTCTAACAAATAAATTCAAAATTTCTCAAAAATATTTTATAAATAAAAAATTTTTAACAATATATTTCAAAATTTTTTTTTTAATACAAATTTTTAGTTATTACAAACTTTTAATATATCATTTTCTATAATTACAAAAATTCTAAAATTCTATAAATAATTAATTTATACAAATTTTTATATAAAAACGAAACGAAAATCAGAAAATTTCTAAAAATACAAGATTTTTAAAATACAAGACTATAAAATATAAAATAAAAAAAAAACAAAAAAAATTGTTTTGTAAATTTTTTATATATATTCAAATTTTGTATAAAAATTAAATTTCTATGAAATTTTGTATAAAAAATTTAAACGAATTTTATAAATATAAATTTCTATGAAATTTTGTATAAAAAAATGAAACGAATTTGTATAAATCCTCAGAAAAATGTTATAAATAGAAAATTTCCCATTTTTTTTTATGTAGAAATTTTCTATTATAATCAACTTTTGATATAATAATAGTTTTAAAACATCTTTTATAGTTTTATTCTAAAATAAAAAATTTCTAATTTCTATTTTCTTTAAAAACAAGAAATTCCTAAAAACAAAAGTTTTTAGAGGAATTTCTGTAAATACAACATTTCTAAGGAATAAATTAAAAATTTTCTCAGAAAATGGTTATAAATACAAATTTTGCAAAAGTTTTTTTATATATATAAATTTTCTGTTATTACAAACTTTTAGTATAATAATAGCTTTAAGACATTTTCTATAATTACAAATAAAAACTAAAATAAAAATATCCAAGAAATTTTGTTACAACAAAAGTTTCTTGAAAATTTTCTGTAAATACATCATTTCTAAGGAATAAATTAAAAAAATTTTATAAATACAAAATTTCAATAATTGCAAATTTAATATAAAAATAGTTTTAAGACAATTTCTATAATTACAAAATTACTATAAAAAGAAGAAATTCTTTAAAAACAAATGTTTTTAGAAAATTTTCTGTAAATACAATTTTCTATAAATTCAAAATTTGTCGGGATATTTGCTATAAATATTTTTTTACACAATTTTATTATTTATTTTATTAATAAAAAAATGTGTTAAATTTAATTTAATAGTAATTTTCTATAATCAAGAAATTGTTAAAAAACATTTTGGTTTTGATATAAAAAAGCATTTTTTTTTTGGCAAATTTTAATAATTTTTAATAAAATAAAAATGCCTTGGAAAATTTTTTATAAATGTTTTCTCAAAACCTTTTTTATAATTACAAATTTTTAAGAAAACCATTATACACAAAATTTTGCTTTTATATTGGAAAAATGTTATAAATACAAAAATTTCTCGACAGTATTTAGAAATTTCTATATTTACAAAATATTTTTTTTATAATTTTAAAATTCTAGGAAATTGTCAATAAAACAAAATTTTCTATAAATTTTACTTTTGTAGAAAATTTTCTTTAAGTATACAGTTGTATACATATATATATATTTAAATATATATTTAAAATTTTAAGAAATTTTCTATAATTTAAAAATTTTTCCACAAATGTTTTTAAAATAAAACATTTCTCAGAATTGTTCTATTAGTACAAAGCTTTAAAAAAATGTCTATAAATATAAACTTCTCAGAAAATGTTTGTTAAAAACCATATTTCTCAGAAAATTTTCTGTAATTAAAATTGTTTAGAAATATTTCTATAATTTCACTGTTTTTATATATTTTATGTTTTTATATTATTTTATATTAAGAAGAACATTTCTACATAAACATGTTAAGAAGTTTTCTATAAAAATTTTTCAGAAGTTTTTCTAGAAATGTTTTTATATTAAAAATTTTTCGGAAAATTTCTATTAGCACAAAGCTTTAAAAAATGTTATATAAATATAAAATATCCTAGAAAATTTTCTACAAATAAAATATTTTTGGGAAAATATTCTATGTAAACAAAAACTCTCAGAAACTATTCTATAAATTCAATTTTTTTTTTTTTCGAAAATTATAGTTTTTAGTAGAAAATTTAACAACAAAGTTTTATTATTTGTTTATTATCATAAAATTTTTAAAAACGTTCTATAATTAAAAAAATTCAGGTTTTTTAAGATTTTTTTTAAATAAAAAATGTTTCGAAATATATTCTATTATTACAAAGTTTCACAATTTTTTCTATAAATACTAAATTCCTAGAAAATTAATACAAATTTTCTCAGAAAATGATCTATAAAAACAAAATTTTTCACAAATTCAAATATATTATTTCGAATTACAAAATTTTAAAATGTTTTTTATAATTACAAAATTTAAAGTGGTATTCAACAATTAAAAAATTTTTATAATTTTTCTATAAAAAAGTTTCAGTAATTTTTCATTAACTATAAAGTTTTTTGAAAAATGTTTATTATAACAAAGCTTTACAAATTTGTCTGCAAATACAATGTTTTTAAAAAATTTTCTCAAAATCAAAATTTCCCTGGAAAATTTTCTGTAAATTTAAAAATTCTCAGAAATATTTTTTTTTAAATTGAAAACTGGATAAAAATTTAGTATTTCACGATTTTTTTTCTTAATTTCAATATTATCATAAAATTGTATTATATTAAAAGAGGAACCCACTGTGTTTATTGGCTAATATTTTTGCCACTTGTAGTGTTATCATTGTTATGCTTAACATGTTATTGTTATTTTCGATTTTTATTCATGTTAATTTCTTTCCATTGATTGTTTACTTAGTTTATTTTTTTTCTATCGACAAAAAGATATATAAAAACCAAAAAAAAAACTTTTGAAACAGAATAAATAAATGCTCTAATGGGTGTTTGTTTGACTTTTTCTAACCAAAAAAAAGAAATGCTTTCTTTTGCGTCTCCCAGTATTTGAGATGCAAGTCGAGTACCTGCGACTGACAGACCGATGGATGGACGGACGGACGGACGTACTGCGTCTTTCTTTCGGTTTAGTGCAATTTCTAAAAGACTTTTACCCGGGCGTTCGATGACGATGATGATGATGGTTTTGTGGTTGTCGCTCTCCTTCCTAACTTATATGAGCATTCAAGTGTCTAACTATGGAATGGTTGGAAAACATTGGTTTTTCGAATTGTTTCTGGGTGAAGATGAGTGGTGGAGTGGTACTGGTAATGGTAATGGTGGGTCGGACGGTCGGTCGCCTCTGCCTTATACAATTTGATTTGAAATCTTTTCTCTAAAATACACACAAATATGTACTTTAATGCTTTTTGAGAGTAGTTGGCATGTGTCGTGTGTTTGTGTGTGTGCGGAAATCTAGATTTCTTTCTTTTGGAAAACCTTACAAGATCGCTTACACATGTCAATGACTGGCGTAGCTTTCATGTACGAACATGAATATGGATGAAATGGCAAACATCAGCTCAGCACCACCTATGTGTGTGAGCTTTGTGGGCCACTGTAAATGTTTTTCACATTTGGCTGCAAACAAGGCCTTTAAGAGAAATGCTTGAATTTGCAACCTTTTTTTGGTGGTGGAAGTGAAGTCATTTTTTTGCATTATTAAAAGAATTTCTCTGTTTTATTCAATTAATGTTTGGGTAGTTTTTTTTCGCTATTTTTAAAATATATATTTTTTAAGCAACAAATAATTAACGGCTGCAATTTTTTATGTTTCTATTGCAGCATCCCCCAACCAAAAAAATTTAAGGCGTTTCCTCATAAACTTTTTAGGAGAAATAACAGGTGTGTATAATTTGTAATATAATGTCAATTAAAAATAAAATACCCTACAGAAGGTACATACATATAGACAGATTAATATAATTCATCCACAATTTCATAAATAATTGTATTAATAAAAAAATTCCTGAAAAAAATATTTATACAAATTTCTTAAACATTTTGCATTTATAGAAAATTTCTAGAAAATTTTGTATATACAGAAAATTTCTTAGAAATTTTTTATTTATCGTAAATTTCTGCGAAATTTTATATATAGAAGATTTCTAGGAAATTTTGTATTTATAGAAAATTTCTGAAAAATTTTGTATTTTGTATTTATTTAAGAAATTTTGTATTGATAGAAAATTTCTGAGAAATTTTGTATTTATAGAAAATTTCTGAAAATGTTTGTATTTATCGAAAATTTCCGAGAAATTTTGTATTTATAGAAAATTTCCGAGATATTTTGTACTTATAGAAAATTTCTGGGAAATTTTGCATTTATAGAAAATTTCTGAGAAATTTTGCATTTATAGAAAATTTGCTAGAAATTTTGTATTTATAGAAAATTTGTTAGAAATTTTTTATTTATAGAAAATTTCTGCAAAATTTTGTATTTATAGAAAATTTCTTAGAAATTTTGTATTTATAGAAAATTTCTGCAAAATTTTGTAATTATAGAAAATTTCTTAGAAATTTTGTATTTATATAAAATTTCTTAGAAATTTTTTATTTATTTATTTATTTATTTATATGAATTACAATACAAAGTAAATTTATATTCTAATTTTAAGGTCCAGGGAAAGGCCGGGTTACAAAGACCATATGGCTGAATTTTGCAGCGACAGACCAGAGCCTCTGGTGGGAATCGAACCCACGACCGCCAAACTCATAGGCGAGTACGCTACCAACTCGCCTACTGGGGCGCTCAGAAATTTTTTATTTATAGAAAATTTCTTGAAAATTTTTTATTTATAGAAAATTTCTTAGAAATTTTTTATTTATAGAAAATTTCTTAGAAATTTTTTATTTATAGAAAATTTCTTAGAAATTTTTTATTTATAGGAAATTTCTTAGAAATTTTTTATTTATAGGAAATTTCTTAGAAATTTTTTATTTATAGAAAATTTTGTATTTATAGAAAATTTCTTAGAAATTTTGTATTTATAGAAAATTTTTTAGAAATTTTTTATTTATAGAAAATTTGTATTTATAGAAAATTTCTTAGAAATTTTGTATTTATAGAAAATTTTTTAGAAATTTTGTATTTATAGAAAATTTCTGAGAAATTTTGCATTTATAGAAAATTTCTGAGAAATTTTGCATTTATAGAAAATTTACTAGAAATTTTGTATTTATAGAAAATTTGTTAGAAATTTTTTATTTATAGAAAATTTCTGCAAAATTTTGTATCTATAGAAAATTTCTTAGAAATTTCGTATTTATAGAAAATTTCTTAGAAATTTTGTATTTATAGAAAATTTCTGCAAAATTTTGTATTTATAGAAAATTTCTTAGAAATTTCGTATTTATAGAAAATTTCTTAGAAATTTCGTATTTATAGAAAATTTCTTAGAAATTTTGTATTTATAGAAAATTTCTTAGAAATTTCGTATTTATAGAAAATTTCTTAGAAATTTCGTATTTATATAAAATTTCTTAGAAATTTTGTATTTATATAAAATTTCTTATAAATTTTGTATTTATATAAAATTTCTTAGAAATTTTGTATTTATATAAAATTTCTTAGAAATTCTGTATTTATAAAAAATTTTTTAGAAATTTTGTATTTATAGAAAATGTCTTAGAAATTTTGTATTAATAGAAAATTTCTTTGAAATTTTTTATTTATAGAAAATTTCTTTGAAATTTTTTATTTATAGAAAATTTCTTTGAAATTTTTTATTTATAGAAAATTTCTTTGAAATTTTTTATTTATAGAAAATTTCTTTGAAATTTTTTATTTATAGAAAATTTCTTAGAAATTTTTTATTTATAGAAAATTTCTTAGAAATTTTTTATTTATAGAAAATTTCTTAGAAATTTTTTATTTATAGAAAATTTCTTAGAAATTTTTATTTATAGAAAATTTCTTAGAAATTTTTTTATTTATAGAAAATTTCTTAGAAATTTTTTATTTATAGAAAATTTCTTAGAAATTTTTTATTTATAGAAAATTTCTTAGAAATTTTTTATTTATAGAAAATTTCTTAGAAATTTTTTATTTATAGAAAATTTCTTAGAAATTTTTTATTTATAGAAAATTTCTTAGAAATTTTTTATTTATAGAAAATTTCTTAGAAATTTTTTATTTATAGAAAATTTCTTAGAAATTTTTTATTTATAGAAAATTTCTTAGAAATTTTTTATTTATAGAAAATTTCTTAGAAATTTTTTATTTATAGAAAATTTCTTAGAAATTTTTTATTTATAGAAAATTTCTTAGAAATTTTTTATTTATAGAAAATTTTTTAGAAATTTTTTGTTTATAGAAAATTTCTTAGAAATTTTGTATTTATAGAAAATTTCTGCAAAATTTTGTATTTATAGAAAATTTCTTAGAAATTTCGTATTTATAGAAAATTTCTTAGAAATTTCGTATTTATAGAAAATTTCTTAGAAATTTCGTATTTATAGAAAATTTCTTAGAAATTTTGTATTTATAGAAAATTTCTTAAAAATTTCGTATTTATAGAAAATTTCTTAGAAATTTTTTATTTATAGAAAATTTCTTAGAAATTTTTTATTTATAGAAAATTTCTTACAAATTTTTTATTTATAGAAAATTTCTTAGAAATTTTTTATTTATAGAAAATTTCTTAGAAATTTTTTGTTTATAGAAAATTTCTTAGAAATTGTGTATTTATAGAAAATTTCTTAGAAATTTTGTATTTATAGGAAATTTCTTAGAAATTTTGTAATTATAGGAAATTTCTTAGAAATTTTGTATTTATAGAAAATTTCTTAGAAATTTCGTATTTATAGAAAATTTCTTAGAAATTTCGTATTTATAGAAAATTTCTTAGAAATTTTGTATTTATAGGAAATTTCTTAGAAATTTCGTATTTATAGAAAATTTCTTAGAAATTTTGTATTTATAGAAAATTTCTGAGAAATTTTGTATTTATAGAAAATTTCTGAGAAATTTTGTGTGAAAATTTGTGAGACATTTGTGTTTATAGAAAATTTGTGAGAAATTTTGTGTTTATAGAAAATTTGTGAGAAATTTTGTAGTTATAGAAAATTTCTGAAAAATTTTGTAGTTATAGAAAATTTGTAGGAAATTTTGTGTTTGTAGAAATTTTGTAGTTATAGAAAATTTCTGAAAAATTTTGTAGTTATAGAAAATTTGTAGGAAATTTTGTGTTTGTAGAAATGTTGTAGTTATAGAAAATTTTTTGCGAAGTTTTGTATTTATAGAAAATTTCTGAGAAATTTGGTTTTATAGAAAATTTCTGAGGAATTTTGTATTTATAGAAAATTTCGGAGAAATTTTGTATTTATTGAAAATTTCTTAGAAATTTCGTATTTATAGAAAATTTCTTAGAAATTTTGTATTTATAGGAAATTTCTTAGAAATTTTGTATTTATAGGAAATTTTGTATTTATAGAAAATTTCTGAGAAATTTTGTGTTTTTTGTAGAAAATTTGTGAGACATTTGTGTTTATAGAAAATTTGTGAGAAATTTTGTGTTTATAGAAAATTTGTGAGAAATTTTGTGTTTATAGAAAATTTGTGAGAAATTTTGTAGTTATAGAAAATTTTTAGGAAATTTTGTGTTTATAGAAATTTTGTAGTTATAGAAAATTTTTGCGAAGTTTTGTATTTATAGAAAATTTCTGAGAAATTTGGTTTTATAGAAAATTTCTGAGGAATTTTGTATTTATAGAAAATTTCGGAGAAATTTTGTATTACCCGCAATAGAAAATTTCTGTGAAATTTTGTTTTTATAGAAAATTTGCTAGAAATTTGAATTTATATTTCCACATATTTGCCTAAATAATAAATTCACTTCAGTAGTATTGTCCCCATTGACCACCATGACTGACCATAATTTTACTATGCCTACCTATTAATTTTATGTTTATCATAATTGTTCTTTTTTTTACATCACCCGAAGAAAATACTTTATGATGAATGATATAGGATGTTTTTCTCTATCTCTATATCGAAATAAAACAGGATTTTCGTAATGCGTCGCGCCGGCGTATTTGATAATAAAATAGACACTTGCGCAAGATTTGATAACGTTTAATGACAACTTGTTTGTGCAGTCATACCGTCATATAAGAAAATTTTAAAATTAAAAATAAAACGACACTTAAGAAGATAATCGATTGGGATTTAGAGATTTAGTTACAGGAGGTCTTATACTTAAGATGCAGGGGGAATGAATTAAAAGATGTTGTTTTAAAGAGGTTATAATGTGAAAGGTCTCACTGATGTGATACTTTTCTATACGAAAAGTCTCACATCAGACTTTTTTATACGAAAAATCTGTCACTAATGTGATACTATTCTATACCAAAAGTCTCTCACTGAGTTGAGATTTTTCTGTATAGAAAATTGTCAGTGATATGTGAATTTTTTCTTTATAGAAATCATACATTCTCTTCAGCTCTATCAGTTTTGGTTTCTAACTATTTTTTATTTCTTGGATTTTTTTCTCAGGAATTGTTTTGCTTACCTTTTTTAATTTCATAGCTATTCAAAATTTTGTCTGATTACTAAGAATAGAATAATTTAGCAATCTTCTCTGTTACATTGCTTCGGTTTCAGCTGTCCATCCGTCAGTATATTCAAAGTAAATCCCTATATAATCTTTTGAATAATCTCAAAAACATGTCTGACTTTTATGACGCATTTTTAATTAAATCATTTTTATGATTAAAAAATTGCCAGCCTTCTTCCTATGAATGTCTTATTAAAGGTACGTGTATCTATGCGTCTAGCCTTAGAAAATGAAACGTAAAAATGTGCGAGGCCTTTTACAGAAGACGTTAAGAAGAGCTCTCCTCTTAGAGGAGCTGAAAAAAAATCTAAATATGGGTTGCATTAGAAATCGTGATGATTAACAACCGCCAAACAACATGTTATTTATTTAAGTTTTGCTTTGGATTTTTTAAAGATACAAAAAAAATAATTGCAACATTAGCGAGTGTTCACTCGGAACGACTCAAGTAAGTTTTTGTTTTTTTTGCTAAAGTAGCATAAACCGTTTTGTTAGGAGAGGAGGTTTGGGAAAGATTTACCACCACTCACTCCACGCGAAACCCAAAAGGCAAATCTTAGACAAAATCCTCAGACACAGAGCTCAAGACAACGAGAAAACATAAAAAGTGCTTAACAAGTTACCGGAGTTTTATGATGAATAATCAAAAAACCAGATGGACATAAACAGAACGAACGAATCATCACCACCAGACGCAGATTAGATCTGATCGGAGCATAAAGCTACAGCAGCAGTGGCAGCAGCAGCAAAAACCATCAGCAATTCCAGTGGATGAAGTAACAACATCATCATCTGCCATTCGATGATCAGCAGCTTTAACCACATCGTCATCATCCCATAAAAGAAGTAATCTTCCTCAGCAGCTTTTCTTAGATCTCCAATGAATTGCTCAGTGTTAAGTTATGTCTAGGGTTATGATAGATTGTTTCGGAGGGAACTATCTGTGTTTGGGGGTCTTATGGAATTTCTTCTTATTGTTATTATTAAATTTTTCATTTAACTCATTTCGAGGAGGTACATTTTAAACAATTAGTGTTAGCTTTATTTTGTTAAACATATATTTTCCTTGTTTTCTTCTAATGAATTTGAAATGAAAAGTGTTTTCTTTTCTTTCTATTTTGAAGTATTCAATAAATGAAAGTGCTGCCCTTTTTTGTCAGGTAGACGAAATAAATTAATAAAGATCTTAGATAATGGAGGCAATGGAGGCCGCGAGTGTTCAGTCTTAAGAGGAAATCATAAAATCATGAATTTTAAAACGTCTTTTGTTAAAACTCTTACAAAAGAAAAATAGCTCCACCTCAAAATGGAAGATTTCGATTCAAAGAAGTGCTGCTTTTTTCAATGACAAAAAAATAAAAACAGAAATTATTCTAAGGAAATTTTGACAAAGCAATTTATCAAATAAATACTTTGGGAAACAAAGGGAGTGGGGATAAAGTAAATATCTACAGTAAAACAGTGGAGACAACAACCCATACTATAGAATCTAAAAGTATCATACATCAGTGAGCCTTTTCCGTCTCACTGCATATTTTCTATAAATACAAAAATTCTCAGAAATTTTCTATAAATACAAAATTTTTTCAGAAATTTTCCATAAATACAAAATTTTTTCAGAAATTTCCCATAAATACAAAATTTCTCAGAAATTTTCTATAAATACAAAATTTCTCAGAAATTTTCTATAAATACAAAATGTCTTAGAAATTTTCTATATATACAAAATTTCTCAGAAATTTTCTATAAATACAAAATTTCTCAGAAATTTTCTATAAATACAAAATTTCTCAGAAATTTTCTATAAATACAAAATTTCTCAGAAATTTTCTATAAATACAAAATTTCTCAGAAATTTTCTATAAATACAAAATTTCTAGGAAATTTTCTATAAATACAAAATTTCTAGGAAATTTTCTATAAATACAAAATTTCTAGGAAATTTTCTATAAATACAAAATTTCTAGGAAATTTTCTATAAATACAAAATTTCTAGGAAATTTTCTATAAATACAAAATTTCTAGGAAATTTTCTACAAAATTACAAATACAAAATTTCTAGGAAAATTTTCTATAAAAACAAAATTTCTAGGAAATTTTCTATAAATACAAAATTTCTAGGAAATGTTCTATAAATACAAAATTTCTAGGAAATTTTCTATAAAAAAAAAATTTCTAGAAAATTGTTTATAAATACGAAATTTCTTATATATTTTCTACAAATAAAAAAAGTCCGAAAAATTTCTAGGAAATTTTCTATAAATACAAAATTTCTAGGAAATTTTCTATAAATACAAAATTTCTAGGAAATTTTCTATAAATACAAAATTTCTAGGAAATTTTCTATAAATACAAAATTTCTAGGAAATGTTCTATAAATACAAAATTTCTAGGAAATTTTCTATAAAAATAAAAATTTCTAGAAAATTGTTTATAAATACGAAATTTCTTATATATTTTCTACAAATAAAAAAAGTCCGAAAAATTTCTAGGAAATTTTCTATAAATACAAAATTTCTAGGAAATTTTCTATAAATACAAAATTTCTAGGAAATTTTCTACAAAATTACAAATACAAAATTTCTAGGAAAATTTTCTATAAAAACAAAATTTCTAGGAAATTTTCTATAAATACAAAATTTCTAGGAAATTTTCTATAAAAAAAAAATTTCTAGAAAATTGTTTATAAATACGAAATTTCTTATATATTTTCTACAAATAAAAAAAGTCAGAAAAATTTCTAGGAAATTTTCTATAAATACAAAATTTCTAGGAAATTTTCTATAAATACAAAATTTCTAGGAAATTTTCTATAAATACAAAATTTCTAGGAAATTTTCTATAAATACAAAATTTCTAGGAAATTTTCTATAAATACAAAATTTCTAGGAAATTTTCTATAAATACAAAATTTCTAATAAATTTTCTATAAATACAAAATTTCTAGGAAATTTTCTATAAATACAAAATTTCTAGGAAAGTTTCTAGTAAATCTTCTATAAAAACAAAATTTCTAGTAAATCTTCTATAAAAACAAAATTTCTAGGAAAATTTTCTATAAATACAAAATTTCTCGGAAATTTTCTATAAATACAAAATTTTTTCAGAAATTTTCCATAAATACAAAATTTTTTCAGAAATTTTCCATAAATACAAAATTTGTTCAGAAATTTTCCATAAATACAAAATTTTTTCAGAAATTTTCCATAAATACAAAATTTCTCAGAAATTTTCCATAAATACAAAATTTCTCAGAAATTTTCTATAAATACAAAATTTCTCAGAAATTTTCTATACATACAAAATGTCTTAGAAATTTTCTATACATACAAAATTTCTCAGAAATTTTCTATAAATACAAAATTTCTCGGAAATATTCTATAAATACAAAATTTCTAGGAAATTTTCTATAAATACAAAATTTTCTATAAATACAAAATTTCTCAGAAATTTTCTATAAATACAAAATTTCTCAGAAATTTTCTATAAATACAAAATTTCTCAGAAAATTTCTATAAATACAAAATTTCTCAGAAAATTTCTATAAATACAAAATTTCTAGGAAATTGTTTATAAAAACAAAATTTCTCGGAAATTTTCTATAAAAACAAAATTTTTCGGAAATTTTCTATAAAAACAAAATGTTTCGGAAATTTTCTATAAAAACAAAATTTCTCGGAAATTTTCTATAAAAACAAAATTTCTCGGAAATTTTCTATAGAAACAAAATTTCTCGGAAATTTTCTATAAAAACAAAATTTCTCGGAAATTTTCTATAAAAACAAAATGTCTCGGAAATTTTCTATAAAAAGAAAATTTCTCGGAAATTTTCTATAAAAACAAAATTTCTCGGAAATTTTCTATAAAAACAAAATTTCTCGGAAATATTCTATAAATACAAAATTTCTAGGAAATTTTCTATAAATGCAAAATTTTTGGGAAATTTTCTATAAATGCAAAATTTCTAGGAAGTTTTCTATAAATACAAAATTTCTAGGGAATTTTCTATAAATACAAAATTTCTAAGAAAATGTCCGAAAAATTTTCAATAAATACAAAATTTCTCAAAAATTTTCTATGAATACAAAATTTCTCGAAAAATTGCTATAAATACTAAATTTCTATGAAATTTTCTATAAATACAAAATTTCTAGGAAAATTTTCTATAAATTCAAAATTTCGCAAATATGTATAAAATATATAAAATTTCGCAGAAATATATAAAATTTCGCAGAATTTACTATAAATGTAAAATTTCGATAAATAAGAATGTGGTACTTTTCTGAGCTGAAAATTTTAGTTATAATAATAATTAGTAATAATTAGCCTCACTAAAAGTGTAACTTCTCTATAAGGAGAATTCTCACAGAAGGTGATACATTTTTATACGGAAAAGTCTCACTCAAGGTGATACAGAAAATAATCTTCAGTGATATTTATTATTAGAAAAAGTATCAGAGATTTTGGGAATTTTTTCTCACTTATGTGTGCCACTTTTTCGTATAGAAAAGTATCACCTCAGTGAGACTTTTCCGTATAGAAAAGTATCACATCAGTGAGACGTTTCCCTATATAAAAAAGTGTCACATAAGTGAGACTTTTCCGTATAGAAAAATACCACACATCAGTGAGACTTTTTCGTTTAGAAAAGTATCTGAAGCAAAGTTGTAGAAATTGAATAGGAGAAAGAATGCTTAACAAAACCTACCCGAAAAAAATGCATCCTATTCAATATCTACAACTTTGCTGCAGACACAAAAAAGATATTCCGCACGGTATACCGAGATATAACCGTGTTAAAATATAGAAAAAGTGCAAAAAATCCACCTTGAGCAAAAAAAAAATCGTATGGCCATTAAATTATTAATTGAGCCAACTTGACTGAACGAATAATGCTGAAGTTCTTAATTTTGCAGCTACTTTCACGTCCAATGCTCGAAGTGAGTCCCAAATCTGTGAGCTGAAAAAATCCGTACTGTGTAATGAACATATTTTTCTGACTTTATTTCAAATTTTGTCTCGTCCTTTGTCTTTTGACCCAATTTCATTTCATTTTAATCTCATTATCTGCTCTAGGCATTATCTTTAAATGCTCTAGTGCACAGACTTCTTTCGTATTATTAATTATCCCTTCCAATTGCCTTTGGCTCACCAAGTTCAGTTTACCATTTTCTCTTCGAGTGTCTCCTCCATCCATGTCTTGGTGGTGGTCATGCCTTGTTGTTCCCAACTAAGGTGTAAGTTGTGTTAATCTGCTGTCATACGCTACAGTTCACTGATTTTCTGCTCCTCCAGCCTCAACACTTCACTGTTGTTTTTTTGTTTAACAAATTGCTTTACTTTTCCCCATTCCCCAATCATAAGAGCAATAAACAAAGTATTATGTTTTTGTTTTCGGTTTCCTTTTTGCGCTTGGCACACATCAATCTTGGACTGCATTCTGCCATTTTACGACAGCAGCTATGGCTCTAGTTAATTGCGACAAAGCGTTCATTTGCTGCCGTACTCTGTTTTCCTTTTGCTTGTGTGTGTGTGGAACATTATTTCAGGGAAAATTAAAGCTTGGCGCTGGCGCTCATTTGGAGCCGCTCGCCTTCTTTATGAATGTGTTAATTTTTCGCAGGTAGTTTTAATTACATTAGCCGTGTTCCACAAGAGTACCAGAGTAGGTTTTGTTGTGGGCCTGCCGAATGGCTGCTTGGTTGGATGACTGTTTGACAGTAAGTAAATGCATTTTTAATGCATTTACTTACATTTTAAAGTTGTGTTTTTTCGTATTTTTTGCTCTAAAAGCGAAAACAGCCATTTCAAGTGACAGTGAATGACAATACATTAAAAAGTGATAATAAGATTGTATTTAGTTGTTTCACATGACTTAAGCAAATCCTCATTTTGATAATGTCAAACAAACGGGCCATAATTTTGAAATATGTGGCAATTTTTTGGAAGTTTTGCAAGGGATTAGTTATAGACAAATTTGTAAATAAAATTTGTCTTTATTATGTGGTTGGCCTTAGACTTCTCTAAAATTGCCCAGGGGAAGAGGAATATCTATATATTTCAAGTCTTTTAGGTAAATATGTATCTGTGGATCTCTGCACGGGCGCCAGTCACTAAACCATGCAGCTCAAAGGAAATTATATTACCTTTATTATTCTGAAATAAAAAATATAGAGTTCCGGCAGAATATTGCCTTGTAAGGAGCTAATTTGGTTCGTAAGTTAAGTGCAAGGGTTCCCCGCACGGGCGCCAATCTATAAACTTTTCTGTGGGCTCCAGGGAAATGTAATGACATTTATTATTCTTAAATAAGAAAATAAAATTCCTACAGAATTCAGTCAGAATTTATTTTGGTTTGAGACTATATGTTTCAGTTACTTTCTGTCTATTGCAAAAAAGTAATAGAAACAAATACAAAAATTGGTAGAGCTTTAATTGCTTGGTAGAATTGACTGCAGTTTCGATAGACACCACTCTATCATCTTCAGAATTCAGTAGCAATAGTGTATGGGACTTATTCATAAAAAGTTAAAGTAGATTTGAGGAACTCTTTAGCAGTGTTAAAGCGTTCTTCAAACCTTCATTAAATTTTTATGAATAAGGGCCTATGTCTTTAACTTAAATCAGCTGAAATACTTATGGAAGCAGTAAATTGAATTTAACAAGAACTGCTAACCAAACCCGTATTTTGACGAACTAGATTGACAGGTGCTTATTTGTTCCATTAGATATGTGCAATGGGTCCCTGCACGGGCGCCAAACAGATTTTCAAACATAGATCGCAAATGTATGATGTGACTCTTCTTTATTTACATATACTCGTATACCTACTGTCTAGGGGTCTAATTTATAATAATTTTTAGAAGATTAATAGAAAGTTTTTAGGAAGAAAATAATTTGTAAAAACCTGTCATAAAAGTTCTGTCATAAAGTCATATATCGTTTACATATCTACGATTTGAATTTCTCAAAGTAAAACTAAAATTTCTTCACCTCGTTCTTTAACTTCGGGTGCCTGGTCGGAGTTATTCTTTCTAGAATAGAGCTATCTCCTACAAATTTTAACACTTGCTTGGAAAAATTTTCTCGTGTGATGCAGCACCAATACAGTCAGATCTCCGACAACGTCTTAGTAGAGACATTCAGTACTATTTTCCGCAAAATAAAAATTCTTAGTTTTTTCTAATTATTGCTCACATTGCTGCTTCAACTGACATTTTCTCTTGAGTGTACTATATGCATATAGTTTTGCTTTATTTAATGCTCCAAAGGAAGCGGGAAATGAGACCTGCTGTGTAATTAAAACCAAAGAATTACCAAAGCACTTTCTCATGCAATTTAATGCCCGTAAAAATGTCCCGCAGTCACCTCCAGTGTCAGTCATTAAACTTCAATCGAAAGGTGTATGCATATGCAGCATGTGCCCATTGCTAGCAAGGATTTTCCAAAGGTTTGGAAAAAAAGTTCATATAATAAGAATAGAGTAATTGTCATGATAGTCATTTAGACACTAATGATATTTTTCTATTGGAAACATTTTTTGATAATACTTTTCAATAGAAAATGTCAGACTGATTTTTTCATAGGAAAAGTATCACTAATGATAAATTCTCGCTTCTAAAATGACAACATTCATTAAGACCCTAATGATATTTTTCTATTGGAAACATTTTACTAATAATACTTTTCTATAGAAAACGTCAGACTGAAGATATTTTTTCATAGGAAAAGTATCACTAATGATAAATTTTCATTTCTAAAATTATCACTACTTAGTTATCTACAGAAATAGTATCACTGATAATGCTTTTCTATAGAAAAATATGGCCAAAGATTCCTTTCCAATGGAAAAATATAACTAATGACAATTTATTTTTATAAAAATGCCATCAATATATATTTGTAGATATTTATCTATCACTTTTTACGTCTTTATTTGCGAAAAAATATTCTTTAAAATGATTTTCTATAACAAACATTGTTCACTAGTGATTCTTTTCGAGATGAAAAATGTCACCAATAACAAGTTTCTTAAAGAAAATATCATTAGTGATTTATTTTTAATAAATATAAATTTATATTTTTTATATAAATATAATTTTTAATATATTTTTCTCATAGAAAACTTCAGTGATACTCTTATTGTAAAATGAATCATCAGTGATAATTTTATTTTAGAAAAATATTCTTTTTCTTGTGAAAAATAAAACAGAATAATGAGTATACTAAGCGAACTTATAAAAAATATTCTATAAAATGATTTTCTAAAACAAACTTTTCACTAGTGATTTTTTTCGATATGAAAATATTACATCAATAGCAATTTTCTTAAAGAAAATATCATTAGTGATATAGTTTTAATACATATATATTTATATTTTTAATATAAATATAATTTTTAATATAAATATAAATTTTAATAAATTGTTAATTGTATTATCAGCAAGAATTTTCTTTCGAAAAAATGTCATCAGTGATATTTTTTCTTTGGGAAAGTCTTCTCTGTGTGACTTTTCCTATGAAAACATATCTTCAGTCTCAATTATAAATTTATAAGAAGTTCGCTTATTATACTCCTTATTTTTTTATTTTTTACAAGAAAAACAATATCTTTCCAAAGGAAAATTATCACTGATGATACCTCTTTATAGGAAAAACTGTCACTGATTACCGTTTTCTACAAGAAAATATCACTGTCCATTTTTTTTAAATCCAAAAAAAACCCACTTTCCATTAAACCTATGACCTTGACACCCATGAGCAATATTTTAGCCCTCATTAGGAGCTATCTTTTTGCCATTGACCGATTCCCGATCCGACGTACTGTTAAGGAGCTACAGCAAAAATAAACTTTCCGTTCACATTTGAAAATGATGCTAAGTCCATGTTTTTTAAAATTCAAAAAAAAACTTCCCATTCGACCTACGACCTTGACACCCATGAGCAATATGTTAGCTCTCATTAAGAGCTATCTTTTTGCCATTGACTGATTCCCGATCCGTCGTACCGTTAAGGAGCTAGAGCAAGCTCCGTTCACATTTGAAAATGAAAATGATGCTAAGTCCATTTTTTTTAAATCCAAAAAACACTTTCCAGTCGTCCTACGACCTTGACACCCATGAGCAATATTTTAGCTCTCGTTAAGAGCTACCTTTTTTCCATTGACCGATTGTGGCTACGTGACATACGACTTGATTTAGAGGAAAAAGTGCTCGAAAATTGGGTTCATTGAATTCGTTTCTGCAGAAGAAGTCGTGGAGGCCATTTGAATGACGTTTTATTTAGAACTTAATTGTATCGATTGTACTTCAAATTAAATAAACAACATTTGAATTTTCTTAACAATAAGTGTGTTTTTTTTCAAAGAAATCATATCACTCTTATTGAAAACCTTTATATTTTCAAAGAAAAGTTCTCACTGATGATAATTTCTCAATGATGAAGTCCAACTGATAATACTTTCCCCAGAAAAAATGCCTCTGATGATGATTTTTCTCAGATAAATATCACTGATGATAAATATACTATTCTATTTCCAGGAGAAGTTTCACTGACTACAATGACTTCACAGATATATTTCCAAAGAGAATATTTCACAGATAATGCTTTTCCGAAGTTGAAATCCGACTGATGATACTTCTTTTGGATAATTTTCACTTTTCCTATAGGAAAAATATCACTGAAGGTAATTTTTTAGTCGAAGGTTTCACTGACTATTGAAAAGTGATGATATTTTCCGAAAGAAAAAATATCACTGATGAGACCTTCCAAACAAAAAGTATTACTGATCATATTTTCCCAAAGAAAAATATTTACTGATGATTCCTTTTAAGAAAAAGTACCAAAGATATTAATCTTCACCGATACATTTCCAAAGAAAAAATATATCACTGATGATATTTTCCAACAATGAAGTCCAACTGATGATACTTGCCTATAGAAAAAGTTTCACTGATGCTACTTTTTCTCATTAAAAGTATCAATGACGGTAATTTTTCCCAGGTAAAGTTAGAGTGATAATATTATCCGTAGAGTAAGTCTCATTGATGACATTTTTCTATAGGAAAGTTTTCACTGAAGGTATTTTTTATAGAAAGGTATCACTGGCGATACTTTTCATAGGAAAATTGTTACTGGTCATACTTTCCAATTGAAAAAATATCACTGATGATACTTTCCAAATCGATATGTATCACTTATGATACTTTTCAGGGAAAATATCACTGATATGTTTAGAAATAAAATTATCAGTAAAGATATAGATCCTATCGGAAAAGTGTCACTCTGATGATACTTTTCCCCAGAAAAAGGGTCACAGGTAAAGTACGATTACTAGTGCCACTGGTAAAAGCGGCACTTATAATTCTTTCTTAAAGAAAAGGTATGATTTATGATATTTTCTCAAAGGAAAACATTTTTTGATCATACCTTTTCAGGGAAGAAAAGGTCTCACTGTTGATTCTTTTCCAAATAAAAAAATAAATCCGACTTATGATACTTTCCTCTAGGAAAAGCATCACTGATGTTACTTTTCCTCAGAAAAAGTATCACTGATGATTCTTTTCCGCAGGAAAAATTTAATTGATCATATTTTCCATTGGGTAAGTCTTCCTGAAGATATATTTTTTTATTCGAAAAGTGCCACTGAACATAATTTTCTATATAAAGATTTCACTAATGATACTTTTCCACAGGAAAAGTCTCACGGATAATAATTTCCCAAAGAAGAAGTATCATTGTCATTTAATGGGAAAATTTCACAGAACAAAAGGTGTCACTGAGAAAATTTCCAAAAGAAAAAGAATTACTGATGATACTTTTTTAAAAGAAAAATCTCACCGATGATAATCTTCCAAAGGAAAAATTTCATTTATGATACTTTTGCAAGGGTATAATTTAGCTGTTGATACTTTTCTAGAGAAATGGTAATATCTTCACTGTTATATTTCCAAAAGAAAGGTCTCACTGATGATACTTTTCCAAATACAAAGGCATCACATATACAATTTTTCTACTCCAAAAGAAAAGTGTCAATGATGATATTTACAGATAAATTATCACCAATGATAATCTCTTGAGGAAAAGTCTCACTGGTTATACCTTTCCAAAAGAAAAATATATCTGATAATACTTTTCCAAATGAAAGTTTTCAGTCCAAAAGAAAGTTATCACTGATGATACTTCTCCAAATCAAAAGCATCACTTATGAAATTTGTCTACTCCAAAGGAAAAGTGTCAACGGTGATCTTTCCAGGTAAATTATCACCGATGCTACTGTCTGGAGGAAAAGTCTCACTGGTGATACTTTTCCAAAAAGAAAAATATATCTTATAATACTTCTCCAAAAGAAAGTTATCAGTAATTATACTTACTACGACAATTTTCCATACGAAAAACTCCACTAGTGATATCTTTCAATAAGAGTAATCTCACTGATGATACTTTCCATAGAAATAGTCTCACTGAAAATTATTTTCTAAAGAAAAAACATCTGGATATATTTCAAAAAAAAGTTATCACTGATAATGGTTTTTATAGGAAATGTCTTAGTGAAGATCTTTTCACAAGAAAATTTACACTGGTGATACATTTCCCTGAGAAAAATTTGATTGATTATAACCCTCTAAGGAAAAGTATCACTGATAAAATGTCCTATAGGTTACTTTTCTAAAGAAAAAAATCTCACTGAAATAACTGTCAATAGGAAAAGTCTAACAGTGACAATTTTCCAATAGAAAAGAAAAATTATAAAAAAATTTTTCTAACTGAAAAAAATCTCAATGAAATAACTGTCAATAGGAAAAGTCTAACTGATACCAAATCTCAATAGAACAAGTTTGACTGATCATAATATAATAATAATGTTTGGACGCGATACTCATACGATATATGGGAAAAGTCTCACTGGAAATAAATTTTCAAAGAAAATTATAAGTGATTAAAACTTTCTTTAGAGAGAGACTTTTCCCATATATCGTATGAGTATCACGTCCAAACATTATTATTATATTATGATTAGTCAAATTTTTCTATTCAGATTTGGTATCAGTTAGACTTTTCCTATTGACAGTTATTTCATTGAGATTTTTTTCAGTTAGAAAAATTTTTTTATAATTTTTCTTTTCTATTGGAAAATTGTCACTGATTAGACTAGAAAATGTAATAATATTTTTTGTTCACAAAGACTGTTTATGATTACAATTTTCTATAGGAAAAATAACAACTATTTTAAGATTTTTTTTGCTTTTCAATCATATCTCGTTTTCTAATTTTCTCAAAAAATTTAATAGTTTTTACAGTAGTTTTTAAAAACTCCTTGGAGCTATTGATATACATTCTTCCCCATTTCCATAACTTTTCAACTATCCCTCGTTCCAACTTCTTTACTAAAATGCAAAAGCTCTGAATGCCTGAATGCCTATTCTTCCTTTGAATAGAATTCATTTTGTTAAATTCAGCAATTGTTTTGGTACGTTTGTTTTCTTTTTTGTCGTTTCGTTTAAAGGTGCAACCGAGAGCGCGCGTGTTTGTGTCTTAAGTCTTTTGTTTTGATTTTTCCTCATTGACTGCAAAAACGTTGTCGTCTCTCGTTGGTTTTCTGCTTATTTTATTGTTCACAACAAATCATATTAATAGTGATTTTGCAAAAAATCGTAGAAACGTAAACTGTTGTTAACAACAGACTCAAGCTGCTTGTGTCAATAAACCAAACATTAAACATTAAGAAAAGCGCAAAAAACTCCACCAAAAGTTGGCAACCGAAAATCTTTTTGCCTATTGACAGCTACTTAAAGCCCTATTGTTGGCTGGTAATGGGATGATTTTGTTGTTGTCCATTGGTTTTGTTACTGTTATTATTATTATTATTACTATGAACACTGGACAAAACACCGCTAATAAACAGTTAGTTATATAAAAATACTTATAATATTGGCCACCATTAAAACGTCAAAGCAAAAGTGTTAATGAGTGCAAACAAAGCCAACACCACTACCACCACCACCAACAAAAAGGGAAGACAAAATTTGACAAAAAATTAACTCCCTAATGATATAGTAGCAGCAGCAGCAACAACAAAGAAATAAACATAAACAAATCTTCGAAAAAAAACAATGAAAACACTTTAAAATGACCTCAAATTAGGCTTAAATGGCTGAGAGTCCACTCCCACGACCGATGCCATGACTTGAGCCAAATCAAAACAATTATTATAATAAAATAAATCAAGTGGTTTTCAAAACCTTTTTTGGTGGGGAGAAGGGGGATTAGGGCAATCAAACACTCTTCGGAATATTTCGTTGCCAATATTTTGAATCTAACAAAAGTTTCACTAGTGAGACTTTTCTTATAAAAAAAGTGTCACCAGTGAGACTTTTCTTATAGAAAAGTGTCACCAGTGAGACTTTTCTTATAGAAAAGTGTCACCAGTGAGACTTTTCTTATAGAAAAGTGTCACCAGTGAGACTTTTCTTCTAGAAAAGTGTCACCAGTGAGACTTTTCTTCTAGAAAAGTGTCACCAGTGAGACTTTTCTTCTAGAAAAGTGTCACCAGTGAGACTTTTCTTCTAGAAAAGTGTCACCAGTGAGACTTTTCTTCTAGAAAAGTGTTGCCAGTGAGACTTTTCTTATAGAAAAGTGTTACCAGTGAGACTTTTCTTATAGAAAAGTGTTACCAGTGAGACTTTTCTTATAAAAAAGTGTCACCAGTGAGACTTTTCTTCTAGAAAAGTGTCACCAGTAAGACTTTTCTTCTAGAAAAGTTTCACCAGTGAGACTTTTCTTCTAGAAAAGTTTCACCAGTGAGACTTTTCTTCTAGAAAAGTTTCACCAGTGAGACTTTTCTTCTAGAAAAGTTTCACCAGTGAGACTTTTCTTCTAGAAAAGTTTCACCAGTGAGACTTTTCTTCTAGAAAAGTTTCACCAGTGAGACTTTTCTTCTAGAAAAGTTTCACCAGTGAGACTTTTCTTCTAGAAAAGTTTCACCAGTGAGACTTTTCTTCTAGAAAAATTTCACCAGTGAGACTTTTCTTCTAGAAAAGTTTCACCAGTGAGACTTTTCTTCTAGAAAACTTTCACCAGTGAGACTTTTCTTCTAGAAAACTTTCACCAGTGAGACGTTTCTTCTAGAAAAGTTTCACCAGTGAGACTTTTCTTCTAGAAAAGTTTCACCAGTGAGACTTTTCTTCTAGAAAAGTTTCACCAGTGAGACTTTTCTTCTAGAAAAGTTTCAACAGTGAGACTTTTCTTCTAGAAAAGTTTCAACAGTGAGACTTTTCTTCTAGAAAAGTTTCAACAGTGAGACTTTTCTTCTAGAAAAGTTTCACCAGTGAGACTTTTCTTCTAGAAAAGTTTCACCAGTGAGACTTTTCTTCTAGAAAAGTTTCACCAGTGAGACTTTTCTTCTAGAAAAGTTTCACCAGTGAGACTTTTCTTCTAGAAAAGTTTCACCAGTGAGACTTTTCTTCTAGAAAAGTTTCACCAGTGAGACTTTTCTTCTAGAAAAGTTTCACCAGTGAGACTTTTCTTCTAGAAAAGTTTCACCAGTGAGACTTTTCTTCTAGAAAAGTTTCACCAGTGAGACTTTTCTTCTAGAAAAGTTTCACCAGTGAGACTTTTCTTCTAGAAAAGTTTCACCAGTGAGACTTTTCTTCTAGAAAAGTTTCACCAGTGAGACTTTTCTTCTAGAAGAGTTTCACCAGTGAGATTTTTCTTCTTGAAAAGTTTCACCAGTGAGACTTTTCTTCTAGAAAAGTTTCACCAGTGAGACTTTTCTTCTAGAAAAGTTTCACCAGTGAGACTTTTCTTCTAGAAAAGTGTCACCAGTGAGACTTTTCTTCTAGAAAAGTGTCACCAGTGAGACATTTCTTATATTTCATTATATTATTTATTTGTTTATTTATTCATTTTTAAATCCAAGAATTTCTCTTACTTTTTTTATATTCAAGCCATTTGTATGTTTTAAGAAACCTTTATCAGCATGACTTTAAATACAAACATGACTTGTGACATTACTTCTTGTGTAATATAAGTGTCATAATAATAAATTAACTCAATAAATTATTTAACCTAAAGTACCACCTCTTAAGCATTATTTGCATAAAAGACAAAGCGGCAAAATTCCATTCATCTGCTGGACTCCCGGCAAATTCTATTCATGCATCTCACACAAATGGCTTAGTAATGGTTGCGCATGCGCAATAGCAGAATTGTAAAATGACAAACAAGAAATACTTTAAATGACCATAAAACCTTTTCAACACATACATAGACAACAATTACTAAATTCTTTGCTGCAAAAAAAACTATTGTAAAACATTTATTATTAAATAGCAAAAAAATATAATATCTATAATGTTTGGAAGGAAAAACTAATAAAAGCTTTAAGAGAATTATACGGAAGATCATATTAATGGGAAAAAACATTAAAATATTTCTTCCTTAGCATTTAATGTCCTCAGCTTTGCTTAGTTAGTTCTCCCATAAAAAGGATTAGCTTTTATTGTTTTGTTTTTCTCTTTCTCGCGATAATGATCCCTGTGAAAATAACAATTTAAATGTGAATTTAAATAAGAATTACACTTTATATTTTTCTGTTAAAATAACCGCCATTTTCAACTTCTCTAAAGAGTTATAAAATAGTTTAAATTCATAATTAAGAAATTATTATTAGCGTTTTAGTCTGCGCTAATGGCTTAATGAAAGCTTCATTTAACATTTGCCATAAATGTTAAAGTATTCATTAAATTAGAAGATTGAAAAATTCCTCTCAGCTCTTCCTTAATAAGAAATCTGGATTAGTTGCCATAATCTTCTTAAGGAAATATGCAAATTCTCCAGAACTCTCATCTATATTCGTCTGATGGGAATTCTAAAGAATTCCAAACAAAAGTTGCTTACAATAAGCTTTGTATGATTTAAACTGATTTACATTTACTCAGAATTTGCAACAGGTGATTTATTTTTATAAACTCAAAGAAAGATTAGATTCAAACCGACAGATGGACAGACGGACGTACAGATCGATAGATAGACTCTGACTCTGGGCTTTCATAACATTTTACATTAATTTCATTCAGATTTCACCGGCATATGTCCGTTTGGTTGCAGGGGATATGTTGTTTAAAGGGAAAGACGGCCGCTCATTTGAATGAAGCATAGAGATAGACTTGTTGTCCATATTAAAAATGAAAAAATAATTGATTAATATCTGACAAGCCGATCAACAAACATGTCAAATAGTTTCACATTTCATCACAACAGATATATGTAAATATATTCACATTAAAGGCGGGGAGATTTCTTCGATTGAATCACTAGAAAAAAAAATTGGCATATACTTTATTGAAGAAATCGCTGCTAATGATCATTAAATTAAAAAAAAAACAGAATATAACTTCAGTTAATAAAATATAAGTACATAAAATAGAGCGTCAAGACCCTGATGATGGTCTTCTATACGAAAAGTTTCACTGATGATATATTTCTATAAGAAAAATATCACAGATGATACTTTTCTATGTGAAAAGCATCAATAATGTCACTTTTTGAAACAAAAGGTATTACTGATAGTATTTTCTACTAATATAATAATAAATTTCTTAGAAATTTTGTATTTATAGAAAATTTCTTAGAAATTTTTTATTTATAGAAAATTTCTTAGGAATTTTTTATTTATAGAAAATTAAATAAAAAACTTTTTAGATATTTTTTAATTATAGAAAATTTCTTAAATTTTTTTTATTTATAGAAAATTTTTTTAAATTTTTTTATTTATAGAAAATTTTCTATAGAAAGAAATTTCCGAGAAATTTTCTTTAAAAAAATTTTTGAGAAACTTTCTATAAAAAAAATTCTGAGAAATTTTCTATAAAAAAATTCTGAGAAATTTTCTATAAAAAAAATTTCTGAGAAATTTTCTATAAAAAATATTTTAGAGAAATTTTCTATAATAACAAATTTCTGAGAAACTCTATAAAAAAAATTTTTGAAAAATTTTCTATAAAAAAAATATTCTGAAAAATTTTCTTTAAAAAAATGTTCTGAGAAATTTTCTATAAAAAAATTTCTGAGCAATTTTCTAAGAAATTTTCTATAAAAAAAATTCTGAGAAATTTTCTATAAAAAAATTCTGAGAAATTTTCTATGAAAAAAAATTCTGAAAACTTTTCTATAAAAAAAAATTCTGAGAACTTTTCTATAAAAAAAAAATTCTGAGAAATTTTCTATAAAAAAAAAATTCTGAGAAATTTTCTATGAAACAAATCTCTAAGAAATTTTCTATAAAAAAATTCTGAGAAATTTTCTATAAAAAAAATTCTGAGAAATTTTCTATAAAAAAAATTCTGAGAACTTTTCTATAACAAAAATTTCTGAGAAATTTTCTATAAAAACAAAATTTCTGAGAAATTTTCTATAAAAACAAAATTTCTGAGAAATTTTCTATAAAAACAAAATTTCTGAGAAATTTTCTATAAAAACAAAATTTCTGAGAAATTTTCTATAAAAACAAAATTTCTGAGAAATTTTCTATAAAAACAAAATTTCTGAGAAATTTTCTATAAAAACAAAATTTCTGAGAAATTTTCTATAAAAACAAAATTTCTGAGAAATTTTCTATAAAAACAAATTTTCTGAGAAATTTTCTATAAAAACAAAATTTCTGAAAAATTTTCTATAAATAAAAAATTTGTAAGAAATTTTCTATAAATAAAAAAAATTTTTATTTACAGAAAATTTCTTAGAAATTTTCTATAAAAACAAAATTTCTGAAAAATTTTCTATAAATAAAAAATTTGTAAAAAATTTTCTATAAATAAAAAAAATTTTTATTTACAGAAAATTTTTTATTTATAGAAAATTTCTTGGACATTTTTTATATATAGAAAATTTCGTAGAACTTTTTTACTTATAGAAAATTTCCTAGAAATTTTTTATTTATAGAAAATTGTTTATTTATAGAAAATATCTTAAAATTTTTTTATTTATAGACATTATTTACACATAAAAATTGTTTACGAAATTTTCTACAAATTAAAGATTTCTAAATACTAAATTTTCTATAAAAAAAAATTTCTACAAAATTTGCTTTAAATGAAAAATTTTCTATAAATAAAAAATTAAATGAAATTTATGAAAAATGTCTATAAATAAAAAATTTCTGTGAAATTTTCTATAAATAAAGATTTGTATTGAAATTTTCAAAATTTCGCAAAAATTTTTTATAAAAACTAAATGTCGTAGAAATTTTTTATAAAAACCATAATTTCGCAGAAATTTTTTATAAAAACATAATGTCGTAGAAATTTTCTATAAAACCCTAATTTCGCAAAAATATTCTATAAAAACAAAATTTCTGAGAAATTTTCTATAAAAACAAAATTTCTGAGAAATTTTCTATAAAAACAAAATTTCTGAGAAATTTTCTATAAAAACAAAATTTCAGAGAAATTTTCTATAAAAACAAAATATCAGAGAAATTTTCTATAAAAACAAAATTTCAGAGAAATTTTCTATGAAAACAAAATTTCAGAGAAATTTTCTATAAAAACCAAGTTTCTGAAAAATTTTCTATAAAGACAAAATTTTTTGAGAAATTTTCTATAAAAACAAAATTTTTTGACAAATTTTCTTAAAAAAAATTCTGAGAAATTTTCCATAAAAAAATTGTGAGAAATTTTCTATGAAAAAAGAATTCTATGCATCCTACAATTTTCAATAAAAAATCAATGGAAACAAGATATACGCAATTTTTTGTAACTAAAAACTTCTTTGAAAATGTCTAAATATTTTTAAAAAAAAATTGTTAGCCAAAAAAGTCTAAGGAATTTTCTATATGTAATAACAAAAATGGTAAGAAATTATGTACAACATTTCAAAGAAATTTTCTATAATTCAAAATTTCTAATAATTTTTTTAATACAAAATTTCTAAATTTTGTTGGTAAGAAATTTTCTTTAAAACAATTCTTATATAAAGCAAATGTTTGAGATTTTTCTATTAAAAACAAAAACTATTATATATTCTATATTCTATTAAAAACTATGTAATAATTTTATAGGAAAATTATCAGTGATGTGAAATCTCTCAAAAAAAGTTTCATTGGTGAAACTTTTCTATACGAAAATTCTTACTGATGAAACTTTTCTATACGGGAAAAATCTCATTGAAAAAACTTTTCTATACGGTTCAAGTCTCATTGATGAAGCTTTTCCATACGGGAAAAGTCTCATTGATAATTCTATACGAAAAGTCTCACTTTGCTGATACTTTTCTATAAGAAAAGTCTCACTTTGCTAATAGCTTTCTATACGAAAAGTCTCACGTTGGTCATACTTTTCTATACGTTGGTCATACTTTTCTATACAAAAAGTCTCACGTTGGTGATACTATTCTATACGAAAAGTCTCATTTTGGTGATACTTTTCTATAAGAAATCTCTCGCACTGGTAATACCTCCCTGTATGAAAATTCTCACTCAGGTGATCATTTCTATAGGAAAAGTCTCACTCTGGTGATACTTTTGTATAAGAAAAGTCTCATTCTGGTGATACTTTTCTATACGGAAAAGTCTCACTCACTTTTCTATAGTAAAAGTTTCTCTAGTTATACTCCTCCGTAGGAAAAGTCCCTCTTTGGGGATTTTGTTCTGTGGGCAAAGTTTCACTGTGGTGATACTTTTCTTTTGTAAAAGTCTCACTCCAGTGATATAGGAAAAAATTTCCTTTGGTGCTACTTTTCTATATGAAAAGTCTCACTCTGATGATACTTTTCTATAGGAAAGATCTCACTCTGGTGATACCTTTCTCTACGGAAAAGTCTCACTCTGGTGATACTTTTCTATATACTTTTTTTAATTTTCCTCTTTTTTTATGTGTAATCGACTTTTACTTTCATAAATATTTACATTATTATAAATATGCATTTTTATGATTATTTTTGTTGATGTTATGAATTTCTAAATTCCTTAATAACTACCCAAAAATTGGTATAGGCAACATTTTTACCAAAAAAAACACAAATTTTAACATAAAACAAAACCATAAAAGCGTAAAATTACATTTCGCAAAGAAATTACAGTTTTTTTTGTTGCAAATATCAGCGGCAACAGTCAGTCTCAGATGGTTTGAATACAGTCATTGCCAGAGGAATGGAGACTGGCGAAGAAGAAGAAAAAATCTGTGAACAAAATCATAAAGAGTTATGATTGCTGAGAGTAAGAGATTTGTTGTACATTTATTGAATTTTGCAGAGGTTCTGCCGGTCGTGCTCTTGTTTTGGTTTCTCTTCTCTTTATACCCTCACTTTAGTGTGACGAGGGTATATATCATTTGCTACGAAAAAAAGTGTAACACATCGAAGGAGTGATCTAAGACCCTAAGTATGTTCGGCGGATATTCGTTTTGGGTCATTTTAAGTCGAATGAGCAATGTCCGTCCGTCTGTCTATCTGTCTGTCTGTCTATCTGTCTGTCTGTCTGTCTGTCTGTCTGTCTGTCTGTGTGTCTGCTGGCTGGTGCGCACGATAACTCTCGAAAGGAGTAACCGATTGACTTCAAATTTGGTACGTGGTAATATTTTTGTCTATCTCCGGCTAAGTTCGAAGATGGGCCATATTGGTCCACTCCTTCTAGTACCTCCCCCACAAAGTGTTAAAATGTTGTGAAATATTGAATCTTTAATAACTGCTATACTACTTATTCGAATCTTCTGAAATTCCACACATAGCATTAGTTTATTAGTCGCTATCAACTCGAGAAAAATGGGTCATGTTGCTACGCCCCTTTTGGTACCTCCCACACAAATGCACCATTTTGCACCAAAAGTTAACAGCTTATAACATTAATACCAGTGCATAAAAATACTTGAAATTTTGTACAGTGTAATGCTTTCATAGTGCCTACAGTCCAGTGAAAAATGGGTGTCATATTCACGCCCCTTTTGGTACCTCTTACACAAAGGTACCATTTTGCACCAAAAGATAACAGCTTATAACATTAATACCAGTGTATAAAAGCACTTGAAATTTTGTACAGTGTAATGCTTTTATAGTGTCTTTTGCACTGTGAAAAATGGGCGCTATTGCCACGCCCCTTTTTGTACCTCCCACACAAAATGCCCAAATCATACCACAATTTAATATCTCATAACGTTTTTACCAGTGCACATAAATGCTTATAATTCGGCACAGTGCAATTAATTTAAAGTATCTAATGTTCAGCGAAAAATAGGTGTATTTGATAAACCCCTTCTGGTACCTCCCACACAAATTGACAGAATAATTCGAGTAATATTCAATATTACATTACTCACAAAGTGAGGGTATACCTTAGTCGGTTTACCCGACTGAAACTTTCTTACTTGTTTTTCGTACGAGTATCTCAGTTTTGCTCGGGGGCTCTGCTGCAGCAAAGCGCATGCATTTTATTTGGAGTATTTGCAATGTTTGTTTGTAGGTACGACAACAAGACAACCTTCTTCAAGAAGAAGCCGGGGTTCGCTCGCCGCCGTCGCTTGTTTGTCCTGAGCTCCCCTCTGCTGGAAAGCTATGCGCTCTTTTTCCGTTTCATAACTACTCTCAACTCTGTGTTAGGGGGTGCAGTGAGGCTGCTGTGTTTGTTTTTGTTGCTTGTAACTCAACACTCTTGCTAATGCCAAAGCACCTGTTTAGCCCAGACATGTTTCACTTGTTGGGGGGAGTGAGTGGGAGGAGGTTCAGAAAAAGACTGCATAAGATACTCAACTCACCCGACAATATGTTTGTGTTTATGTTGTGGTTGCTGTTATTGCTGTTGTTTTTGCTTGTGCTCCCCACTCTGTTGTGTTTTGTTGTGTGTTGTATTATGACTTTGACTATTGCGGTATTGTTTTTGCTGCTACTGCTGCGGTTTATGCGAGTATCTGTTGAGCGCCGCGGCGTCAATCACTAAGAGTGTCTTGAGTTTTGACCAAAGCATTCATAACGTCTTTAAACGTCGAGCTTAGTGCACGTTTCGTCAATGTGAACGCGCTTGAAAGCTAGCAAACAGAAAAAAGCTTCAAATAAACGGAACTCTAAACGAAACGAAATATATACCTAACTATAACGCGATAAAAACGTAATGAATTATGGAAGAGAAGCGGAAATTTGGATAAAAACGATACCAATGAAATCTAAATAAAACTACAAAAATTAAAAATACAAATTTCAGAAAACTTTAAGAATTGTTAATTCAACTTAAATTGTTAATTCAACTTAAAAAATGTAAATTATTTTGAAATTGAAAACATAATAAGAAAATGCCCAAAATCCCCTAAGACACTTTCAAAAATAAACCTTTTTTTAGACCGGAAAATGTAAAAATGTTCATGTCACACGAAAAAGCATAAATAACGGAAAATAAAAATCATAAAATTTTATTTATACAATTATATTATTTAAAAAAACATAAAAAACCCAAACATAGTGATAAGAACGAAATAAATTAAAAAAAATTAAGTGGCCTTAAAAATTCTGAACATTTCTTTAAAAAACAAATTTTTTTTAAAAAAATAAATAAACTAAGGAAATTCAGGAAAATCCAAAAGTGACCTAGAATGCAAATATAAATATTCTAATTATAAATATTTAATCAACGAACTTTCATTTTTGAAATCTATAAACAAAATCTAAAAAACTTAGAAACTTGAAAAATCTAAGAAATTGATTTTAAAATTAAATTTCTAAAAATATAAATATTTTTCAAAAAAATCTTTAATTGACTTGAAAATCTTAAAAAATCAAAGAACTTTTTGTTTATGAAAAACATTAAAAATTAAAACGTTGTTTAAAAATCCAAAAGTGACCTCTTATTCTGGATTTTCAAAGAACTCTCCACTACAGTAGACAACTCAAGAGGTCCTCTACTCTACAGTATGCGATTCACGGATTAATCTATAAGTATACTACAGTAGACGATTAGCGGAACATAAATTCTACCGCAGACGACTTTTGGAAACTTTACCATAATTGACACATGAAGTCATCAACTCTACTCGGGAAATAATATCGATATTGAAGATCTCTCATAAAAATAGAATTCTCCAAAAAACCCGTGTTTTTGATAAACTCGAAGAACCAAATTGCAATAAAATTTGTATTGGTTCTAAGAAATAATCTACTCTACAGAAGACATCTCGTGGAGTACTATGAAATTGTTTGAGACATCATTAAAAGAAATTTAAAAAAAATCTTAGGAAACCGGTATTTCTCATCAACTCGAAGGACCAAATGTTTAAAACTAATAAAATCTAATCCAATTGATCCAATCTATAGTTGAAAAACGGAAAAGAACTTTAATTTTTCAAAAACATATTGAAAACATCAAATCCATATGTGACCTCAGATTTTTAAGAGATATTCAAAGAACTTTCGGTTTTTTAAAATTGCAAAAATCTCTAAACGCAGAACTTTCATTTTTTGCAAATTTAAAATTCAAATAAATAAAGCATAAAAAAAACAACAAATAAAAATGTCATCTAAGAATAATGTTAATTGGCAAAAATAAAAACTACTAAAATTCCAAACAAAAAAAAATCAATTTAAACAACAACAATTGTTTAACATAATTTAAAACTTTAAAATCAAAGAAAGTGGAGGAGAAAAAAAATTATGCAAAACTTAAAATATTACAACAACTCAAATGGATAACAAGTCTTCAAAATCAATAAACCCAATGGACTGAACTAAACCCCTAAAATATTTCAAGTTGTTTTGCATAATTAAGAGAAATTGTTATAAACAACAACAAAAAACCCCCAAAAAAAACTAAAAATGTTAATCTCAATGTTTTCACTAAGCGTCTTAAAACTTATTAAATCGGAATTTACAAACAAAAATTAAAAAAGAAAAAACAAAATCATCAAAAAAAATTGGAATAATCTTTAAAACTATTTGAAAAGCAAATTTTTTTTACCAAAATAGAAACAAAGTGCTAAAATCAACATCTATTACCCAAAAACAAAAAATATGTTTGGAATTTGTGTTTAAATCTCTTCTGCGCTCAACACTTCATAATTGTTATGGTTTTTTACAATTTCTAAAATTGCTATTCATCTTTATTTTCTTCGTATTCTTCAATTTACTTATGTGAAGTGACGGATAGAAATATCCACAAAAAAACTAATCCAGCAAAATGTGTTCGAAAACTCAAATGTCCAGTTTAATGGAAAAACTGAATACGGTAAGTCAAAAAATTAAAAATTACGGGAATTAAAAAAATAACGGACTACAAGTTCTTAAATCAATTAATTGTTTAATCAGAATAACGAAACCCAGAAGAGATATATTTTAACTTCTGCGGAGAACAGAAGACGAATTGAGGAGTTATGTATTCTATAGAAGACGAATCTAGGAGTCATCTACTCTACTTAAGATGACTCAAGAAGTCATATACTCTAGGAGTCATCTACTCTGCATTAGACGTATCCAGCAGTCATCTACTCTATTGTAGAAAACTCCAAGAAGTCATCTACTCTATTGTAGACGACTCTAGGTGTCATCTATACTATTGTAGACGAATCAATAGCCATTTACTCTATAGTAGACGACTCGAGGAGTCATCTACTCTATAGTAGACAACTCGAGGAGACATCTACTCTATAGCAGACGACTCAAAGAGTCATCTACTCTATAGTAGACGACAAGAGGAGTCATCTACTATTCAGTAGATGACTCAAATAGTCATCTACTCTATATTAGACTACTCAAAGGGTCATCTACTATATAGTAGACGATTCAAATAGTCATCTACTCTATAGTAGACAACTCAACTGGTCATCTACACTTTAGCAGACGACTCAACTGGTCATCTGCTCTATAGTAGACGACTAAAAGGGTCATCTACTCTATAGGAGACGACTGAAAGAGTCATCTACTCTATAGTAGACGAGTAAAGGAGTCATCTACTCTATAGGAGACGAATCACAAAGTCATCTACTCTATAGTGGACGACTCAAAGAGGCATCTAGTCTATAGTAGACGACACAAATAGTCATCTACTCTATAGTAGACGTCTCAAAGAGTCTTGTACCCTATAGTAGACAACTCAAACAGTCATCTTATCTATAGTAGACGACTCAAATAGTCATCTACACTAAAGCAGACGACTCAAACAGTCATATACTCTATAGGAGACGACTCAAAGAGTCATCTACTCAATAGTAGACGACTCAAGAGTCATCTACTCAATAGTAGACGACTCAAGAGTCATCTACTCAATAGTAGACGACTCAAGAGTCATCTACTCAATATTAGACGACTCAAGAGTCATCTACTCAATAGTAGACGACTCAAAGAGTCATCTACTCTATAGTAGACGACTCAAAGAGTCATCTACTCTATAGTAGACGACTCAAATATTGATCTACTCTATAGCAGACGACACAAATAGTCATCTACTCTATAGTAGACGACTTAAAGAGTCATCTACTCTATAGTAGAAGACTCAAATAGTCATATACTCTATAGTAGACGACTCCAGGAGTCATCTACTCTATAGTAGACGATTTAAAGAGTCATCTACTCCATAGTTGACGACTCAAATAGTCATCTACTCGATAGTAGACGACACAAATAGTCATCTACTTCATAGCAGATGACTCCAAGAGTCATCTACGCTATAGTAGACGACTCAAATAGTCATTTACTCAATAGTAGGCGACTCAAAGAGACATATACTCAATAGTAGACGACTCACAGAGTCATATACTCGATATTAGACGTCTCAGAGAGTCTTATACTGTATAGTAGACGACTTAAAGAGTCATCTACTCTATAGTAGACGACTCAAATAGTCATCTACTCTATAGTATGTACGGACTCGAAGGATAAAAATCTTTAATATTACTAAAAGAAATATTTTTATTAAATTTGTAACATTTCTTAGTATTTTTCCCAAGGAATCTGCATATTTTTAATATATAAATATATATTTTTTTCATTAAAAGTTTATAAAAAAAATAAAAAGTTTGCAACAGTTTAGATTATTATTTCTCCAACTTTAATGATTGTTTTTAGAATTTTATCTTAGTCAATTATATTGAGATTAGGTTTCTGCACCACTTTGGAATATGAGCTTTTATATGATATTCATTTTATTACAATTTGAGGACTTTGAAGATCCCAAAAGTGTACCACAAAAATACATAGCGCCCAATCAACCCATTTTGACAACATGGTAAATTATTGTAATTTATTACTGGATCATAGTTATACAAGTTAAGTTTAGTTTTCGGCACATCTCTGGGAGAATAGCTTTTATGCTCTAAAATAATTATTGGAAATTGAAGGTCCTAAAGATCCTAAAATTGTACCACAAAAATATGTAGCGTTTCATCTTCTCATTTTTTGAAGATTTTAAGTGATCTTTTTTTAGTACTGTAGTTTAGATAAATGTGTCTAATTATGGGTTTCTGCGCATCTCTAGAGAAGGAGATTTCATTGTATGAAAAATAAAAATCCCAAATGCGTACCACAAAAATGTTCAGTGTTTCATCTTCTTCTTTTTTTTTCAACATTTTAAATGATTTTTGAAATACTGAAAGTTACTGTAACTTGACTAAATATGTTAGTTTTAGGTTTCTGCATCTCTTTGGAATATGAGCTTTCATATGATGTGAATTTAATTACAATTTGAGGACTTTGAAGATTCCAAAAGTGTGCCACAAAAATGTTTAGCTTTTCATCTTGCAATTTTTTTCAACATTTTAAGTGATTTTTGTTTAATACATTCATTAACTTTGTCAAATATGTTAAATTTAGATTTCTGCACTTCTTTGGGAAAGTGTCATTATTTGATGAACAATTATTTTATCTGTACCATAAGAATTAATAGTAGATGTTGATTTTCCTCTGTATTCTTTTATGAAAAGGTCTTTGTTGAGAATTCTCGATTTTTCTTATTCCACATTGCCTTCAGCACTTACTGCAATTACATATTATATAATTTCTAGAACTTTCAATAATTCTAGTCTCTTTTATTCACAAAGATACAATTCAAATTAAAAAGATAAATAACTATTTTATTGCAGTTGCATGTTTTTTAATGACAACTTTTAGCCATAAAAAAGAAAAAGATTTATTTACTCGTTGTCTTCGGGGACATAAATCAATTAAAACAAGAAAGAACAGTAACAACAACAAATCACATTTCAAGTGGTTTGCGTTTCTTCTGATTACATTTATGGCAGTGTTCCTGGTAACCCAGCAAAGCACTGGACTCAGCGCTCTTCGATTGTTGTAACATATGCAAAATTATTATTATGGCACACATTTGATGTCCAAGACTTAGACAAAGCATCTTATGGCCAAAGCCTGAGAGGGAGAGAGAGCGAAGTAAATGCCGGTTTTAATCTTAAGACAAAAACAACAACAAGTTGTAAGACCAGAATCTTTCAAACCCAGTGACTTATGTAACCTCATTTCCATAATATGAAAATATACCACCAGCACCAACAGCAGCACCACTGGTTCCAGCCGCTAGCTAACTCTAGCATTGCTACACTGCTGCACCATCATCATCTGCATCTGTTTGTAGCTTAGCGGCTCTAGCGGTGCTGTTGGTAATAGAGACAATGTCGAGCTTTATGGGCGTTCGACCAAAATAGAAAAGTCCATTGCATTGAGAATATGGGAGAATGTTTGCTGCGGCTTCAGCAACTGCTAGCAGCATTATTAGCTATTTGTATTGTTATTATTGTTGTTGCTAACAGTCAGATACAGTCAGTCAGTCAGTTAGCCAACTGTTGCAGCATTCGACATTCAAAGAGATAAGCCACCGAATGGCCATAATAATGCACAGCGGCGCAAACGGCTTAGTAGCAAATAGCACAGAAACCACAGAAATGATCCAACAAAAACAACAACAATCGGGCAATGAAGCTTTGAAAAGAGGTTGAATGCATTATTGGCACTTTTTGTGGGTACTAGGAATGATAAGCGGGGGGACGGTATGATAAATGTTGGTGAAATGAAAGCTATTTTCCTAAAGATGTGCAGAAACCCAAATTTGAGATATTTAGCTAAGTTGCAGTGTTGATTAAAAAAGGCGATGAGGTTCTACACATTTTTGTGGTACAGTTTTAGGACTTTTAACACCTTTTAATTTTAATATTTTTTTCATCAAATGAAAGCACTTGCTGAAACCTACATTTAACATATTAGGCCATGTTAAAGTATTAAAAAACAATCATTAAAATGTTAAACAAATTGAAGATGAAAAGCTAAGCACTTTTTATTTGTGGTACACTTTTGGGATCTTCAAAAAAGCCCTCAAATTTTAATAAAATCCACATCATATGAAAGCTCATATTCCAAAGAGCTGCAGACATCAAAAATTAACATATTAAGCCAAATTACAGTACTAAAAAATAATTTAAAATGTTCAAAAAATTAGAAAATGAAACAATAAACTTTTTTGTGGTGCACTTTTGGGATTTTTATGGCCTTCAATTTCTATCTCTTTTTTTATACAATGAAAGATCTTTTCCTATAGATGTGCAGAACCCTAAATTAGATATAATTAGCTAAACAACAGTACATACTAAAAATAAATCAATTACAATTTTGATAAAATGAGGAGATGAAGTGCTTCAGATTGTTGTGGTACACTTTAGATATATTCAAAGCCCTCAAGTTGCAATAAAATGTATATTATATGAAAGCTATTTTCCTAAAGATGTGCAGAAACTAAAATTTCAGATGTTTAGCTAAGTAGCAGTGTTAAAAAACGATCCTTTAAAATATTGATTAAAAAAAACGATGACGTTCTACACATATTTGTGGTACACTTTTAGGACTTTTAATACCTTTAAACATCAATAATTTATTCATCAAATGAAAGCACTTTTTGCAAGGACTTGCAGAAACGTACCTTTAACATATTAGACCATGTCAACGTATTAAAAAACAATCTATTAAAATCTTAAAAAAATTGGAATATGAAAAGCTAAGCATTTTTTATTTGTGGTACACTTTTGGGATCTTCAAAGCCCTTAAATTTTAATAAGATGCACATCATATGAAATCTCATATTCCAAAGAGCTGCAAAAACCTAAAATTAACATATGTAGCCAAGATACAGTATTTAAAAAAGCATTTAAAATGTTGAAAAAATTAAAAAATTAAACACAGAACATTTTTGTGGTACACTTTTGGGATTTTTATGGCTTTCTATTTCTAACCTTTTTTTGTACAATGAAAGCTCTTTTCCTAAAGATGTGCAGAAACCCAAATTAGAAATACTTAGCTAAACAACGGTACTAAAGTTAATCAATTAAAATTTTGATAAAATAAGGAGATGAAGTGCTTCAGATTTTTGTGGTACACTTTTGATATATTCAAAGCCCTCAAATTGCAATAAAATGTATATCATATGAAAGCTATTTTCCTAAAGATGTGCAGAAACCAAAATTTAACATATTTTTACCAAGTTAAATATTAAAAAACAACCATCTGAAATGTTGGAAAAATTGGAAGATCGAGGGCTTTGGTTTATAATTGATATTATTTTTATGCTTTTCTCACTGTGAAGTTGAAAATCAAAGTGCTCCTTCTAAACTTTGCTAGACAAACACGTCCATGTGATAAATAGTTTTCCATAAACCCTTCAAATCTTCTAAAGTAAATATTTCAATTTCTCCTCCTTCCCCCGTATTATGAAAACACCCTCGTATTTTTATTGATATCTTAGCTATAAACCACTAACATTCAACAGATTTTTTTCTGCTTACAACATTGAGCTTCTCTCGTACTAAATACTGGTTAAACTTGGCTTGAGGTTTTGTATTAGTGACTGTCGGTGCAGTAACAGCCGCAGCCACAGTTAGATGATATTACACGGAAAACCCGAAAAGAAAAATGTAAACTTCTATTACTTTTTTTGTCAGTCGATGTATTTTTTCCACTCGATTTTTGTTGTCTCGTATTTTTATGGAAATATGTTTATAAGGTTACATAACTGTTTTGGGTTATAAATGAAATTGATAAGAATGAAATTGGGGAGAAAAATGTGCAGCAGCGAAGTTAGTAACTAACACAGAGCAGTAACTGGAACAAAGCAAAGTCATAATGACGACGGACGCAGATGGGGACACTTGTTATACCAAATGACCTAAAGGCGGAATTTCATTCATTCATGATTAATTTACCCAAAATCTAAGACTAGAAAGAAGGAGGTTACCCAACAAACCTTAATGAGAGTTTCAATTTTCTCAACTTAGCCTAGAAGTAGCCTTGGGCTATCGTTATCAATACAAAACGTTCTTAAATGTTTTCAGCACTTTCACCGTTTTTCGTGACTAATAATGGGTTTGTTTTTGGTGTCAAAACTATTTTTCCGTTTTAGGTGTTTTGTTTCTAAGTTAAGGTTAACAGGTGAATAGGGCGTTTAGAAATAATCCATAAATCATGGTTTTAATTTAAATTCAAATGAAAATGAAAGACATAGTTGAATTGCTAGATTTTTTGTTCCAAAAACAACAATCACAAAGAAGTTTATAGCAATTTAAATGACTAAAACAAGTATTTCTCCATAAAAAAAATTTCTCAGAAATTTTCGATATATACAAATTTTTTAAAAAATTTTCGATAAATACAAAATTTCTCAGAAATTTTCGATAAATACAAAATTTCTCAGAAATTTTCGATAAATGCAAAATTTCGCAGAATTTTCTATAAGTACAAAATTTCGCAGAAATTTTCTATAAGTACAAAATTTCGCAGAAAATTTTCTATAAATACAAAATTTCGCAGAAATTTTCTATAAATACAAAATTTCGCAGAAATTTTCTATAAATACAAAATTTCGCAGAAATTTTCTATAAATACAAAATTTCGCAGAAATTTTCTATAAATACAAAATTTCGCAGAAATTTTCTATAAATACAAAATTTCGCAGAAATTTTCTATAAATACAAAATTTCACAGAAATTTTCTATAAATACAAAATTTCGCAGAAATTTTCTATAAATACAAAATTTCGCAGAAATTTTCTATAAATACAAAATTTCGCAGAAATTTTCTATAAATACAAAATTTCCCAGAAATTTTCTATAAATACAAAATTTCGCAGAAATTTTCTATAAATACAAAATTTCGCAGAAATTTTCTATAAATGCAAAATTTCTGAGAAATTTTCTATAAATACAAAATTTCTGAGAAATTTTCTATAAATACAAAATTTCTAAGAAATTTTCTATAAATTTTCCCAGAAATTTTCTATAAATACAAAATTTCTAAGAAATTTTCTATAAATACAAAATTTCTAAGAAATTTTCTATAAATACAAAATTTTCTATAAATACAAAATTTCTAAGAAATTTTCTATAAATACAAAATTTCCCAGAAATTTTCTATAAATACAAAATTTCCCAGAAATTTTCTATAAATACAAAATTTCCCAGAAATTTTCTATAAATACAAAATTTCCCAGAAATTTTCTATAAATACAAAATTTCTCAGAAATTTTCTATAAATACAAAATTTCCCAGAAATTTTCTATAAATACAAAATTTCCCAGAAATTTTCTATAAATACAAAATTTCCCAGAAATTTTCTATAAATACAAAATTTCGCAGAAATTTTCTATAAATACAGAATTGTATAGAAATTTTCTATAAATACAAAATTTCGCAGAAATTTTCTATAAATACAAAAATTCGCAGAAATTTTCTATAAATACAAAAATTCGCAGAAATTTTCTATAAATACAAAATTTCGCAGAATTTTCTAAAAATACAAAATTTCGCAGAAATTTTCTATAAATACAAAATTTCTAAGAAATTATCTATAAATACAAAATTTCTAAGAAGTTTTCTATAAATACAAAATTTCTAAGAAGTTTTCTATAAATACAAAATTTCTAAGAAATTTTCTATAAATACAAAATTTCTAAGAAATTTTCTATAAATACAAAATTTCTAAGAAATTTTCTATAAATACAAAATTTCTAAGAAATTTTCTATAAATACAAAATTTCTAAGAAATTTTCTATAAATACAAAATTTCTAAGAAATTTTCTATAAATACAAAATTTCTAAGAAATTTTCTATAAATACAAAATTTCTAAGAAATTTTCTATAAATACAAAATTTCTAAGAAATTTTCTATAAATACAAAATTTCTAAGAAATTTTCTATAAATACAAAATTTCTAAGAAATTTTCTATAAATACAAAATTTCTAAGAAATTTTCTATAAATACAAAATTTCTAAGAAATTTTCTATAAATACAAAATTTCTAAGAAATTTTCTATAAATACAAAATTTCTAAGAAATTTTCTATAAATACAAAATTTCTAAGAAATTTTCTATAAATACAAAATTTCTAAGAAATTTTCTATAAATACAAAATTTCTAAGAAATTTTCTATAAATACAAAATTTCTAAGAAATTTTCTATAAATACAAAATTTCTAAGAAATTTTCTATAAATACAAAATTTCTAAGAAATTTTCTATAAATACAAAATTTCTAAGAAATTTTCTATACAAAATTTCTAAGAAATTCTATAAGTACAAAAGTTCTAAGAAATTGTCTACAAATACAAAATTTCTAAGAAATTTTTTATAACAATTTGTCTAACAAAATCTCAGAATTTCTTTATTTTTCCTGTTTATTCTTCGTAATGTTGTTTTTATAGAACATTTCTTAAATATTTTTTATTTATAGAAAATTTCACATAATTTTTTTATTTATTGAAATTTTTAAAAATTTTGTATTCAGAGAAATTTTCTATTTATAGATTTTTTTAGAAATTCTTTTTTTTAATAGAAAGTGTCAGAAATGTTGTATATATAATTTTATATTTTTATTAATTTTTCTAGAAATTTGGTATTTTTAGAAAATTATTATTTTCTTACATATTCTTTAGGAAATTTCTTAGAATTGTTTGTATTTATTGAAAATTTTTTAAATATTTGTTATAAAGTCTAACCAATTAGAAATTGTTGTGTTAATAGCAAATTTCTTTTAAATTTTTTAAAAAAATTTAATTTCTTTATTTGTAGAATTTTGTTATTTGTATACAATTTATTAGAAATTTTGTACATATTTATAGAAATTACATAGAAGTTTAAAATTGTATAGAAACTTTTTTAGAAATTTTGTATTAATAGAAACCACCTAGAAATTTTAAACTAATAGAAAATTTCTTAGAAATTTTGTTTTTATGAAAATTTCTTAGAATTTTTCTGTTTATAGAAAATTTCTTAGAAATTTTCTGTTTATAGGAAAATTTCTTAGAAATTTTTTGTCTATAAAAAATTTCTTTGAAATTTTTTGTTTATAAAAAATTTCTTTGAAATTTTTTGTTTATAGAATTTTTTTTAGAAATTTTTTGTTTATAGAAAATTTTTTAGAAATTTTTTGTTTATAGAAAATTCAGTCAGAATTTATTTTTGGTTTGAGACCATATGTTCCAGTTACTTTCTGTCTATTGCAAAAAAGTAATAGAAACAAATACAAAAATTGGTAGAGAGTTTTAATTGCTTGGTAAAATTGACTGCAGTTTTGATAGACACCACTCTATCATCTTCAGAATTCAGTAGCAATAGTGTATGTCTTTAACTTAAATCAGCTGAAATACTTATGGAAGCAGTAAATTGAATTTAACAAGAACTGCTAACCAAACCCGTATTCTGCCGAAGTAAGTCAACATACTAAAACTCTCATACCAAAACATTTTTGTGTTTTGCTTGGGTTCGCATCGCAAACCACGAAAACAAATTTCTGTTTATAGGATATTTCTTAGAAATTTTCTGTTTATAGGAAATTTCTTAGAAATTTTCTGTTTATAGTAAATTTCTTAGAAATTTTCTGTTTATAGGAAATTTCTTATTTCTTATTTTTCTCAATTTTTTTCCTATATTTGGATAATTTATGGTTTGTTTGTTTTACACACAAATGGAGGGAAAAGAACTTTCTCAACGGAACTTGCTGAAAGAAATATTGCACATGTTTCGTTTTGAGGTAGGTATGAACCTGACATGAACAGAAAAAAAGAAACGTTTGCCCCACACTTCTTTTCCTTCTTCGTCTGCTGCTCATTCACACGCCAATTAGTTATTCATTTAGCATATATTTTGTTAAGGCGCTTGCGCATGCGCAGCACTCAACGTTATGGCCATCGATTTGTTTTGCTTTATGATGGGTGATATCAGACACAGAGACCATGGCGAGAGTCTTGTGGTGGTGGTAAAGTAAAGGAAAAAAAATCAATGAAGCTTAAAAAAATTATTGTCAACCATTACTTTCTAAATTTTGTTGAGTGTTTACAGATTTGTTTGTTTGTCTTTTTTCTCACTTTTTTCCACTGTTAAAGAAATTGCAATAAAATTTGCTGTTGTTGCAGTTATTATATTGTTTTTTTTTGTTTGTATTTCTTTTATTACATTTAACCTAAGCCAATAGATTATGTTTTCGATTTAGTGTTTTTTTTCGAATTTAATTTCCAATAAACACGCCATGAAGTAATCCAAGCATTCATGCGGCAGTCTGTAATAAATTTTAGTACTTTCTTCCCCAACAATGTATTGCATTTAAACTCATAACTTTGTTTCTTAAAAGCCATAATATCTAGTTAATATTGGTAATACAAAAAATATTTATTCATATAATACAAATTTATCCAGAGTTAGACATAATCACTTTTTTACTATTTTTTAATTTTTTCTTCTTTTTTATAGCTTTTCTTTATTGTTATTATTTATTTTTGTATTAGAAAGAAGCAATACACGAAACTTGTTTTTTGTTTGGGGCGAAAAAATAATGAAAAATGAAAGTGAAAATTTGTGTTCGATTAATTTCGAAATATTTAATCACACTTTTAATGGAATTCACACATCTGCAAAAGAAACGAAACAAAGAAAATCTCTGCGCAGACAATTTATTGCAATTAAAAAACTGCTGATTTGAGGACAGAAGCTAAACTGTGTGGCATTTTTTAGTTTTCTTGATAATATGTCACTGTGTTAATTTGGCAAAAAAAAAACACTCCGAAAGAGAAACATAAACACTTTATAATGACAAGAAACAACTGTAAATAATATAAAACAATTTTGGATATATATAATATTCAGAGCATATGCTACACATCTATTTAATAATTTGTCAATAATAAAATTTTTGAGTATTATAGAAAAATCTGTTATCTATAAATAACAGCAACAAAAGCAACCAACCCATAAGTTTAAGAAAATAAATATAATTTATCACAAAATTGCAACAAAACTAAACTACCCCAAATTAATCAATAAACTAACGAAACAAATTTTAAAATATTTCGTTCACCGTTGTGTGCAATTAATCAATAAAATTGGTGGGGAAATTCAATCTTTTCAACACAACCCAAACAAAAGACTTGAAAGGCAGCAGCTCAACCATATGATGAAGTTGAAAACAAAAACGTATTGTGAACAACAGAAAAATCAAAAGACTTAAGACACAAACTTTATTCGTACTGAGAATGCTTAAATGATCATCATTTGGGAGTATACATATATCGAACGTACGATTGAAATCAGAAACATTGAAGTTGAAATGCAATTTATTAAAAAAAAAACGATGACTTGGTATTTTTTGTTTTTGTTTTTATTAAACATAAAGAGGGATGGAGCACGTGGAGTTGCCTATGTCTAAACAGTTAGTTGTGTTTACTGTCGAACAAAGGGGCCTTAATTGCCTTCATTGCTGCAAAGCAGTGGGTAGGTCAAGAGTGCTGTGTTATATATTCTTTAAATAAATATTATAAAGAAATTTCATATGAAGATTTTTAATTTTAAGATTTTCAAACAATTTTCTCAAAAAATATAAAAATAAAAAATTTTAAAAATATAACTATTATTATTATTTAATTATTGTTATTAAATTGTCAATTTTTATCCAATAATTATTTTGTTTTTATTTGTTTATATTCAAATATTTTTAAAGTGATGGATCCTTATCAGCAAGTTTGTTTCCTAAGTCTTTTGTTTTCATTAAGTTAATGAAGGTTTGAAGAACACTTTAACACTGCTAAAACGTTCTTCAAACCTTAATTAACTTTTTATGAATAAGGCCCTAAGTATTTATGTCATTTCAGACATGTCCTGTAGTCATTGAATCAATGATATATGAACGTTATTTTGGGCAATTTCTAATATATTTTCTGTAAAAACCAAATTTTTTAAAAAATTTCTATAAACACAAGATATCCAAGAATTTTTTTGTAAATATAAAATTTAGAAGAAATTTTCTATAAATACAAAATTTCGAAGAAATTTTCTATAAATTCTATAAATTTCGAAGAAATTTTCTACAAATTCTATAAATTTTGAAGAAATTTTCTATAAATACAAAATTTCGAAGAAATTTTCTATAAATACAAAATTTCGAAGAAATTTTCTATAAATACAAAATTTTAAAGAAATGTTTGATAAATGGAAAATTTCTAATAAATTTTTTATGAATACAAAATTTCTAAGAAATTTCTATTAATACAAAATTTCTAAGAAATTTTCTATAAATACAACAGTTTGAAAAAAAATTTTAAAAATATCAAAAATTTATAGAAAAAAACTTCTTTCGAAAATTTCTTAGAAATTTTGTATTTATGAAAAATTTCCTAGAAATTTTGTATTTATGAAAAATTTCCTACAAATTTTGTATTTATGAAAAATTTCCTAGAAATTTTGTATTTATAAAAAATTTCTTAGAAATTTTGTATTTACAAAAAATGTCTTACAAATTTTGTAGTTATAGAAAATTTCTTAGAAATGTTGTATTTATAGAAGATGTCGTAGAATTTTTGTATTTAGAGAAAATTTCTTAGAACTTTTGTCTTTATAGAAATTTCTTGGAAATTTTATATTTAAAGAAAATTTCTTAGAAATTTGAAATTTATAGAAAATTTCTCAGAAATTTTTTACTTATAAAAAAATTTCATAGAAATCTTAATAAAAAGGAATAAATAATGTTATATATGAATAAATAATGTTATATATGAATAAAAAATGTTTAAGAACATTTCTGTAAATAATAAATATTTAGGAAAATATCTATAAATAAAAAAAAAAGAAAAATCCTATAATTCAATTTTGTTTATAAATTAGTTGATTTAAAGATAAACTTTAATTTATGGATATTGATTAATATCAAACATTTTTTTAGAAATTGTCAATATATAAAAGCGCCCAAAAAAGCTTTCAAATAAAAAAGTTTTCTGCAAAAATAAAAAAAAATAATTTAAGGATTTTTAAGAAATTTTCCACAAATTCAAAATTAAGAAAAAATTGTCTTTTAATAAAAATTTTCCAGCAAAACAAAAAATCTAAATAAAAAACAAATTAAATAAAGAAGTTTTAAGAAATTTTACAAAAATTCAAATTTAAGAAAAAATTTTGTTTAAATAAAAAAATTAAATAAATGTTCTATGAATAAAACACGTTTAAGAAAATTTCTGTAAATAATAAACAATTAAGAAAATGTGTATAAATAAAAAAAATTTTGCTTAGAAATTCGTTGATTTAAAGAAAAACTTTTTTATAGATATTTAATTATATAAATCATTTTTTTTAGAAATGGTCAATATTTTAAAATCGCCTAAAAAAGTATTCAAATAACAAATTTCTATAAGCATTTTGCTGCAAAAGAAAAAAATATAAAAACATATTCATAAAGGATTTTTAAGAAATTTTCCATAAATTCAAATTTAAGGAAAAATTTTCTTTTTATAAAAATTTACAGCAAAACAAAAAATCTAAAAAAAAAGCAAATTGAACTAAGAATTTTTAAGAAATTTTCCATAAATTCAAATTTAAGAAAAAAAATTCTTTAAATTAAAAAATGTTCTCTGAATAAAACATGTTTAAGAAAATTGTAAAAAAAGATACAAAATTAAAATTATAATTAAGATTTTCTTAATTATAATTTTAAATAAATAAAAAAAAAATTATGAGACAAATCCCATAATTAAATTTTGTTTATGAATTAGTTGATTTAAAGAAAAACTGTTTTCATAGATATTTATTGTTATCAACATTTTTTTTAGAAATTGTCTATATATAAAAAACTTTCAAAAAAGTTTACAAATAAAAAAGATTTTTTAAAACAAGAAACTATAAAAATTTTAAATAAACGATTTTTTTTAGAATTTTTCCTTTAATTCAAAATTAAAAAAAAATGATTAATTAAGAACTTAAGAAATGTCCTATGAATAAAAAATGTTTAAGAACATTTGTGTAAATGATAAATATTTAACAAAATGTCTATACATAAAAAAATATAAGAAATTTTGTTTATTTCAATATTGTTCAGTTCAATGAGTTGATTAAAAGAACAACTTTTTTATAGATATTTATTGATATACAATATTTTAAAAAATTTTCTATTTAAAAATTATTCAAATAAATAAATTCTATAGGAAATTTTCTGCAAAACAAAAAACTCTTAAACAAATTAAATAAAGTATTTTTAAGAAATTTTCCATTAAATCAATATTAAAAAAATTGCCTTAACATAATTCTTTCAATAACAAAATTCTAAGAGATCTCTTGCAAATAAAAAAATATTTATGAAAATGTATATAAATAAAAAAATTATAGCAAAATTTCCTATTATTCAATTTTGTTTAAAAATTATTAATATCACAATTTTTTTAAAAATTGGTTATCCATAACAAACGTCTAAAACGTATTCAAATACAAAAATTCTATAAGAAACTTATTGCAAAACAAAAAAACTCTAAAAAAAATTTAAATACATTTTTTTAAGAAATTGTCCATAAATTCAGATTTAAGAAAAAATTGTTTTTAAATAAGAAATTTTGGGAAATGTTCTATGAATAAAAACTGCTTAAGAAAATTTCTGTAAATAAAAATTATTTAAGAAAATGTCTATAAATAAAAAAAATTTAAGAAATTTCCTATAATTCAATTTGTTTAAAAATTAGTTGATTTATTGAAAAAACTGTTTATAGATATTTACTGATATCAAAAAATATCGATAAAAAAAGGTTCAATAAATATCTGAAAAAAAATAGTGCAAAAGTTTTTAGTTAGAATTCGTTTCACAAAGAGAAACTTTTTTGTCCGTCTTGACTTTTTAAAAATTTGCAATCATTTTGAATACTTATTCTGCTTTTTGTTTTTGAAATTCAAAGCTAATTTTAAAAACTGTGAAATTTTGAAAGCAGGAACTCTGTGCGTTTTCAATGATCTTCATTTACTGAATAAACATTTTCCTTAAAAGAAGCAATTTTTAAAAATATAAATATTTATTAATTGATGATTTGTTTATTTCCTTTTAAAGATCTAATCGTTAATAAATTATTTCACATATTTTCCAAATTCGCAAACTTCCCTCTGTCTTTTCAATTAATTATTTTAGATGTCGCCATCATCACTAGCCTTCGATGCATGTATAAATCAAAGCTAAACTATCAGTCTCTGAAAACTATTTTAGAACAATATCAGTCAATGAACCAAAGAGAAGGAACTTTTATTAGATTACCTCTATTTTGGTTCACAGATTATATGCAAATGTCTATTTAATGTCAAATAAAATAATCATCAATAACAATATAACATTTAGAGTTAAATAAACCAGTTTGTGTTTGCTTTTTGTGTCTGTTGCCAAAAACTCTTTGTTTTCTAAGTCTTTTGTTTTAAAGAACGAAATTTTATGATATTAAAATATTTCATATAAATGAAAATTTAGGAAAAATATTCAATTTATGTTTTTAACTGTAATTTATTTATTTAAAAAAAATAATAATAAAGGAAAATGTTATTTTTTCCATAATTTGTGTATATTATTCGACCTTATTTATTACCAATGCATCTAAAATGCAATGCAATGAAAATGTTATATCTAGAATTAGAAAAATCTATTGATGGAATTGACATTTATTTTATTTGATTGGAATATAACATTTGTTGTATACCTATTATTTTCTAATCACAATTTCAATCTGGGTTCATACATTTACCGGTCTCAACTATTGATATTTAATAGGTGTTGAGCGGAAGCTATGATAAAAATCAATTATGTCAACAGGTTTCTCCTATACGAGTACCTTCAACAAATGCAATGCAATCAAATCTCTACATTTACTTCCGTAACATAAGAATTGAGTTAATTATGAACAATTCATTAGAGAACTCTGACGTTTGTTTTTACAAAGTGTTTAGCCAATGTTCTGAGAAAACAAGTTCGTGGCTTAAGTCTTCTGTTTATGTTTGCTTAAATAGATACAGATTTATTCACTCAAAAAGTTCGTGGCTTAAGTCTTTTGTTTTGTTAATGTTAATGATAAAATGTTATCACTAAAATTTTGTTTTTTCTCAACTATTGCATTAAACATTTCACATTTTTTTAACAACTAATAAATAAATTGTTTATTATTTATGGCTTAAGCATTAACATATTTTCTATATGACTATTTACATTTGCTATTGAACGGAAGTTGTATGTATGTCAATAGTAATCGATTGTCATGGCAGTATTGAAAAGTATTGTATTTATTTAATTATTTCATAAAAGTCTTTTTTAAAAAGAAAAGAAACGAAGAAAAATACGGCCTAATTTCTTTAAAAGGCAATTGGTGACACACACTCTCACACATCATTGACGTTGAACGCGCCAATGTTAAGGCACTTGATTTTCAACAAAGTACGATATGTATATTTACACTATACTTAACTATAATAAGCATAATCATCATTATCATTATGTTTGTCATTATCGTCATCATATGTAATTTTTTTTCTTTTATAATTTTGTTTTGTTTATGATAATGTGACCGCTTTTGCTATAATTTCTTCATATTTACAATCAGATAGTGTGTCACTATGTTTATGGAGCTGTGACAAAATTTTCCTTAAGCAATGCCATTTGTCATGGCTTTTTGGAAACTTGTTTCCCCCCAAAAAATACAAAAAAAAAAAAAATAAGCCGAAAATAAATAGAACGTAAAGCCAAAATGTTATGAATGAATTTCATATGTTTTGTTTGTGATATATATATGTATATATAGCATATATTTTTTGGGAAGACAATGAAATTGCATGCTTGGTTGCAAAAGGAAAAAATTGCAAACTAATTTCATACTTTTTTTTAAAGAAACAAAGGTGATGAAATGAAAATGATATGAAATAAATTTTCTTTTAAAGAAATAAAAATGATGCAAAGAGAATTATATGGAACACTTTTTCTTTTCAAGCCAAAGCTTAAACAAAGATTGCTTTTTAACAAACAGTTTTCTAATTAAAAAAAGAAATGGTGAAACGAAAATGATATGAATAATAAAACTATTTCTTTAAAAAAATAAAATAATTGGAAAACAAAAACTTCATTTAAAGAAAATTTATTTGAATTTTTATTTATTGAAATATATTTTTATGATTTTTTATTTATTAAAAATTTCTAAGAATTTTTTTTTTATTAAAAATTTCTAAGAATTTTTATTTATTAAAAATTTCAAAGAATTTTTTTTATTATTTTATTTATTTATTTGAATTACAATACAAAGTAAATTTATATTCTAATTTTAAGGTCCAGGGAAAGGCCGGGTTACAAAGACCATATGGCTAAATGTTTGCAGCGACAGACCAGAGCCTCTGGTGGGAATCGAACCCACGACCCCCAAACTCATAGGCGAGTACGCTACTAACTCGCCTACTGGGGCGCTCAAAAAGAATTTTTTATTTATTAAAAATGTCTAAGAATTTTTTATTTATTAAAAATTTCGTAAAAACTTTGCATTTATATTTTATTTTAAATTATTAACAAAAAAATGTGAAATATTTATTTATTTATATGAATTACAACGTTGACAACGAATATGTTGCTTGTTCATTTTTTGTTGCAAAATACCAGAGCCACTGGTGGGAATCGAACCAACGACCCCCAAACTCATAGACGAGTTCACTACCAACTCACCTACTGCGGTGCCCACATGTGAAATATTTTTTTATGATTTTGTATTTATTGAAAATGTCTAACAGTTTTTTATCTATTGAAAATTTCGTAAAAACTTTGCATTTATAATTTTTTTTATTTGCTTAAAAAATGTCTTAAAAATTTCCGAAAAATTTGTATGTATTGAAAATATTATAAAAACAAAAGTGAGTATTTGACGTAAATTCCATATAAACTATTTTGTGTATATAAATTATTTTGTCCACATATGGAAAATTTCTTAGAAAATATGAATTACTAAAATATATTTTTAATTTTGTTTTAACTTTTGTATTTATAAATTCCTACAAATTTTGTATTTATAAAAAACATCCATTTTAAGAAAACTTTTAGAATTTTTGTTTTTTTTTAGAAAAATTTCTTAGAAATTTTGTATTTATAGAAAATTTCTTAGAAATTTTGTATTTATAGAAAATTTCTTAGAAATTTTGTATTTATAGAAAATTTCTCAGAAATTTTGTATTTATGAAAATTTCTTAGAAATTTAGTATAGAAATTTTGTATTTTGTGAATTTCTTATAAATTTTGTATTTATAGAAAATTTCTTAGGAATTCTTTATTAATAGAACATTTCTGAGAAATTCTATATTTATAGAAATTTTCTTAGAAATTCTGTATTTATAAAAATTTTGTATTTATAGAAAATTTTTTAAAAATTTTATATTTAAAGAAAATTTATTCAAAACTTTGTAATTCTATAAAATTTCTTCGAAATATTTTAATTATTTTGTATTTACTTTCATAGAAATTTTATATTTATAGATATTTTTTTTAAATATTTCTTGAAAATTTTGTATTTATAGATAATTTCTTAGAAATTTTGGATTTATAGAAAATTTCTTAGAAATTTTGGATTTATAGAAAATTTCTTAGAAATTTTGGATTTATAGAAATTTCGTCGAAATTTTATATTTATAGGAAATTTCGTCGAAATTTTATATTTATAGGAAATTTCGTCGAAATTTATATTTATAGGAAATTTCGTCGAAATTTTATATTTATAGGAAATTTCATCGACATTTTATATTTATAGGAAATTTCATCGACATTTTATATTTATAGGAAATTTTATATTTATAAGAAATTTCGTAGAAATTTTATAATTATAGAAAATAACTTAACAATTTTATATTTATAGAAAATTTCTTAAAAATATTATATTTATAGAAAATTTCGTCGAAATTTTATATTTATAGAAAATTTCGTCGAAATATTATATCTGTAGAAAATTTCGTCGAAATATTATATTTGTAGAAAATTTCGTAGAAATTTTATATTTATAGAAAATTTCGTGGAAATAGAAAATTTCATAGAACATCGACATTTTATATTTATAGGAAATTTCATCGACATTTTATATTTATAGGAAATTTTATATTTATAAGAAATTTCGTAGAAATTTTTTATTTATACAAAATAACTTAACACTTTTATATTTATAGAAAATTTCTTAAAAATATTATATTTATAGAAAATTTCTCGGAATTTTATATTTATGGAAAATTTCGTCGAAATTTTATATTTATAGAAAATTTCGTCGAAATTTTATATGTATAGAAAATTTCGTCGAAATTTTATATTTATAGAAAATTTCGTCGAAATTTTATATTTATAGAAAATTTCGTCGAAATTTTATATTTATAGAAAATTTCGTCGAAATTTTATATTTATAGAAAATTTCGTCGAAATTTTATATTTATAGAAAATTTCGTCGAAATATTATATTTGTAGAAAATTTCGTAAAAATTTTATATTTATAGAAAATTTCGTGGACATTTTATATATGTAGAAAATTTCGTGGAAATTTTATATTTTAGAAAATTTCGTGGAAATTTTATATTTATAGAAAATTTCGTGGAAATTGTATATTTATAGAAAATTTCTTCAAAATTTTATATTTATAGAAAATTTCGTGGAAATTTTATATTTACAGAAATTTTACATTTATAGAAAATATCTTAAATATTTTATATTTATAGAAAATATCTTAAAAAATTTATATTTATAGAAAATTTCTTAAAAATTTTATATTTTTAGCAAAGTTTTTAGAAATTTAATATTTATGAATCTTTCGTACAAAGTTTATATTTACAGTAATTTTTTTAGAAATTTTATATTTATAGAAAATATCTTAAAAATTTCTTATTTATAGAATTTTTCTTAAAAATTTTATATTTGCAGAAATTTTATATTTATAGAAATTTTATATTTATAGAAAATTTCGTAGAAATCTATTTTTTATCGAAAATTTGGTAAAAATTTTATATTTTTGTCGAACATTTCGTAGAAATTTTATATTTATAGAAAACTTCTTCAAAATTTAATATTTATAGAAAATTTCCTAGAAATTTTATATTTATAGAAATTTTCTTTGAAATTTAATATTTTAAAAAAAATTAGTTAGAAATTTTATATTTATGGAAAATTTCGTAGACAAATTTGTAAAAAAATTTACAGAAAAATAATAGAAATTATTTATTTATAGAAAATTTAAAAAAATAGTATTTTTTTTGGAAAAAATCATAAAAATTGTCGATTTTTTTTTTAAATCTATTTATAAAAAATTTCTTACAAATTTTGTATACATACAATATTTTTTTTTAGAAATCTAGTATTTTTTTTCGAAATTTTTTATTTACAGAAAATTTCTTCGAAATTTTGTATTTATAGAAAATTTCTTATTTATAGTAATTTTCTTAGAGATTTTATATTTATAGAAAATTTTTTAGAGATTTTATATATATAGAAAATTTCTTTCACATTTTTATGTTATAGAGCATTTCTCTTTTAACTCTAGACCAAACGTTTCTGTGCAAAAAATAGCTTTTAGTCCATTCGAAAAAAATATTTTATTCAAAATATGAAAATGATGTTGCGTAAGCTTCATAATCCGTACAAAATGTCTTTTTCATGATTACCAAAAAATATTCATACCAAAAAAAGAGAAAATCCACCTCCTCCCCCCAAATAAAAATATGTAACGCTTTCGATTATTGCTAATTAAGGGCTTCAATTCAAATTTATTGTTAAACACTCAACACCAAAAGTGTCCAAATAATTTACATGAAAACCATTTAGGAGAGACTGGGCGGCATAACTTCAAAAAACGAGTTATTAACACCTAACATAGACTTCAAATAATAAGACACCGACCGCAAAAAAGATACCAACCATCAGACACCCCACCCCACCTCATCACTCTGTTTGTTACTCCAGTGAACTAAATTTTTGTTGGGTTGACGATGGAGCAAAAATGCAACTAATTTCAATAGTCCAATAAAAAAAAACCAGCTAAGAAACGATCCGAACGAACTAACCAACAAAGTTACAGGTCTTTAGTAAAACTTTCCGCTTCCTGCATAAACCAGGTGATGACGTCTAAGCTGAAGTCTTTATTTTGGTTTTTAGTTTAGTTTATATTTTATTTTATTTCATTTGTTTGTATTTTTCGCTAAAAACCCATCTGGGAGTGAAACAAATCAGTTTTTGTGTAAACAAAAATATATGCAAATGATAGATGGAGTAACTGGTTTCAATTTTGACAAGAGAGCGAGGCATAACAGCGGTGAGGAATGGTAAACTTTTTTGGGAGTTTTAGAAAGGCTTAACAAAATATTGCATACTTTTAAAATTTGGTGGGAGATTTTTAAACATTCACTTATGCCAAGAAATTCATTTGATGAAAAAGCAGAAAAGGATGTTGAAAATAAAATATTTAAAAGCTCAAATTCAATCTACAACAATGCAAAAGTATTTCATGTCAAGGGAAGAGAATATTGTCTAGCTCAAGACCACCATTGTAAATTTTTATTGCTGTATAAAACAAAATGTTGACAAAATGTAAGGGATTTTGGAAATGCTAACGTTGGGCGCCATTTACGCTTCAAGTTGGGAATTTTTTAATTTTATTATTAAGATAAATAAATATAATAATAAATTACATAAATAAAATGTAAATGTTTATCAGATTTCATATTATAAATCATATCAACCCCGAGTTGGGCACCATTTCAAGATTTTTTCTTATTGTAACTTTAGAAAATGTCGAGAAATAATAATTGGGTTTTTAAAAAAAGAAAAGGTTTTAGGAAATTTTACATTATAGAAAAATTCTTTAAAAATTGTATTTGCGGAAAATATCCTTTATTTTAGAAAATTTCTTAAAATTTTAATTTTTTTTTGATATTTCAAAAATTTCCTATACAATTTTTTTATAAAAAAAAATATATAAATTTCCATCATATTTTGTCTGAAGGTACTTGGAAATATAATAAAGCTCTAGAACATTGTATATTTATATCGCTTTGGAAGGCAAAATTTTAAAAAATTCACGGACTTTAAGAAACTCTTACGTTGGGCGCCATTTGCTCTGCAACATGGGAAAACAGATATCAAGAATAAACATAGAAATTACATAAAAAAGAATGTCAATAATGTAGAATTCATCAGATTTCATAGACTAAATGTTATGAGATTATTCCCTGCGTTGGGCGCCATTTGATCTTTTTTATTCTTATAACTTCAGATAATTTCGATTTTTTACAACATACAATTGTCCTGAAAAACTTTGTTTGAAATTCAGACATTAAGTTGATTTTTTGCTAACACAAATGCAAACAAAAGACTTAAGACGCGAATTTGAATGACTCATTACAGAGTTAAGACATTTTAAATTCAAATTATTTTCAGAAAATTGCCTATATATTTTTTCTATAACCAAAATTAAAAACAAATCTATAACAAAACTATTTCTTCAATATTTTCTATAACAAATATTAAATTTTCTCTAACTATACAATATCTTTAAAGTTTTCTACTTCGAGGAATTTTTAAAGAACAGGAAATTTTTTAAATTGCTGGACATTTATAAAAACTTTCTAAAAAAAAATATTTTCAAAAAAATTTCGTATGCATTTTATTTCTAGAAAATTCTTGATTTTTACAAAAATTCTTACAACTTTTCAATTTCTGAAAAGCATCAGAATTTTTCGTTTTAAAAATGTATTAGAATTCTCCAAGTTTTCTATTGTAATATTTTATTTATAATGATTTTTTTATTGTTGAATTATTTTTGTAGAAGTGTTACATATTTTTTTATTTAAAGAAATTTTTTAGCAAAATTGTTTTCAGAAAAATCTTTTATATTTATTGCTTTAAATAAAAAACTTCTGAGTTTTTTACAATTAAAAAAAATCTTAAAAGATTTCTATAACTAAATAAATTTTTTTAAAAGTTTTCTATCACTAAATAATATAATAAGTTTTCTTTAACGAATCTATTTTTATAAAGTTTTCAATAACTAGGAATTTTTTTTAAGAAAGAGAAAATTTTGAAGAAGCTTGCATTATAGAAAAATTCGTGAAAAAAATATTTTCAGAAAATATGCTATATATGTATTTCTATATTTAAAAAACTTCAAAGTTTTTCTGTAACTTAGAAATTTTGTATTTATAGAAAATTTCTTAGAAATTTTTGTACTTATAGCTAATTTCTTAGAAATTTTATATTTTTTAGCTAATTTCTTAGAAATTTTATATTTATAGAAAATTGTCTATATTACAAAAAAAACCATGAAAGTAAAAACTAAACAATTTCTATGAAGAGAAAATTTTGAAGAAATTGTGGGTTATAGAAAAATTCGTAAAAAAATATTTTCAGAAAATAAAACTTCCAAGTTTTCTGAAACTAGAAAATTGTCTATATTTAAAAAAATTTCTTAAAAGTTTTCTATAACTAAACAATTTTTAAGAAGTTTTCTAAATAGACAATTTTTAGACAATTTTTAGGAAATTTTACATTTAACAAAAATTCTTTAAAAACTATTTTCATAAAATGTGCTATATATACTTAAATGTATTTCTATAAATAAAAGACTTCTAAGTGTTCTACAACTAAAGAATGTCTGTAATTACAAAATTTTCTATATCTAAACAATTTCTAAAAACTTGTCTACACGCAAAGAAAAAATTCGTTTCTGCGAAACGAAATATTAGACAACTACAATTCTCGTTTGCCGGAACTGAAATTTCGTTTGTTGTGACAGAAACATATTCTGACCAAAAGAAATTTCAGTCGTCGTAAACGAGAATTGTAGTAGTTGTCTAATATTTCGTTTCGCAGAAACGAATTTTTTCTTTGCGTGTATATCCCAAAAATCTCAAAGATTTCTATAACTAAGCAATAGTTTATAGACAAATTCTCTAAAATGCTTATTTTTATCTTCTATAACTAAAAAAATTTCTTAAAAGTTTTCTATAATTTTCTAAAAAGATTTCTATAATTAAAAAATCTTGGAAATCTATAACTAAACAATTTCTAAGAAGTTTTCTTTATATATAGAAAATGTTGAAGACATTTTACATTTAGCGAAAAATTCTTAAAAAAATATTCTTAGAAAATTTCGTATATATTTTATTATTAGAAAATATCCTATTTTTATTTTTCGAAATTTTCTTATAACTTTTTATTCATTGGAAATCTTCAGATTTTTTTGTTCAAGAAACTTTTTGTAGAAATGATTTTTTTTTGTAAAATGTTTCAGAAATTTAAAAAAAAATCGGGAAAATTCCAATATATGTATTTCTATAAATAAAAAACTTCTGAGTTTTCTAAAACTAAATAATTTTTTATTAACAAAAAAAAAATATAAGAAGTTTTCCATAACTAAAAAATTTCCAGGAAGTTTTCTCCTTTACTGTACATTTATAGAAAATTTCGTAAATTTTTTTTCTATCCGAAAATTAAAAAAAAATATTTTCAGAAAATTTCGTACATATTTCTTCTAGAAAATTCTCTACCTTTTTTATTTAAAAAAAAATGTTTTTATAATTTTTTCATTTATTGGAAAGCTTTGGCATTTTTTTATTTATAAAAATGTCTTAGAATTCTCTAAATCTTTTCTATTTTAATATTTTATTTATAATAAGTTTTTATTTATAAATTTTTTTCGTAGTAATGTTTCAGAAAAATTTTTAAAAAATTTATTTTCAAACAAATTCATATATATTATTTACATAAATAAAAAACTTCTGATTTTTTCTATAACTAAATAATGTTCTTATAAGTTTTCTATATCTAAAGAACATAATAAGTTTACTACAACAAAAATTTTTTTAAAGACGTTTTCTATATCTTAGTAGTTGTTTATCAAATAGAAAATTTGTATGAAATTGAAAAATTCTTAAAAAAAATATTTTCAGAAAATACCTATATATTTTATACCAGAAAATTAAATATTTTCTATTTTTAAAAAAGTTATATTTATATATACATTTATATAAATATTTATATAATTAAAAAACTTGAGTTTTCTTTAACTAAATAATTTTCTAAAAAGTTTTCTATAACTAAATAATTTTCTCAAAAGTTTTCTATAAATAAAAAAATTCCTTATAAGTTTTCTATAACTAAAGAACATAATAAGTGTTCTAGTACAACTACAATTTCTTTAAAGAAGTTTTCTATATCTAGGGAGATGTTTATCAAATAGAAAATTTTTAAAAATGTATGTTTATAGAAAAAATTCTAAAAATAATATTTTCAGAAAATTGCCTATATATTTTTTTTACCAGAAAATTATCTATTTTTTATTTTTAAAAAAATTGTTATAATTTTTCCATTATTGTAAAGTTTTAGAATTTTTTTAATTATAAAAATTTTCTTAGAATTCACTAAAATTTCTATTGTAATATTTTATTTATAAGTTTTTTATTTCTTTGTAGAAATGCTTCAGATATTTTTTCTTTAAAAAATAGAATCATTTTATTTATAGGAAATTTCGAAGACATTTTTCATTATAGAGATTTTTAATTAATTTATTAAAAACTCAAACTTTTGTTTATCCATAAATAATTGTATACATATATAGTATTTAAAAGCAGTTATTTTTCCCAAAATTAGGTAATACATTACTCTAAGTTCGATGCGTTTGAAGATAGTTATTTAGTTTTTTTTTCTCAACGAGTCTACAACGATATCTAGATTAGGAGAAGATATATTGCCCTAAACTATTTCCTGATGATGATTAATTTACTCTTTAAAGAGGAGCTATGCTGAATTTGGGAAATAAAATGCCATATGGGATGGGCAACCGTTATTACATCATATAAAATTAATTTGACCCATCACTGGCATTTAATTGGAATCATAAAAGACTGCGATTGACTGCCTCAGGTCTGTTATTATGTTAAATAAATGGCATGAAATTAATTGTTTCCGTATTTAGTTAAGGTGGTCAATTGGGCACTCTTTACAGTGTGAAGTCATACAAAGATCTTAATACAATTACATAAACTTAATTTAAGCGGCAGATTTGGTATACAAACAAAGTGGCGCCCAACGTAACGTTGTTTTTTAAATACTATTTAATAACTATCATAATATGGATTTTAAAATTGATATAAAAAAATGCATAAATATAGAATATGTATTGTTTAGGCTTTTTAAATGTATCTCTAACACATTTTGCACAAATGGCGCCCAACGTGGGGTTTATGAATTTTATATTGATCACCCTATTCGAATTATTTCTCTTGAAAATTCTTGAATATTTCCTAATGGGAAATATGATAATCATTATTCACAATAATCTAATTTAACAATTTTGGTGAGTAAAGATTATTTTGATATAAATAATTCTTAAACAAATTTAAGCTTCTGCTCGTCTGGTTTCTGAAGATCATTCAACATTCCAAGGGTATGTATATACAATGATTATTAAACTATTTTTCGAATTCGAAGACGAATTCCTAATAATCGCATTTTATGGTTTAGCCAAAAGAGATTTGGCTCATTGCCTTTTAGGCCGTATCAATCTGCCGCCGCCGCCACCGCCGTTCATTGGCTCTTGGTCCGTCTGTACGTCTGTCTGGCCTGGCTGCTTATCCGATGTTTTAACAAAACTAAGCCAACGTTTGTTTATTTATTTTGGCCAGACACAACAAAACAATCTTAATTGCCAATTAATTTGAATTGTTTATTATATAAAAGAGTTTTGGTGTTTTTTTTTTTGGAATGAGTAAAAAAAAGAAATTCAGCAAAAAACAACATGAACTCTACGATTAAAAGCGTGCTTTTGGAATTTTTTGTACAAAATTGATTTTTTAAAATCCATTTTTACACCTTTAATGTTTGAATATTCCATGTTTTTTATTTCCTTCACGAGTTTCTGGTTTTTTTCTTAAAAGTTATATTATGCAAATTTTGTTTGTGATTTGTTTTGTTTATAATGCGGAAAATTTTCGTTTGTTTTGAAATGCATTGAATATACATTTTTACAATAAGTTAATAACCGATTAAAGGTAACTTTTTTTACTTTGAGAAAGTTGTTTTGTTTAGGGAAAAGATTTGTAATTTCTGATTTGGGTTTTTAAATTGTTCCTTGGGTGGTTGTGTACCTAATGGATTTATGATGAAAAATTTATAAATATAACTATAAAAAAATAAGATAAAAATTCTTTAAAGTTTTCTAAAACTAAAAAAAATTATTAAAATTTTTTATTTATGTGAAGTTTCATAGATTTTTTATTTATCGGAAATTAATTTGAAATTCCGATACCTCCATTCCAAAACATGTTAGTTTTCCAGGAGAGGCAGTCAAAGTTTTATGAAATTTTTAAATTCAAATTGAATTCCCTTATAAAGGAATCTGAACAACCTATACTGTTTTGTAAAAAAAGTCCACTTAGCATGTTTTTGGAATGGAGGTATCGGAATTTCGAATTAATTTCCGATAAATAAAAAATCTATGAAACTTTCCATAATTAAAAAAATTTTAATAAATTTTTTTAGTTTATTTATAGAAATTTTTCTGTATTCGTTTCTTAGGAATTCTTTAATTTATTGAAAAAAATTCTTAAAATTTGTAAGATAATAATTTCTTGGAACATTTCGATTTATGGAAAATTTATTCAAAATTTTATATTTTAGAAAATTTATTCAATGTTTTTTATTTATATATAATTATTTTAAAAAGGTTTATTTAAAATTTTATATATTGCTTAGGGGTTTTCATTTATAGAAAACAGAATGGAAAATAAATATACTTTTTGTTAATAGAAAAAATATTACATTTTTTTATAATTATTTTTTTTTCTTTATTTATTTCTATTCTTTCATTATTTATATTTATTTATTTTATTTATTTCTGAGAATTTTTTTAATATATAGAAAATTTATTTAACATTTTCTGAATTAAAAAATTTTAGAACTTTTTAGTTTATAGTAACTTTTTTGTTTATAAAAAAACATCAGTTTCTATTCATAGAAAATTCCTTAAAATTTTTTTCTTAAAAATATTTAAATCGAATAGTATATAATAATAATATTTTTTATTTTTAGAAATTTTTTTCTCTATTTATTTCTTTCCTTTTATTATTTATATTTGCTTTATTTTATTTATTTCTGGGAATTTTTTTAATTTATAGAAATTTTATTTAATTTTTTTTAATTAAAAAATCTTAGAACTTTTTCATTTAGAGAATTTTTTTTATAAAAAACTTATCAATTTCTATCAAATTCCTTAAAATGTTTTTTCTCAAAAATATTTAAATCGAAAAAAAAATTCAAAAAAAATTTTTAAGAAAAATTGATTCTAAAATTTTGTAATTGAAAAAATTTTGTATTTATATACAATTTCTTAAGTACTTTTTTATTGTCATTTGTTAGGTTTTCTATATATAGAAAGATTATTCGTTTTTTATTTGCAGAAAATATATTAGAAATTGTTTATTTATAGAAAATTTTACAATTTTGTTATTTATAGATTTTTTTTTTATTTTTTTAGTTAACAGAAAATGTCTTAAACATTTTTAAATTGCAATAAATTCCCTAGATTATAGATTTATAGAAAATTTCCTCAATATTTTTTTTATATATAATGTCTAAGATTTTTTTATTCATTTTTAGAAATTTTTTTCTCTATTTATTTCTTTCCTTTTATTATTTATATTTTTCTTTATTTTATTTATTTCTGAGAATTTTTTTAATTTATAGAAATTTTATTTAACTTTTTTTTAATTAAAAAATCTTAGAACTTTTTAATTTATAGATTTTTTTTTATAAAAAACATCAATTTTTATCAAATTCCTTAAAATGTTTTTTCTCAGAAATATTTAAATCGAAAAAAATTAAAAAAAAATTTTTAAGAAAAATTTATTCTAAAATTTTCTAATTGAAAAAATTTTAAATTATTTGTATTTATATACAATTTCTTAAGTACTTTTTATTGTTATTTGTTAGGTTTTCTATATATAGAAAGATTATTCATTTTTTATTTGCAGAAAATATTTATAGAAAATTTTACTTTTTTTTTATTTTTTTAGTTAACAGAAAATTTCTTAAACATTTTTAAATTGCAATAGATTCCCCAGATTATAGATTTATAGACAATTTGCTCAATATTTGTTTTTTATATATAATGTCTAAGATTTTTTTATTTATAGGAAATTCCATAAATTTATATAAAATTATATTAAAAAAGGTTAACTTAAAACAAATTGCTTAGGGTTTTTCATTTATAGAAATAGATTCAAAATTAAATATACTTTTTGTTTATAGAAAAGATATTTAATTTTAGAATTTTTTTTCTTATTTTATTTCGTTTCTTTTATTATTTATATTTTTTCTTTACTTATTTTATTTATATTTAAACTAAAAAAAAAATTTAGAATTTTTTTTAAGAAAAATTGATTCAACAATTTTTTAATTTAAAAATTGTATAAATTATTTTTATTTATTAAAATTTCATAAGTATTTTTTATTTTAAAGACATTTGTTAGATTTTCTACTTATAGAAAGATCATTACATTTTTTTTACAGAAATTTATTTGAAATTGTTTATTTATAGAAAATTTGACAAATTTTTATTTATAGACAATTTTTTATTTTTTAGTTTAAAGAAAATTTCTTCATTTTTATTTTATTGTATTTATGTATTTCAATTAATACAACTAAATAATTTTTTTAAAAACTTTTGTATAACTAAATAATTTTCTTAAAAGATTTATATAACTAAAAAATAATATAGAAATTGTATATTTAAAGAAAAATTCTCAAACAATTTTATTTTCAGAAATCTTCTGTATTTTTAAGAAAAAATCACAAACAATTTTGTCTTCTGTATTTTATATTTCTGGAAATTTCGAATTTTTTTTTTAGAAAATTTATTATTTTAGAGAAATTTGAAAGGTTTCACATTTTTTTATATATACAAATTTATAAGAATTCGTAAACATTTCTAATTGATTATTTTATTTATATTCATTTTATATCTATGAACTTTTTTTCATAGTAATTTTTAAGAAATTTTTTATTTATAGAACATTTTTTTAAAATAATTTATTTAGAATTTTTTTAATTTTAAAAATGTGTTCAACGTTTTTTTTATATACAATTTTTTAAATATTTTTTTTGTTTTATAGTCATTTTTCAGATTTCTAATTTTTTATTTATAGAAAATTATTCAATATTTTTTTATATAAAATGTCTAAACATTTTATTTTTAAAAATCTGAATAAATTTTTCTAAATAAATGTTCCATAAACAAAAAATACAATTAATTTTTAAAAATTATAATTTAAAAATGTGAAAAAATTTATAAATGACGAAATGTACCTTGCTTAGATTTTTTTTCGATTTTTTTTAGGAAATTTCATAGATTTTATTATTTATAGAAAATGTATAAAACTTATTATTTATTAAAAATTTACACGAATTTTTAAAAATAAATTATTGTATTTTTTTATTTATAGAAAATTTCATTCACATTTTTAAATTATAATTTTTAAAAATTAGTTGTATTTTTTATTTATGGAACATTTATTCAGAGTATATTAATATAAAGTATATTAATTTTTTTATAAATAAAATTGTTTATTTATAAAAAAATTGAAAAAAAGGTATTTCTACAAAATTTCCTAACAAATTTTTAAATTACAATATATTTCTTTAAACATTTATATTTATAGAAAATTTATTAAATATTTTTTTATATAAAATGTCTAAAGAACTGTTTATTAAAATAACTTGCTTAGATTTTGTCACTTCTACAAAATTTATTCGAAATTTTTTATTTATAGGAAATTTCATAGATTGTTATTATTTATAGGAAGTTTATGAAACGTTACAAAATCTTTTGCATTTTTTTTTACACAAAAAAATTTTGTATTTTTTTATTTATAGAAAGTTTCTTCAACAATTTTAAATTATATTTTTTTACAAATTTATTGTTTTTTTATTTATGGAACATTTATTTAGAATAATTTATTCAGATTTTTTTTGCTTAAAAAGGGTATTCAATTTTTTTTATTTATATAAAATTTCTTAAGTATTTTTTATTATCAATAAATTTGTTAAATTTTTAGTTATACAAAGTTTATTATTTTTTTTATAAATAAAATTGTTTATAGATAGAAAATTTCTAAATTTTGTATTTATACAAAATTTCTTAAACATTATTAAATTACAATATATTTCTTAGAACATTTATAAATAATTGTATAAAATTTATTAAATATTTTGTTATATAAAATGTCTATAGAACTGTTTATTAAAATAACTTGCTTAGATTTCATCACTTCTACAAAATTTATTCGAAATTTTTTATTTATAGGAAATTTTATAGATTTTATTATTTATAGAAAATGTAGGAAACTTTTTATTTATTAAAAATTTACACGGATTTTTAAAAATAAATTATTGTATTTTTTTATTTATAGAAAATTTCTTTTACATTTTTAAAAATTTATTGTATATTTTACTTATGGAACATTTATTTAGAATAATTTATTCAGATTTTTTTTAGCTTAAAAAGCGTATTAAATATTTTTTTTCACAATTTCTTAATTTTTTTTATTTCAATAAATTTGTTAAATTTTTAGTTATAGAAAGATTATAAATTTTTTACAAATAAAATTGTTTAATAAAGAACATTTTTAATTTTTTTATTTAAAGAAAATTTCAAATTTTTTTGTTTATAGAAAATTTCTAAAATTTTTATTTATACCAAATTTCTTAAAAAATTTTAATTTACAATATATTTCTTAGAACATTTATATTTATAGAAAATTTATTAAATATTTTTTTATATAAAATGTCTAAAGAATTACTTAGATTTCGTCACTTCTACAAAATTTATTCGAAACTTTTTATTTATAGAAAATTTCATAGATTTTATTATTTCTAGGAAGTTTATAAAATATTTTATTTATTAAAAATTTATTCGTATTTTTTAAAAAAATTATTATATTTTTTTATCTATAGAAAATTTTTTAAACGTTTATAAATTGTAATTAATTATTAATCATTCCTATTTACATAAAAGTCATTCCTATTTACATAAAATTACTGTACTCAATATATTTATTATTATTTACATTTTTTAGAAATTTATATTTAGATTCTTTCTTCTTAGATTTTCTTAATTTATAGTAAATTTTTTCGAATAGTATTGTTATACGAAATGTCATACCTTTTTTGTATTTATGTGAAATTTAATAAACTCGTTTATTCTAACCTCTTCATTTCTATAAAAACATTTATTATTTATAGAATATTTATTAAACGTTTAATTTGCAGAACATTTATTTCATTTTTTCTTATAGAAAATTCCTTAGACATTTAAAATTATAAATATAAATTTTTATTAAATTTAAATATATGTAGAACGTTTATTCAAACTTTTTTTATTTTAAGAAATTTTTTAATATTTTTCATTTTTATAAAATTTCCTAGAAATTTGAATATTTTTGTTGTTTTTATTATCGACCTTTGTATATATTAAATTTTTAATTTTTTTTTCAATTAAAAAAACAATCGGAATTTAATTTCCTAGAAATTTTATTATTTCAAGGACATTTCATTTGTTTTTTATTTATAAAAATGTTATTCCATTTTTCTATTATTTATGAAAAATTTTCGAAAACTTTTTATTTATCCAAAATTACGTAGACATATTTTTAGAAACTTTCTGCAAACAATAATTTTTATGAAATTATAAATGTACCTATTGTACCACATTTTCGCATCATACTATTATACGATATGAATTAGATACTACATATATTACATGAAAACAAAAGACTTAAGACACGAACTTGCTGCCTTGTGTCAGCAGAAGAGAGAAACAAAAATCTCTTACTTTTTGTGTAGTGTAAAACAACAATACCTATAAACAATTCCACACTTTACTTGAACGTGAACATTTAGCACTTCTGGAAGTCAGAAACTAATCGATGAAATTCCTTGGTCTATAGTCTTAGACTTCCATGTAATGTAATAACAATGTAGTAAAGTGTTCTTTTCTCACTTCTTTCTTCCTGCTATACTTTAGCAATTATTTTCCCCACAACACCAGTAATTAAAGTTTCCTTAATGGAAATATTTACAATATGCCAAGGCAATTTGCTGAACAGAAAACCCCATTACTTGTGTTATGCTACGTATATTAGCAATAGATTTTTAATCTTATGGAACCCCCTCCTATGATGCTAGCAAATAGATTCTAGAAAAAATATATAGCTAACTGTATATTTGACAAACAGAAAAACACGAACTGAGGGAAGAGCAAAAATAGTATGTTGAGAATTCATGCGGCTTACAACTGTCTTGCCTAAGTAAGCCTATAAAATGATTTTGTAATTTTGTTTTTTCTTCTTCTCTCATTCTGGGGTCTCTATTATTATTAACACGTAAACAACAACCATTGCAGGTTTGTTTGTTGCCTCGCTTGTTTATTCTCGTACTTGAGCGCCATAGCGAAAAATAACATCTTAACTGTTCCGCGATACACTTGAAATCTTAGAAGCCACTGGTCTTCGCCTTCCTCCAATCTTTTGATCATTTAGCGGTATTGATGTTTCAGGAAGGTGGTAAGAAGGGTGGAGGTAAGAAGCGAGGCAATTCAAGCCATACTCTGAGGCCAATACCGGTGGACCGGAATTATGATGATTGAGTCTCCCATCTCCCATCTCCACTAGCCAAGGCAATAAAATGTAATTTATTTTTAAAACAATAATAATTTATGGTTACCTTGTTTGCTGTTGCGGTTACAAGGAACTCGGCTTTTATCGCTTCCCCTATAATTATAGTGCAAAAGCTAAGAACATTTTCTCACTGGCAGAACTCGCAGAAGTGTTGGAGTTAATCATAATGGATTTTGGGCTTCAGGCAGAAGAGAAACCTAAAATTATGCCACCCTTCTTTTTCCTTTGAAGGCACTATTGGAAATTTTCCATGACCTTGCAATTTTGTGGTTTCGTTTAATCCCAACTCTGCCCCCAAATTGAAGCTTTTGGCTTTGTTGGCACAGCTCTTGCATATTTTTGTTGAAAGTAAATAATTGTTTAATATATATACACTGTTGTGCAATATCCGTATAAATAAAAACTCAAACAAAAAAAAACATCTCAAAACAAAACTTAATAAATAAAAACCATAACAAGTGCAAATACCACCGGCACAATAAGGTACAGTGGGCAAATTAGAGACAAAAAAGATAAAATTTTCTTAAAAATTAATATCTAAGAAATTTTCTATAAATACAAAATTATTAAGAAATTTTCTATACATACAAGTACAAAATTTCTAAGAAATATTCTGTAAATACAAAATTTCGAGGAAATTTTCTAATGGTTTATCTATAAATACATTGAAATTTTGTATTTATAGAAAATTTCTTCGAAATTTTGCTTTTATAGAAAATTTCTTCGAAATTTTGTTTTTATAGAAAATTTCTTCGAAATTTTGTTTTTATAGAAAATTTCTTCGAAATTTTGTTTTTATAGAAAATTTCTTCGAAATTTTGTTTTTATAGAAAATTTCTTCGAAATTTTGTTTTTATAGAAAATTTCTTCGAATTTTTTTTTTATAGAAAATTTCTTCGAAATTTTTTTTTTATAGAAAATTTCTTCGAAATTTTGTTTTTATAGAAAATTTCTTCGAAATTTTGTTTTTATAGAAAATTTCTTCGAAATTTTGTTTTTATAGAAAATTTCTTAGAAATTTTGTGTTTATAGAACATTTCTTCGAATTTTTGTGTTTATAGAAAATTTCTAAAACAAATTTCTATAAATACAAATTTCTTAGAAATTTTGTATTTATAGAAAATTTCTTAGAAATTTTGTTTTTATAGAAAATTTCTTCGAATTTTTTTTTTTATAGAAAATTTCTTCGAATTTTTTTTTTTATAGAAAATTTCTTCGAAATTTTGTTTTTATAGAAAATTTCGAAGAAATTTTGTTTTTATAGAAAATTTCTTCGAAATTTTGTTTTTATAGAAAATTTCTTCGAAATTTTGTGTTTATAGAACATTTCTTCGAATTTTTGTGTTTATAGAAAATTTCTAAAACAAATTTCTATAAATACAAATTTCTTAGAAATTTTGTATTTATAGAAAATTTCTTAGAAATTTTGTATTTATAGAAAATTTCTTAGAAATTTTGTATTTATAGAAAATTTCTTAGAAATTTTGTATTTATAGAAAATTTCTTAGAAATTTTGTATTTATAGAAAATTTCTTAGAAATTTTGTATTTATAGAAAATTTCTTAGAAATTTTGTATTTATAGAAAATTTCTTAGAAATTTTGTATTTATAGAAAATTTCTTAGAAATTTTGTATTTATAGAAAATTTCTTAGAAATTTTGTATTTATAGAAAATTTCTTAGAAATTTTGTATTTATAGAAAATTTCTTAGAAATTTTGTATTTATAGAAAATTTCTTAGAAATGTTGTATTTATAAAAAATTTCTTAGAAATTTTATATTTATAGAAAATTTCTTAGAAATTTTATATTTATAGAAAATTTCTTAGAAATTTTGTATTTATAGAAAATTTCTTAGAAATTTTGTATTTATAGAAAATTTCTTAGAAATTTTGTATTTATAGAAAATTTCTTAGAAATTTTGTATTTATAGAAAATTTCTTAGAAATTTTGTATTTGTAGAATATTTCTTCGAAATTTTGTATGTATAGAAATTTTTTTCGAAATTTTGTATTAATAGAAATTTTTTTCGATATTTTGTATTTATAGAAAATTTCTTGGAAATTTTGTATTTATAGAAATTTTTTTCGAAATTGTTTTCATAGAATTTTTTTCAAAATTTTGTAGTTATAGAAAATTTCTTCGAAATTTTGTATTTATAGAAAATTTCTTAGAAGTTTTGTATTTATAGAAAATTTCTTCGAAATTTTGTATTTATAGAAAATTTCTTCGAAATTTTGTAATCATAGAAAATTTCTTTGAAATTTTGTATTTATAGAAAATTTCTTCGAAATTTTGTATTTATATAAAATTTCTTCGAAATTTTGTATTTATATAAAATTTCTTCGAAATTTTGTATTTATATAAAATTTCTTCGAAATTTTGTATTTATAAAAAATTTCTTCGAAATAAACAATTTCTTAAAAATTTCTTCAATTTGTATTTATAGAAAATTTCTTCGAAATTTTGTATTTATAGAAAATTTCTTCGAAATTTTGTATTTATAGAAAATTTCTTCGAAATTTTGTATTTATAGAAAATTTCTTCGAAATTTTGTATTTATAGAAAATTTCTTCGAAATTTTGTATTTATAGAAAATTTCTTCGAAATTTTGTATTTATATAAAATTTCTTCGAAATTTTGTATTTATATAAAATTTCTTCGAAATTTTGTATTTATATAAAATTTCTTCGAAATTTTGTATTTATATAATATTTCTTCGAAATTTTGTATTTATAAAAAATTTCTTCGAAATACACAATTTCTTAAAAATTTTCTATTTATAGAAAATTTTCTTCGAAATTTTGTATTTATAGAAAATTCTTTCGATTTTTTGTATTTATAGAAATTTTTTTCAAAATATTGTATTTATAGAAAATTTTTTCGAAATTTTGTATGTATGTATATATAAAAAAATTCTTCGAAATTTTCTTTCTTCGTAAAAATTTAATGACATTGGTTTAATGTAATTATATCATAGATTTATAACTAATATATCAATGATTTTATATCTCTTATTTAATTACATTCTGACATTGATAGTTTTTATGACATTATATAATTTATTTAATTTAATTCTATCATGTATTTAATATAATTATATTATATATTTATTGTAATTATGTCATTGATTTAATGTCATTGCATCATTGATTTATAATGTGTAATTGTCATTGATTCACTAAATTGTCATTATGACTGATGTCATTAATTCTATATAACATTGAATTAATGCAATACAACATTGCCGAATGCAATACTGGCCATTCATGGTATGACATACTGATTTTATGACAAAATGTCGTTGATTTAATGACATTATATAATTTATTTAATGGCATGCTGACATTACCTTAGTACAATGACTATTGACATAGATTTTATGACATTTATCATTGAATTTATGTCATGATGACATTGATTTAGCTACATGATGACATAGATTTTATGATATTTATCATTGATTTAATGTAATTATATCATTGATTTAATGTAATTATATCATTGATTTAGTCTAATTATATCATTGATTTAATGCAATTATATCATTGATTTAATTTTCTATAAATAAATATAAACAATGTCTAATTACTTTTCTAAAAATAAATAAAACCGAGAAATTTTTTAAAAATAAAAAAAATAAGAAATCATTTTTCATACAGTTTTTTAAATTAGTGAACTTTATCATGCTCTCCTAACCCACTGTCTTTCCTTTCTCGGCTACCGCCTCCAAAAAAGTACACGACACTGTTCCATGGCTGCTGCTGCCGCACGGCATGCCATTACAATCAATTTTAACACGGCGCTGTGAGGTTTTTTTTCCTGCGTTTTGTTTTACTGACTTTATTTATGTCGTATTTATTTTAAATCCCACCTGAAATTGTTTTTCTCGTGATGCCCGAATTAACTGCAAAACTCTTTAAAGCAAACTTTGTCTCAAGCTTAAGCTTGTCGGCTGCCATTGAGTAGGCATATACTCAGCCGTATGTGTATCACTTGGCAAACAAAGTTCATTAATTTTTTTGGTAAATTTTTGTGGTTTACGGTATTGAATTTGAAAAATGGAAAGGGAAGTATTGGTCAGGGACATGAGTAGAAAACTTTTAACAAATTAAATAAAAATTTGAAAGCAGAAAACTTGACTGGTTTGAAGCTTTCGACGAATTTCCTTGACTGTTTGGCTTCAGTTTAGTGTAGACAAACGTATTTCTTTGGCTTTACGTTGGGCGCCATTTTGTGATTGGCTTGTATTTAATGCCTGACGGAGATCTGATGAATTTCTTAAGTCTTGTTTATTTCTGAGAGTATTGTGGAGTTTATGAATTTTGTATATAAGGACAACATATAAATCGGTCTCACGTTGGGCGCCATTTCATTACCCCCGTTACTTCCTCAAGTTTGTTTCTTAAGTCTTTTGTTTATTTATGAAATTATTGGGTCTTGTTTTGTTTTCTTTTTGATTTCGATTCGTATATCTGAGAAATTTAAGAATGTTGCATATGAGGACAGACTAATAATTGGTCTCACACTGGGCGTCAATGTCATGATTCGCCTTTACTGCAACAGGTTTGTTTCTTAAGTCTTTTGTTTTTTTTGTGGTAAAAACTCCTTTTGAGTTAGAATTTCCTTTTGAGGTTTATTTTTTGGATATTTCTTACGGAATTCGTTACCTTTTAAGTTAAACCTTCCCACAAAATTGTTTTAAAAAAATTTTAACTCTCTGCAAAACAATTTATCCACCCCTATATAATATAAATATGTACTTTCAATTTCATTTCAATTATTGACTACTGGTTTTCCTTTCGCCTCCTAAGATTACCTTATCTTTTTCCTTTTCAATTGCCAAAAAAATACAAATATTTAAAATTGATAAATATCAGTAACTTTTACTTTAAATGAAATATTATTTTTCATTATTTTTATATATTTTTCTGTTGACCGGTTTTTTTTAAGAAACAACATACAAGACATTCATATTCGCTTCAGATAAAGTATTTTTGGGAGTGGATACTATCTGCACGCCATAACCATTGACTTGTCCAAAATGATTTAGGATCAAAATCGTATTTTTCTTCATTGGCCGTGAATCATGTTAACTCAGTAAACTTCAAGATGAACATCTTCATGGCAATAAAGATAAACAACCTCAGGTTGACCAAAAGGAATCTTCGAAAATAATTATTTTTGCTGGTGTTTAACCATCCAAACCATTCCACACAACTTGCCTCTTTATGGTCACTTCGACAGACCAATGTCCGTCCCTCGATATTGTGACCGTTGATAAGGAGGTGTTATCACTTGACCATACAAATATGTAGGAAATTTCCAGTCGAGTTTTTTTTGGCGCATTTCGCTTGTCGCCTTTCGTCGGTCTTGCTGAAGTTACATAAAATGGTTTTGTTGTTATTTTTTGCGTGAAAGGCTTTTTTGTCGCAATTTTGTGTTGTTGTTTCTTGTCATGGTACTCATATATCTTTGTGAATCTGTAAACAAAATGTGGAGTGGTTTACACGTAACCTGCACAATCAATCATGTTAATAATAAAAATTATTTTAATTGTTTGTGCGACATTACAGTACCCTACACGAAGGGGATAGGCGAGTAACAACTCTTGGGGTATGTTTGTTTGGTATAAGAAAGTAAGACTGTAACCAAGCTATAGGGAAACCAATAGCTTGGTTATATGAGAAATCTCTAGCCAAGCTATAGGAAACCTATATCCAAGCCATAGGAGACCTATTGCCAAGCTATAGAAAACCTATAGCTAATCAATACAAATAGGGATTTGGTAAACTACTGAAAAGCTTTAAAAAACTAAAAAAGATAAAAACTGAAAAGGTACGGTAAAGCTATAGAAAATCGACAGCAAAACTACAGAAAATCGACAGCAAAACTACAGAAAATCTGAATTTTATTTATAACAAGTATTCATTTTATAACAAGTATCCCATGTCACTCGTCATTAGTGCCATCTCAGCTGTTACATTACCATATCATAGTTTTAATGCCAGTTGTATCATTGATTTAATGCATTATTGTCATTGTTGTATTGTATTGTCATTATGACTGATGTCATTGATGCTATGTAACGTTGAATTTATGCAATGATGCAGATAACATTGCCGAAATGGCATAAATCATTGAGCCACTGATCATGGATAAAATAATATAATATCATAAAATCAAACAAAGTATCATAATGACAAAAAGTGACCTGTGCCATGTTATGAGGTACATAGTATTAATGTCCATTGTGTCATTGATTTAATTTGCAGTTGTCATTAATTGATTGAATTATCATTGCCGAAATGATATAAATCATTGAGTCAATGAAAACAAATCATGGATAAAATAATATAATACAAATAAATCAGTGATAAAATGTCGTTGATTATTTGACATTATACCATCTATTATACGACATGCTGACATTGGTTTAATGACATGATAAAATAGATTTTATGCGTTTGTGACATTGATTTACCTATAATTAGTTTAATGTCATTATATCACAGATTTAATACCGTTATAAATGTCATTGGTTTATTTATATAATGAAATGCTGACATCGATTTAGTGACAATGACATCAATTTATGGTGTTTTCTCTTGTGCCAAAAAATGCTACATTTTTTCTGCCTTTCGCCCAAAAATGCCATTTTTGTTTTCGTTTTTAAAAAAATGCTGCACTGTGAAAGGGTTTCGTGTTCTTTTGTAAAAAATGTCGCACTTTCATGTAACATGAAAAAATTTAACATTTCAGCCCTGCATTTAATAGAAAGTGTGGACGCTGCCCTCTGGACATAATCTGACAAGCATTTTATAACAAGCGCAGTTATTTTTGTTTCCATGCCACATGTCATTGGTGCCATATCAAGCGTCATGTGTGTCATTGATTTAATATATCCTTGATACAATGACAGATGTAATTGATGTTATGTAAAGTTGAATTAATGTAAGGACAAGATAACATTGTCGAAATGACATAAATCATTGACTCAATGACTATGATAAAATGCATTGGATGAAATGACGTACAGACATTGATTCAATGACGATAGATTTAATGAATAACACTGATACAACAATAGTCCCGACATAATTTGAATGTAATCTGACATGAACTTTATGGCAAGTATCTATATTTTTGTCCCATGTCACTGATACAATGACAGATGTCATTGATGTTATGTAAAGTTGAATTAATGTAAGGACATGATAACATTGTCGAATTGACATACATCCTTGATTCAATTACTAATCGCATTGGATGAAATGACGTACTGAAATTGTTTCAATGACGATAGATTTAATGAATTTAGCGAATAACAGTGATTCAACTACAGCAAATATCAAATAATCCCGACATAATCTGAATGTAATCTGACATGAACTTTAGGGCAAGTATCTTTATTTTTGTCCCATGTCACCTGTGATTTAATGTGTAATTCTCATTGATATAATTTTAGATGTAATTGATGCTATGTAATGTTGAATTAATATAATAACAATATAACATTGCCAGAATAATAGAAACTATATTAGAGCTTATGGCTAAACGTCATGAATAAAATAATATAATATCATTAAATCAATGAAAAAATGGCATTATATTATGTATTTAATGACGTCATGATATTAATTATTAATATGATTACATGGATTAGGTGGCATGATGACATTTACTTAATGACGTGATAACATAGATTCTATGACATTGTCGAATATGTAGATGTTATAACATTATTTCATAGATTTTATGTTATTGATTTACTGATTAATGTCACTATGATGACATAACATCATTGATTATATGTCATTCAATAATTTATATAATGCCATAATATCATTTGGTTTGTATCATTATATCATTGATTTAATATTAGTATATCACTGATTTAGAAGCAATTAACATGCTTCAAAATTTCTGCAGAAATATTTTTTGTATGAATTTGTATTCCGGCCATTTCTCACTAAACTGTACGCACTACAAAAGCATTATATTGTACCAAATTTCAAGTACTTGAATGTTCTGCAATTATAATTAAGAGCTATTAATTTTTGGTACAAAATAGTCTCTTTTTATGGGACGTACCAAAAGAATTAAGATTATTATATAATTTTTTCTTGAGTTGATTTAAACAAAGAATATATTACTTTGTGAGAAGTTACAGATAATTCTGTTAAGTAGTATCGAAGTTATGGTAATTTCAATACAACACAAACTTTTCACGTTTTGTTGGAGATGTTCTACAAGGAGTGGTCCAATATGGCCCATTTAGGACCGAAATAGCACAACATATTACCGGATTCAAAGACAATCAACCACTCCTTTCCAGAGATATCGCTGACGTCAATCAGACAGATAGGCGGACTAGTTCAAATTACTTAAAAAGTCTTTGAACTGATTTCCGCCTATACTTCTAAGGGGTTGAGTCAATCCATCCATATTGTACACTCATGGCCTGTAAACAATTTTATATAAACTAACCACTAACCCGGGGTTTATACGAGACAGTTTTGCGAAGGCAATAGCAATACATTTACACTTTTTTACTAATGCGCTTACGCATATCTCATTGTTTTCGTACGGTCTTTGATTTTTTGATGACAGTAAATTCGACAATTGTCTTGACTGAAGCAGCCATTTTGATGTTAGCAGCCAATCAGAGCGCGGAACGACACTAACGAGGGTTGCTTCAAGTGTATTTTTTCATTATTGTCTCGAAATTGTTTTCCCTTTTTTGTGAGTGTATAGGTAATATATTTCTCATTTAAATGATTTTTTGAAATAATATAAATCATACGCATAGGTGGTAACGCTATTAATATTAGTCATACGACTATGTGTATTATAATTAATATTAATCATACGTCTCATACATAGAAACTACATTAAGTATGAAGCATAAGCCTTTGTAGGAACGCTTTTAATATTATTCATACGCATATTTGCCAAGTTAGCTATAATCTTTACTGACGGAATTTGTTTTTCAATCAAAAATAGTTTTTGAAGTTTTTTTTATTTATTTATTTTTAAATCAAACTTGATATTCAATATACCCCCTCTATTACCACTAGTAGCTCATAAAAGGGGCTAATGTAATATAGAATAATATTTATCACATGGATTACCGTTATGTGTCTTTAGAAACAACTTTCTTGACTTGTCATTACATATTGCATATATATATATTTATTCTGTTACCCATAAAACGAAATGTACCAAATTTCCTAGTGTAGCGTACTTGATACGATTATATCACTTTAGTTGATTGTCGTTGAATTTTTTTCGTTCCGTTTCGTCCCCTAAGTGTAAAGGCTGTTAATAATGATTACACCTTCTTCTTGTGTCCGGCAATTATAGTGGATGGATTTTTAATTAATTGGCATGCATACACAATTTGTCTTTTTTTCTGTTTGGTATGTTAACAATTAATAAATTTTATAAGCTTTCCAAATAATTGTTATAAGGCGAAAAAAGGAAAAAGTATAAAAAAAAGATATTGCAAACATTTGTCTCTTTTTTTTTGGAAAAAATTACATAAACAAACAAAAAGCAGGAGTTATTATTAACTATTATAGAAATCCAAAAAATGCAAAAGGAGGGAAGGTTGTTTAAATGAGAAAAAGTATTTGCAAATCTTGTTATGTATCAAATTTTGCAATTTAAAAATATGTTTTAATAAGCAAAAAAAATTGAGGACACTATTAAAGCTAAAAGTGACTCAAAGTTCCAGCTAAGAAGTTAAATAATAATAAACAAATTATGATTAAAAATAGGAAATAATTGTACAAATAATTTAAAGCAATTAATGTTTATATGTGGCCCCATGCTCTCAGGAGGAATAAATAATAATCTAAAGGAACTCAAATATATTTTTTAAGTTTGCATTTAATTTAGGAATTTGTATTAAAATAAAAAATAATTATTAAAAATATTCAAACTAACTTCTTAAAACATTCTAGAGGTCTGAAAATGTTAGTTTTATTTTTAGCTACTGTATTACACATTTTGCAATTATTAACAGATTTCAGCTTCTTTTATAAATTTACTTTTTTCTCATCTTTATTTATATTTATTAAACATATCGTAAATTCAATCTATAAGTAGTTCTTGTTTTTTTTTGTCTTTCTCACTCCATTAGATTTCGCAAAAGAATTTCAGTTAGCAAAATTCTAACTATGTCGCCGTCGATTTTTGTCATAAATGTTAAAACCACAAGAATATCATATTCGTTTCGGAGTATTAATTACATTAAGAATTTCATATACAAATTCAAAACACCACTACCATCGCCACCACAGAATAAACAGCCGAGAACAACATTCGATCAGGTTTTTTGTTTTCTGAAATTTCATAACCAAACCACAAAGAACTATTGCATATTTTTTTCATATTACAAATAAATAATCGTGAGTTAAGATTTGTCACTTTTGTTTTACACTTTGTTTTGCTGTGATATTTAGAATTAACATTTGATAACCACAATGAAGATTTTATTTGGTTTTGAAGAAAAAAAATAAAAAGGAGTGGTGTAGAAATCAACTCACAATTTAAAAAAAAATTATATCAGAGATAATTCAAGAATACCACATCAAAAACTATAAAGAAAAGTCTACAACTTTTTAATAGGCATATTTTTTCTAAAAATGTAAAAATAACAATTATCTTTGAAATAAGAACATTGGATATTTAATATACTTAAAATTAAGACAATTTCTTTAATATTATGTAAGTTCTCTTAATTTTAGGTATGAATTTCCATAATCTTAGAAAGAAATCTTAAGAAAAATTACTTAGTTTTAAGGAAAAAAAATTAAGTCAATTTCCTTAATATCAAAAAATTGTCTTAATTTTAAGTATGAATTATTCTAATGTTGGAAATATGAACATTGCTTACTTAAAACTAAGGCAGTGTCCTTAGGTTAGGTTAGGGTGGCAGCCGTATTTTTTATACAAGCTCACATAGACCAGTTTAGGTCCCTAGTGTTACCACGGGCTGAAATGTCCCTCATCTAAACCAACCTGTTTGATATACAAATTTGTCGATAGTACGAATATAGGTACTGGAAAGATCTGTTAGGCTGCCTAGAAAAGCCGATCCCAGTAGGTCCAGTCGTCGTTTACTCAAAGTGTCCTTAATATTAGGTAAATTCTCTTCATTCTATGATCATTAATATTATGAAAATTTTATTAATTTTAGGAAATTACAAAATCTTTGAATTAAGGACCTCACATACTTAACATTAAGACAATATACTTAATATTAATGACATTTTATGTATGGAGTATATAATAAGTAATAAACTTTGAAATAAAGATATAACACACTTAAAATAACGCAATTTCCCTTATATAAAGTAAATTGCCTGAACAATGAATTATCCTAAAGTTGTAAATAAGAACAGGTTGGAAATATGGACACATACTAAAAAATAAGACAGTGTCCTTAATACTAAGTAAATTGTCTTAATTTTATATATGAAATGTTATAATCTTTGAAAAAATTACATTCCATAATTAACATTAAGACAATTTATATAATATTAAGAACATTTTGTGCATGAAATATTTAATATGTAATAATCTTTAATCTTTAGATTAGGCAGTTAAACTTATGAATTTTCCTTAATTTGAAGTAAATTTTCTTCATTTTATAAATGAATTGTCCTAATCTTGGAAATAACAGTACATTCTTAAAATAAAGACAATATTAACTAATATTGAGCAAAATGTTTTCATTTTAAATATTAAATGTCTTTGAAATAAGGAAATTACATACCTAAAATTAAGACAATTTCATTAATATTAGGTAAATGTTCTTCATTTGATGAATGAAATATCCTAATTTAGGAAATAAGTACATTGCATTTCAACATGAAGACAATTTACTTAATATTAAGAACATTTTATGTATGAAATATATAATATGTATTAATACTTGAAATAAAGGTATAACTTACTTAAAATTAAGCTAATTTCTTTAATATCAAGCACATTATCTTAATTTTAAGTATGAATTCTCCTTATCTATTAAATAAGGACATTACGTATTTAAAATTAAGAAAATTTTCCGAAATATTAAGTAAATTATTTAATTTTTAAATACTAAAAAACTTTGAAAGAAGGATGTTACATACATCAAATTAATACAATGTCCTTAATATTAAGAAATGTTTTCCTTTTTATGTATGTAATATATAATTTAATACATAAAATTATGATAATGTCAATATGATAATGTCATAATAACAATAAAAGTATAAATAATCCTAGAAATAAAGTTATGATAATTTTCTTTATATAAAGTCAATTATCTTCATTATAAATATAAAATGTCCTATTTGAAACAAGGACATATTTCATTGATTTATTCTATGAAATAAGGATATTACATACTTAAAATTAAAGCCATTTCCGTATCATTGAAACATGTCTTCATTTTCAATATGAAATCGAATATAATGGAAAATAATTTTTGAATACGGAAATTACATACTTCAAGTTAAACAATTTTCTTAATATTAAATAATTATTTTTAAAAGTTCCATATCTTTGAAATTATGCATTCGTGTACTTAATATTATGACAATTTCCTTTATATTAGAATATTAAATATGGATTTACTACATCTATGAAATAAGTATTTTTCATAATTAAAATTAAGGTAATTTGCTTAATATTAAACAAAATGTCTTCATTTTAAAATTGGAATATAATAAATTGAAAAATCGCCTTTAAAATAGGGACACTCCAAATTTAAAGTTAGGAAAATTTTATTTATATTAAGTATGTTGTCCTCATTATAATTATGAAATGTCCTAATCTTCGCAACAATGACATTACATACTTAAAATTTAGACAATTTTCTTTATATTTGAAAATCTTCTGTATTTGAAATATGCATTGGTTTAATCTATGAAATTTGGATATTACATACTTAAAATTAAGACAATTTCCTTAATGTTCAACAAATTCTATTGATTTTAATTATGAAATCTAATATAATGTATAATAATCTTTGAAATATAAACATTTGTACTAAAAAATTACCCTAATATTCAAAAAATTTTATTGATTTTAATTACGAAATCTAATATAATCACCCTTATCGGGAATAAAATTTCACTCGGAATTTGTTCCCTTTTCAATGTGCAATTTAGGGAACAGAGAACAAATTCCGTGTGGAATTTTATTCCCGATAGGGGTGAATGTATAAAAATCTTTGAAATATTAAATTAAATTAAATTAAATTAAATTTGAAATATTTTCTTAATATTAAGTGATTTCCTTAATATTACATATTTAAAATTTTAAATATTAAATGTCAAAATCTTTCGAAATAATGAAATTGTGTGTATATTTAAAATGAAGACAATTTCTTTAATATTAAGTATTCTCTCTTCATTTTAGGTATTGACATTTAATAATCTTGGAAATAATTCTTAATTTTTCTTTTAATTTAATTTTTAAATGACCAAAACTTTGAAATAAAGACATTGCCTACATAAAATTTAAGGACATTTCTTTAATATTAATTAAAATGTCTTAATTGTAAATATGAAAAGTTTTTATTTTGAAGATTATCTAGTCTTTGGGGAAAAATTGTTAAATATCATAATATTTGGAATAAGGAATCTATTTACTTATTATCATAATATCATTATTTTTAAGTACATTGTTTTAATTTAAGTATGAATTTAAATTAAGTATGAATGAAAGTATATGATTCTATGAAATTGCATTGCTTACTCTAAAATTGTCTTTATTTTCTTTTTTATTTTTCTTAATCTTTGAAATAAGTACATTATATACTTAGAAGAAAGACAATCTGCTTAACTTTAACTAAATTGCTTAAATTTTAGTATGAAATGACCTTATCTTTGAAATAATGACATAATTTACTTAATATCAATGGCAATATCCTTAATATTAAGTAAATTGTCCTTATGTGAAGGTCCTTATTATGAAGGTCGGTACGTTTTTGGCTCAAAATGTTGAACCTAAAACTATTTTTTTTTTTTCAGAATGTAGCGGATCACTTATTCTCTATATCTTTTTTAGCAATCAGACGGACAAACATATTTAAAATGACCTTAAGATTTCTTTAAATTATCTTATTATCTTAAATTTATTTCAATTATACTAATTTCTCTCTTTCATTCGTTTCTTTTCAGGTATGTTCGTGTAATTTGATGATTAATATTGATGTATTACACACGTTTTCCCCATCAAATGATGTCAGTTTTTCTGGGTGGTAATTCGTTATAATTAATATTAATCATACGCTCTGAGATTTTAACGGTTAGCAATTAAATTGCTTATATTATAATATATTTTGCAGAGTTTTTATTAGTCACAGGCACATTTTTATATATGGGATATTATTACAATGATTTAATTTTAGTTTGCATTCTTGGAAAACAGCAATTAATATTATTAATATGCTTAGGCGTTTCTACCGAGTACAATTAATGTTAGTCATACGTTTAGGGGTTTCTATAGATGGAGAAAAACCCAAGGTTATTTGTTCACATTGAAAAATGTAACTCAAATACATTTTTAACAAAGGTTACTTAGAAAAATTACCTAGACAATTCAAGCAATAATTCTAGTAAGTTTCCTGGGTATTAAAACTTACCAAACAATAATTTAAAAATTGGATTCTGCATATATTTGAAATATCAGGTTTCTGTTGATATACATTTTAGCACAATTTGAAAACATTTAAACCCGGAAAAATTTACCACAAAAACGGGTACTATAACTCATACGTTCAATGGAAATTTACTTCATTTAGTTATATATAGTTATTTTTGGTAAAAATGCGTAGGAGTATTATTTTATTATATTTGAAAGCATTTAAATTTGGAAAAGGGTGCGACATTAATGAGTGTAGTTATTAATATAAATCATACGTTCAAAGAAAATTCAATCTATACAGTTATGTTTAGTTTTTCTTCTCAAAATGCCTAAGAGTTTTATATTTATGACCATTCTGGGATTTTTATGGAAGATTTAAAAAGTTATTAAACCAAAATCTACACATGGTTTATATATTTATTGAATTGTATTATTTTTATAATTTACGTTGATTTTTTTAATCCTCAAATAATTTAAATTGGTTTCCTACATATTAAAACTTACCAACATAATTTTAAAATTGGTTTGTGCAAATATTTGAACTATCAGGTTTCTATTGAAGTACATTTTAGTACAATTTGAATAAATCAAAAACCGGAAAAGTGTACCACAAAAACTGGTATAGGTATTAATATAACTAATACGTTCCATGGAAATTTACTTCTTTTAGTTATATTTAGTCCTGTTTTGTAAAAATGCGTAGAAGTATTATTTTATTATAATTTGAAAGCATTTAAACTTGGAATAGTGTACCACAAAAAATCAGTGTAGTTATTAATAATAATCACAAGTTCAAAGAAAATTAATTTTTTCAGTTATCTTTTGTTTTTCTTCTCAAAATTCATAAGAGTTTTATATTTATGATCATTCTGGGATTTTTTTATGGAAAATTTAAAAAGTTATTAAACTAAAATCTACATATGGTTTATATATTTATTGACTTGCATTTTATTTATAATTTTCGTTGATTTTTTTGATCAACGAATAATTTAAATTATTTTCCTACATATTTAAATTTACTGAAATAAATTAAAAATTGGATTCTGCACATATTTGGAATATTAGGTTTCTGTTGATATACATTTTACCACAATTTGATAACATTAAAACCTGGAAAAGTGTACCACAAAAACTGGTATAGGTATTAATATAACTCATACGTTCATTGGAAACGTACTTCTTTTAGTTATATTTAGTTCTTTTTACCAAAAAATGCGTAGGAGTATTATTTTATTATATTTGAAAGCATTTAAACTTGGAAAAGTGTACCACAATAATGAGTTTAGTTATTTATATTAATCATACGTTCAAAGAAAATTCAATCTATACAGTTATGTTTAGTTTTTCTTCTCAAAATGCCTAAGAGTTTTATATTTATGATCATTCTGGGATTTTTATGGAAGATTTAAAAAGTTATTAAACCAAAATCTACAAATGGTTTATATATTTATTGAATTGTATTATTTTTATAATTTACGTTGATTTTTTTTAATCAACGAATTATTCAAGTTGGTTTCCTACATATTTAAACTTACCAAAATAAATTAAAAATCAGATTCTGCACATATTTGGAATATTAGGTTTCTATTGATATACATTTTATGACATTTTGAGAACACTAAACTTCGGAAAAGTGTACCACAAAACCAGTGTAGGTATTAATATAACTTATACGCCCAGTGGAAATTCACCTCTTTTAGTTATATTTAGTTTTTTTCCTAAAAATGCATAGGGGTAACATTTTATTAAAGCACGAAAAATCGGAAAAGTGTAACACAAAAATTAGTGTAGATATTAGTATTACTCATACGTTAAAAAATTTAACTTTTTTCTAATAACTCATGTGAGTATTATTTTATTATAATTAAAAGGCATAAAAGCCCGGAAAAGTGTACCACAAAAATCAGTGTGGCTATTAATATTACTCATACGTATAAAGAAAATTCACTCTATTCAGTTATCTTTAGTGTTTCTTCTCGAAATTAATAAGAGTATTATTTTTGTTTATATTTTTTGATCATTCTTGAATTTCTTATGGACGGTGATTAAGCCATCAATATTTATGATCATTCATGAATTTTGTATGAAAAGTTGCTAAGGCAAAATCTACAATTTCTTATTTATTATTGAATTGTATTATTATTATACTTTTCGTGTAATTTTTAGATCTATTTTCAAAATACCTCTATTATCAAAAAGTTATTTTGTAATATTTTTTATATTCTACGAAACATTTAAAGCCTTTCAATTGATTATGTTAGTTACATTTTTGACACATGCTTTTTTTAAGACCTTGCTCTACTACTCCTATTTTTTCTTCTTTTTTGAAGATGACAAATCCATTTATTTTTCTGCAAATTTTTCCCATTCACTTGCCTGCCTTAAGCTGCCTTCATTATTTATCATTTCTTTCATGCATTTTAATGTTTATATTTTGTTATTTTTTTGGCAATAACATGTACTTCAACATTTCAAAACCCGCTCAAGGTTAATTAGTAGAAACAATTTTTTTCTTGTATGAGCATTTGCCGTTGAAAACTGTATCAATTGCAAATATGTTATTACAATTTGTTTGTGGGCTACTCGTATTTATGGTCAACAATAATTTATAATAAAAATTCGAGTTTTTTTGTGGGGTTTCTTCAATGCGTAGTGCCCCAAGTCTTCAACGGGTTCGACAACGTTTTGCAAAGAGTGAATTTGATTTTGGCATTCAAAGAAAAACAAATGTTTGTTTATGACTCTAATTAAAAATCACCACATTTGACAAATTCAATACATCGAAGATTTGGCAAATAAAAATTAATAACTGTACATATTTCTTTTTTAGACTAATCATCTAATAAACTTTAAAAATTGATTACTTTCTGTGTTGAGCGAAATAATGATTGAAAAATTTAATACAAGGTCGTTTTGCAAAGAGCAGGTTTTTTTAACGAAAAAAGATGAAATCATGAAATTGTTGGCAAAATTATTCAAATAAAAAAAATCATGAAATTGAAATAAATTGCAGAAAATGTCCAATATTTGCTTTTTTGGATGGATTTACTTTATATCAAATTAAAATTAATTATACGTTCTAGTGGCTACTCATTATAATAATAATACGCATAAGTGGTCACCATATTATTATTAATCATACGAATATAAAACAAGAAATTTTGTATGCATTTTAATTATATTAAAATAAAGTTAATTGTATTTTCGTTTGTTTTTATTTCGATCATTAAATCATTATTGATTTGTAATTAGGATATTCTCTTGGCTTAAGACCATCTTAATTAATTATATCAATTAATTATACGTTCAAGAGTCTCCAAGAAAGATGTTACGTATTATTATTATAAATAATACGCATAAGTGGTCGCCATATTAATATTAGTCATACGTATATGCGTAAAGTAATGAATCCTTTTTTAGGAAATCACGAAATCATTTTTAAAGATTAAGCAAAAAATAATAAAAATTTAAATAAAAATACCAGCTAAACATATCAAAGAAAAAATCTAGTAGAAAAAGCAAAAATAAATACATCATTAGCGACAAAATTATACTTAAAAATAGTTTATCTTAAAAAATATATTTTTTCAGATTTTTCTGCAAATTGCCCCATAGATAAATAAACTTTATCCCAATTCAACTCTTTTTGATTTACACAAAAATGTTAGATATTTTCTCTCTAGACTCATTCCACCTTTCTCTCATGGCCTATTTTCTTTCTTTCTTTACTTTTTGTATGCAATTTTTATCTTTAATTATTTTATTATTAAAATCTAACTTTGCGATCTTGAAAAAACACAAACACCCACACAAAGCAAAGAGTTGAATGTTGCTTCCCAATTTAGGTTTTAATTAAAATAATTTTCTGTTGACACAAGTGTATCTTCAGAGCAACGACTGAGCTAAGCAAAGCGATTTGTCTGATAAGAATGAATATTTAAATATACTCGAACGTAGTGTACATATCTTGTCAGATATTTATTTATTTTTATTATTCTAAGTATTTTTTTAACATTGTTGTCTCTCAATTTGTTGTTTTTTTCCAAAGCACCTAAAGGCAGTAGTCTGGAGATCTTAAACGATAACAGATGCATAATTTGTGTACGTTAACGAACTGAAATATATAGAGAGAGAGTGAAAGGAAAGAACGATAAAAATTTATTATTTTAATAATGTGAAATGTTTCAAAACTCAACGCAATTAATGAAAATAAAATGGTTAGTTTATAAAAAAGAAAAATTTAAATGAAAAAGTGAATAAGAAAAATAAATGTGAAGTAAAACTCTGCAAACGACAAAGTCATTATTATTAAACGAAGCAAACTCATCAATAATTTCATTATCAAACAAATTGAATCATGTTCTGCACATCTTTAGAAAATTTGCGTTCTACTGATATACATTTTATTACAACTTGAAGACACGAAAACCCCGAAAAGTGTACCACAAAATTCAGTGTAGAACCTTTATTAGATTACCTATCAGAGAACAATGGTAATTCACTCAATTGCTATTTATTTATGTATTGCAAAAATGCACATACGAATGCAGAATATATAACAAGTAAGAAAGTTTCAGTCGGGTAAACCGACTAAGGTATACCCTCACTTTGTGAGTAATGTAATATTGAATATTACTCGAATTATTCTGTCAATTTGTGTGGGAGGTACCAGAAGGGGTTTATCAAATACACCTTTTTTTTGTTGAACATTAGATTCTTTAAATTCATTGCACTGTGCCGACTTATAAGCATTTATGTGCACTGGTATAAACGTTGAGACATTAAATTGTGGTATGATTTGGGCATTTTGTGTGGGAGGTCCAAAGAGGGGCGTGGCAATAACGCCCATTTTTCACAGGGCTATAGACACTATAAAAACATTACACTGTACAAAATTTCAAGTATTTTTATACACTGGTTTTAATGTTATAAGTTGTTAACTTTTGGTGAAAAAAGGTACCTTTGTGTGGGAGGTACCAAAAAGGGCGTAGCAACAACGCCAATTTTTCCCTTGACTGTAGGCAATATAAAAGCATAATACTGTACAAAATTTCAAGTTTTTTTTATACACTGTTATTAATGTTATAAGCTGTTAACTTTTGGTGCAAAATGGTGCATTTGTGTGGGAGGTACCAAAAGGGACGTGGCGACTTCGCCCGTTTTTCTCGAGTTGATAGCTACTAATAAGCTAATACTATGTGTGGAATTTCAAAAGATTCGAATAAGTAGTATAGCAGTTATTAAAGAATCAATATTTCACAACATTTTAACCCTTTGTGGGGGAGGTACTAGAATGAGTGGACCAATATGGCCCATCTTCGAACTTAGCCGGAGATAGAAAAAAATATTACCACATACCAAATTTGAGGTCAATCGGTTACTCCTTTCGAGAGTTATCGTGCGCACCAGCCAGCAGACAGACAGACAGACAGACAGACAGACAGACAGACAGACAGACAGACAGACAGACGGACGGACATTGCTCATTCGACTTAAAATGACCCAAAACGGATTTCCTCCGAACATACTTGGGGTCTTAGGTCACTCCTTCGACGTGTTACACTTTTTTCCGTAGCAAATGATATATACCCTCGTCACACTAAAGTGAGGGTATAAAAATTATTAATATAATCCACCTCTTATCTACTTTAGGCACTTAACATAATATTATTTAAAAATATAATCGAATTAATATTATTCATACGTCTCGATGTCTCTATGTAGAATAATACGTATTATTAGTAATATAAAAAATACATTTATTAATTGAAATAAATTCAAAATATGATTCTGCACATCGTTAGAAAATTAGTGTTCTATTGATATACATTTTATTAACAATTGAAAACATTACGTCCCCGAAAAGTGTACCACAAATTTCAGTGTGGAACCTTTATTAGATTATCTATGAGAGATCAATGAATTTCCCTCAATTTTTATTTATTTATGCACCGCAGAAAATACCCATACGGATTTATGTAATATATAAAATATTAAAATAAACTACGTTCCACCGATAGTATGCACATAAAGCGTTTTATTAAAAAAAATAATCATGTTAATATTATTCATATGGCTAGGTGTCTCTGTATATAATAACACGTTAGCATTATTAATATAAAATATACATTTGTTATTTGAAATAAATTAAAAATATGATTCTGCACATCTTTAGAATATTAAGTTTCTATTTGGATACATTTTATTACCAATTGAAAGCATAAACCCCAAAAAATTGTACAAAATTCAGTATAGAACTTTTATTAGATTACCTATCAGAGAAAAGTGGATTTCTCTAAATTTTTAATTATTTTTTTACTGAAAAAAATTAAAAAAAAAATGGTCATGTGAAAGCAGATTATGTAGAAATTGTTAATATAAATTAATTCTACCGATTTTATGCACATTAAAGCTTTATATTAATAGCAATGATAATAATATTATTCATACGCATAGGTGTCTCTCTGCAGAATAAAACCTATTATTTTAATATAAAATATATATTTACTAATTGAAATAAATAAAAAAGAATTATTCTGCACATCTTTAGAATATTAGCTTTCTATTAATATACATTTTATTGCCATTTGAAAAATTGAACCCCAGAAAAGTGTACCACAAAATTCACTGTAGAACTTTTATAAGATTACTATGAGAGAACAATGGTAATTCTCTAATTTTTTATTAAATTAATTAATTATTTACTGAAAACAATTAAAAAAAAAATGCTCATATGAGAACAGATTATGTAGGAATTATTAATATAAATTAATTCTACCAATTTTATGCACATTAAAGCATTATATTAATAGTAATAATAATAATATTATTCATACGCATAGGTGTATCTATATAGAATAATCTATGAATATACATTTTATTACCAATTGATAGCATTAAACTCCAAAAAGTGTACCACAAAATTCAGTATAGATCTTTTATTACATTACCTATCAGAAAAAAGTGGATTTCTCTAAATTTTTAATTATTTATTTACTGAAAAAAAGGAAAAATGCTCATATAACAACAGAATATCTAGTAATTATTAATATAAATTAATTCTAACAATTTTATGCACATTAAAGCATTATATTAATAGTAATAATAATATTATTCATACGCATAGGTGTCTCTATGTAGAATAATATGTATTATTTTATTAAAAATTTATATTTACTAATTGAAGTAAATAACAAAATATGATTGTGCACATCTTTAGGATATAAGCTTTCTACTAATAACATTTTATTGCCATTTGAAAAAATGAACCCCAAAAAAGTGTACCACAAAATTCAGTGTAGAACTTTTATTAGATTATCTATCAGAGAACAATCGTAATTCTCTTAATTTTCATTGATTTGTGTACTGCAGAAAATACGGAGGCGGTATATATAGAAACTATTAAAATAAACTACATTCTATGCTCAAAAAGCTTTTTATTTAACAAAATCATACGCATAGATGTGTCTCTATATAGAATAATTCTTATTATTATTAATATAAAATATACATTCATTAATTGAATATCATTTATTTACAATATTAGGTTTCTATTAATATAAATGTTATTACCATTACTAAAACTCAGAAAAGTACCACAAAAATCAGTGTAGAACTTTTATTAGATTAACTATAGGGGTTTCCAATAAGAGTGCAATGATTTCTTTGAAAAAAAGACACTTATTGTTAAGGAAATTCAAAAGTTTTTTATTTAATTTGAAGTACAATCAATACAATTAAGATCTAAATAAAACGTCATTCAAATGGCCTCCACGACTTCTTCTGCGGGAACGAATTCGATGAACCCAATTTTCGAGCCCTTTTTCCACTAAATCAAGTCGTATGTCATGAATGGCACGTTCAATATTGACTTGTAAAGCTTGAAGAGAGTCTGATTTATTTCGAAAGACCAATGACTTCAAATAACCCCACAAGAAATAGTCTAATGGTGTTAAATCACAACTTCTTGGAGGCCATTCAATATCGCAATTTCTTAAAATAATCGAATCTCCAAACTTTTCTCGCAACAATTCAATTATTTCATTTGCTGTGTGGCACGTAGCCACAATCGGTCAATGGCAAAAAGATAGCTCTTAACGAGAGCTAAAATATTGCTCATGGGTGTCAAGGTCGTATGTGGACTGGAAAGCGTTTTTTTTATTTAAAAAAATGGACTTAGCATCATTTTTAAATGTGAACGTAAAGTTTATTTTTGCTCTAGCTCCTTAAAGGTACGTCGGATCGGGAATCGGTCAATGGAAAAAAGATAGCTCTTAACGAGAGCTAAAATATTGCTCATGGCTGTCAAGGTCGTAGGTCGAATGGAAAGTGTTTTTTTTTATTTAAAAAAAAAAAATAATAGCAATCAACGCATAGGTGTCCTCCAAGAAAAACTTAAGAATCAAACTATATTTTAATCAGAAAACGCCTTATTTTAGAAGAATATTATGGCCATCAATCTACTGCATGGGGGCTTAAAATAAAAAAAAAGTTAAAAACTCATATTCCAAAATAATCTGGAATTAATAATTTCGGTCATTTATATAATTAATAACACTCATACGCTTTGGTGTACCAAAAGTCAAATCTAATAGAATTATAGTAAATTTTGGTATAAATGGAAATGGTGATTTATGGAATAACAACTTATTTTTTAATATCACTCAATCCCTAATAATATTAATCATTCGCATTAGTGTGGAACTTTTATAATAATAAATACATATCTCTAGGATAAAACGCTGTTCTGGATTGTATTCTTTTGTTATATTTTGGAATAATATTATTTTCACTAATCCTACGCATACGATCTTCTAATAAAAAATCATGTTATTAAATATCTTAATTGTGTACCACAAAATTAGTGTGGAACTTTTATAATGATACGTACCTATCTCTAGGATAAACCCCTATTCTGGATTATATTATTTTGTTATAATTTTGAACAATATTATGACTGTTAATCTCACGCATAGGGTTTTCCAATAAAAAAAAGCCAGAAAATCACTGGTAATATCTTTAATCATGTCTGTGGATTCCACAATTAATAGCAATTATACGCATAGGTGACCTCCAAGAAATTCGTCAGTATTGAACAGTATTTTAAATAGAATAGGCCCTATTTTGGAATAATTTTATTAATATTACTCTCAAGCTAATGGATTTCTAATAAAAAAAAATTAAAAACCCGTATTTAAGATTATTTTATTTAATTAAATCTGTGATTTATATAATTTATAACAATCATAAGCAGTGGGTTGTCTAATCTAAGCTTTATCCATTGCAAGTTTTATAATTATTCTTATATTTTTTCTTGTTTTATTTTAATTATTTGCTATCCCCCCTTATAACATGCAAAAAATTCCATATCAATAGGAAGAATTTTAGTTATGCTTATGTTTTTTCTAGTATTTTCTTTCACTGTATGCCATTCCCCCTTATTAAATGCAAAAAGAAATCTATACAAAATATATTAAATATACATACGTTTTTTTCAAGTTTTCTTTTTTATTTTCTGCAGTTCCTCCAAAATGAATGCATTTAATAGATTAAATGCAATTTTTATGTTTATTAACAGTTTCTCCATTTTTTTAGCAAATTAACATTTCACTTTTTTGTGCGAATTTTCATATAGTACCAACAAATTGTATTGTCAGTTGTGTATAACAGTTTCCATATAGGCAAATTAATTGTTATCTCGCCAAGAACTGCGTAGTACGAGTATCTCTAACATTTTATCTAATCTCAATGTCAAATAAGATAACAACAACAACAACAAAATATACACAGAAATTAAATGTTAAACGGTGAAATAAAGATTTTGAACTTGACAAGGGAAAAAAACAAAATAGAGAAGAATAATAAAACAAAAACCCAAAAGCAAATAAATGAAATTAAACAATAATAAAGCTGCAAAAATACTCAGTGTTAAAACAATTACTTTTCAAAACCAAAAAAAAAATAAACAGAAAATACAGAAAAAATATAATTTTCAATCAATGTCAGTCAGTGGTGGCATCAACACAAATGCCAACGAGAAGATGTTTTGCAGATTATCGCACAAATAGCGAATTTAAAATGAAAACCAAAAAAATGCTAAGATAAATATGTATTTAATTACGCTTTCATCGATGATTAACATTGCAATAAATGACAAGACATGCACACAGAGAGAAGAGTTGTCAAAAAACCTCACAGGTGGAAAGGCAACAACAATAAACAGCAGTAAATATCATGATTATCTTACAGTTAGCCACCAGACAGATAAAAGATACTTGAACATTATGCTGACGTACTCGTGCATGTACTCGTATATGTATGTATGTAGTTGAAGAGGGGATAAATAATAAGAGAAGCACCAAAACCTCAAAGATAAACATACCCTCACTTTTGACAATGACAGCAGAGATTTTGTAAAAATTTATTGTTTTGTTTTTATTTTATGGTGAATATTTTTATTGTGGTATTTAACCGATATTTTGGTGTTGTTTTTTCGGAGAATAAAATTTAAAGTGAAACTCCCAAGAAAATAATAAGCAAAGCCTGAAGAGCTTGAAAAATAAATAAAAGAGAGAAACGAGACAAACTGAAAATATCCTTAACATTAAAAAATGTATAACTACAAATTATAATAAAAGTTGTATTCTGCACATCTTTGAAAAATGGACTTTCCAAACATATACATTTTATTGTCATTCAAGTTCACTGAAGACCCTAAAAGTGTACCACAAAATTAGCTTTCAAGTTCACTGAAGACCTTGAAAGTGTACCACAAAATTAGCTTTCAATTTAAGGAAATAAAATTGAATATTGTATAAAAAATAAGGATTCTGTTCATCATTCTATATAAAAATATGTGTCTGTACATTTATGGAATAAAGCTTTCCTTTGGTATATATTTTATTTCCCTTCGAGTACAATAAAGACCCTAAAGTGCACTAAAATGTTTACTGAATTTTAAAAAAAAAATTATATCACTTCATTCCGCAAAAATCTTTCTGCAAATCTTTGGAAAAAAAGCTTTTCATTGATGTATATTTTATAACCATTTCAGAGCACTAAACATCCAAAAAGTGTACCACAAAAAAAATATTTTCACATTTAAGCGTAACGATTGAATATTTGATAAAACATCTAGGTTCTGTCCATCAACATACATTAGAAATTGTATACTGCACATCTTGGGGAAAATAGCATACAATTAATATACATTTTATACAAATTCAAAAACAATAAAAACCCTCAAAATGTACCACAAAAATGTACCTTTTATTAATATTATTCATACGCAGGGATGTCTACAAGACAAAACTGAAAATATTCTTACGATCTTGTTCAGGAATGTTACAAAAAGGTTTATACAACTGATTTCCAAAGTAAAAATCATTTTGTAAACCTTATATAAATTATTATGGTTAATTTCCTTTAGCGATTAGAAATCCCGTCTCTATTAATAAAACTTGTTGCCCCATTTTTAAGTAATGCGATAAGCATATTAAATTTGTATTACAATGTATAACAAATCAGTTATTTTTTTTTTTGTTCGGAGGGCTATTCGAGTTGAGTGCTTTTGTCCGTCCGTCCCGCATAATTTGCAATTTTCCATCCATCCTCCCCCCCTATAGCTTTCAACATATTACAAACATTATGAAATACCGCTACATAAGACGGATAAGGTAACTTGTACCGAACTCCAGCCGAATGGCTTAAACCCCAAGATTATAGATTCGTTATACACTAGTGCTTAATGTTCATTTGAAATTTGCGTTTTTTTTTTCAAGTTTTGCGAATACAGGTGAACAAGTGGTGCTAAATGTTTTAAAAAAAGCCCTAAAGGCTGTACAGCAAACCGTAAATTTGAATTGTCTTGAAATCTCAGTCTACCACTCCACATGAAGTTGCAATTGTCATGGAGTGCTTAGAGTCGTTTCTTCCACCACCATTTATTATTATTTATTATTAACAATTCAAAAAAACTTAAGAAGAAGAAAAAAGCCTGGCTTACAGAGAAAAATAATGCTCTTAAATTAAGGAAATTCGCAATGATTCGAAGTCAAAGACAATAATTTTTAAAATGAGTATATTCCATACATTAACCTACGATATGAGGGAATAAATGAGCTAACTAATATATGAGGAAATAAACTGATTATTCAACATAAAATTAAGAAATTTATTTAAAGATAAAATGTCTTAATTTTAAACTTCAGATTCAAAGACAATAATCTTTGACTAAGTACATCCCGTAGTTCATCTTATAGTTAAGAAAATTTCTTGAAGATAAAAATTTAAACTGACATAGATAATAATCTCTCAAATAAGTACATTCCATACTTCAAACTAAGACAACAAGTGAATAAGTGAAGAATATTTATAAATTTTACATAAATTCAGTTAAGGAAACTCAGAATTATTTAAACTTTAAAGTAATAGTTAAAGACATAAGACATAAGAAAAAAATGAAGAAAAATTAGTTTAAATTTTCTTAAAAAAATAAACATAAAAATTTCTGGGATAAGTAGATTCCGTACTAACTTAAATTTAAAAATTTTCTTAAAGAAAAAATTTACTTGAAAGTTAATTTCACAACTCTTCGTAGAACATTCCGTGGCAAGCATCTTCGCCTAATTTCTCTAAGTGACCGCTCGTCTCAACATCTAAACACCAACTGCCTTCCTATCCTCGTCATCTGTCCGTTGTCAACCCCCATATACCCACTACTCTGTGTGCCCGTGTACGTCCTCAGATCGTCCGTTACACAAAACAGAAACAAACTGTCGGTATGGTCGACCCAAAGCATCGGTTCCCACATAAGTATGTTCTTTACTTCAAGCTAAGGCATGAGGATATTAAGTTTAGAATGATTATATATTTTCCATTACATCAGTTAGGAAAGCTGTAAATAATCTAAAATCAAAGACAACAATCTTTAAAATAAGTACATTCTGTCTTTGAACTTACGACATGGGGAAATAAACTGAAGAATATTAACATAACATTAGGAAATGTTCTTAATAAATCCACGATAATAATAACTGAAATAATTACATTCCGCATTTCGTCTTAAATTTAAGGAATTTTCTTTAAAAGGGATTTCCTTAATTATACTGACAGTGATCTGAATTAAAGCCAATAAGTAATTCACGTACTTCAACCTAAGACATGAGAAATTTATGTGAAGAATGTTATATATTTTACATCAGTTAAGAAAACTAAAAAAAATTGCAAGTCAAAGACAATAATCTTTAAATAAGGTACATTCTGCCTTTCAACTTAAGACATGAGGAAATAAACTGAAAAATATTTCGTTAAATTTAAGAAATTTTCTTAAATTTAAGGAACTTTCTTTACAAAATTTCCTTAATTATACCGACAGTGATTCTGAATCAAAGACAATAATCTATAAAATAAGTATATCCCGTACTTCAATCAAAGACATGAGGATATTAGTCACAGACAATAATCTTTAAAATAAGTACATTCTGCCTTTCAACTTAAGACATGGGGAAATAAACTGAAAAATATTTACTTAAAATTAATAATAATAGCTGAAATATTGACGTTTCGTACGTCATCTTAAATTTAAGGACTTAAAATTAAGGATTTCTGGCAATATTTCTTTTAAAAAATGTCCGTAATTATACTGTCAGTGATTCTGAATTAAATACAATAATCTCTACAATAAGTATTTCCCGAACTTCAACCAAAGACCTCAAGATACTAAAATAATGTTTATACTGTCAGTGATTCTGAATTGAAGACAATAATCTCTTCAATAAGTATTTCCCATACTTCAACCAAAGACATCAAGATACTAAAATAATGTTTATATATTTTACATAACATCAAGAAAACTAATAATGGTCTGGAGTTAAAGACAACAACTTTTACATTCTGCTTTTCAACACGAGGCAATAAAATGAAGAAAATTTTCTTAAAATAAAGAAATTTTCTTAATAATTCAACGATAATAATAACTGAAATATGTACATTTTCCCTAAATATAGAAATTTTCTTAATAAATCAACAATAATAATAACTGAAATAAGTACATTCCGTACTTCATCCTAAATTTAAGGAATTTTCTTTTAAAAAAAATCTTAATTATACTGACAGTGATTCTGTATAAAGACAATAATCTTTAAAATAAATATTTCCTTTACATTAACCAAAGACATGAGGATATTAGGTCAAGAATGTTTATAAGTTTTGTATAACATCACTGAGTCAAACACAATAATCTTTAAAATTGCCTTCAACTTAAGACATGATGAAATAAATTTTTAAAAATTTCCTTCAAGTTAAGAAATTATTTTAAGTAAAACGTTTCCCTAATTTCAATTGGCATTGTTTCTGAATCAAATATATTAATCTCTAAAATAAGTAAATTCCGCACTTCAACTTAAGACATGAGGAACAATTACTTATTAATATAAAATACATGGACATTCATTTCGCTTCAATTTTACAATTTTAAAAAGTTAATTCCATACTTAACTTGTGGACTATTTAATTATTATTAAATAAATTATTTTGAATATAAGAGTTAAATGTGTTTTTTTTTCTAGTTTTAATTTTTTTGGTGCTGACAGTGATTGTATGTCAACGACAATAATCTTTAAAAGAAGTACCATCCGTACTTCAACTTATGACATTGGAAAATTAACTAAAGAACAATTAAATTTTATCATAAAATACATACATATTGCCATTAATTCCGCTTAAAAGATAATAAAACTTTAAAATAAATACTTCCAATACTTAAACTTAAGACAGTTTACTTAATAAGAATTAAATTATTTTAAATTTTCAACATATTGCCCTTAATTCCGCTTCAAATATAATAAAACTTTAAAATGAGTACATTCCATACTTAAACTTAAGACAGTTTACTTAATAAGAATTAAATTATTTTAAGTTTTGATTTCGCCTGAAAGATATTGAAACTTTAAAATATGTGCGTTCCACAACTAAACTGAAAACAATTTGCTAATAATAAGTAAATTATTTTAAATTCAATTATGAAATGTATTTAATTTTAAATTTTATTGTATTTGTTGCGAAGCAAAATTACTGTATTGAATATTTTCGGTCTACTTTAATGGTAATGGCAATAAAGCTTTAAAATCAATACACTCCTTACTTAAACTGAGGACAATCTACTTAATATTAAGTAAATTATTTTAAATTTTAGTATTAAGTGGCATTTAAATATAAATCAAAAACAATAAAACTTTAACGTGATCACTTTTTTTTCATAAACTAAAGACAATTCACTTAACTTTAGGTAAATGCATTTAAATTTAAGTATGAAATGTACTTAATTTGAAGTTTTATTGTATTTGAGGCTACATCAACATTAGTGTGTTGAATATGTTTAAGTGTATTTTACTCACAAATTAATGACAAAAGAGCTTTTTAAATAAATACACTATACCTAAATATAGGACAGTCTGCTTAATATTAAGTAAGTTATTTTATGTTTAGGTATAAAATGTCAGTACATGGGACTTGATTTTGCATCAAAGACAATAAGACTTTAAAATGAGAACTTTTTATACTTAAACATATACTTATTTTACTGACAAATTAAAATAAATATACTCTATACCTAAATTGAGGACAATCTGCTTAATATTAAGTAAATTATTTTATGTTTAGTTATAAAATGTAAGTACATTGCTTTTGATTTTGCATCAAAAACAATAAGACTTTAAAATGAGAACTTTTTATACTTTAACTAAAGATAATTTAGTTAATTTTATGCAAATTATTTTAAATTAAAGTATTTGGCGCTAAAATAAAAAATATTTTTTTCTGTATATTTATTAATGATTTTTGCCTTTGCTTTCAAGCCAATAGCCAATAGCCAATTTCCTTAATTTGAGGAAAGAAATTTCTTGCTGTGCATATATCAAAGGTTAAGACACCTCTTTAAATTAATGATTGCTTTACAATTTCAATAAAATTCGCGCATTTTTCTCATTAGTTGTTGCCCTCTTCTTTTTCTATTTATTGCAAAATTCCAAAAAATTCACATAACCAAATGTGAAAGAAGTCACATTCACCATTAGCCTTAAACAAAATTTAAAGTTCAACAAATTCAAGTGTACGAGTATATCATCAAAGTATCTCCATCTCTCTTGGCCAATTAAGGCAGGTTTCCGCGGCTGAAACCCCGGCGGATAGCAATGCATGACGGTCTTCACTGACCTCGCCTAACCTCACATGACAAATGGAGGAGATGATAACATTTGTCGATTTTATTTTCAGCATTTTTTTTTTTGAATTTTTTGGGAAATAGGTTTTTTCTGCTTCTATCCATAAATATTCATAAGGTTAAAGAAATGTAAGCCTCAATTTCCATTTCCAAAAAAAAAAAAAAACAAAATGTAGGAAAAAAATACTCAATCGCGCCAATGACTACAACAAGTTTTCACTTTCTTTGGTGTTATCAGAAATCATAGACTACTCCATACATAACGGATGGACAGACGGACGGATTACTCCAGCACCACCAAAAACATATTAACCAAACTAATGACTCTTACATTGGGTCCAGCCAACCACATTGGGGCGATACGATGATCTTTTCAGCAGAAATATTTCTGTGTTCGGTGATGTAAATGCAAACAAAGAAAAGGAAAGAAAGAAGAAAATAAAAGATCTGCATTTGGTGACCGGATGGCATGGGATGGGATGCTGATGTTATAAACTCACGATATATGTATAAGAGGTTGGGAGAGAAAATTTGGGGAAATTTCTTAAAAAGCGGCAGGTCAGTTATTGAAGGTCAGAATTTGGGTACATATGGAAGAAATAAAAAATTTTATTTATTTTAATTTCAACCTTATTATTTTAAATTGCTTGCTTTGGCTCTTATAATTTGACAATTTAAATCGAGTTTACTTTTCTGCAATTCTTCAAAGGAAATGCTTTCCAGTGATATATATTTTATTATAAGTTGAAGCCATTAAATAACCCAAATGTGTACCACAAATATGAGTAAAAATGTGATATACCATGCCGATATTATTGAATGATCTCTATCAGGGAGGAGGATAGGCATCATGACAGAAAGTGTAATACATTCTAAGAGGGACCTAAGATCCTATACCTGTTCGTAGGTAATTTGTTCTCTCAAACGCTCTCTCTCTCTCACTTAGAGAAGCAACAAAATGTCTATTTTTATCTTAACAATATTTTATATATTTTTTTTACATATACTAAGGACAAACTGTTTACTTCTTCATGTAACCTAAGATCATATATTAAATTTAGGTTTCTGCACTTCTTGGGAGACCTAGCTTTCCATTGATATATATATATTTATTACAAATTTAGGACCTGAAAGTACCCAAATGTGTACCACAAAATGTGTAATGATGTGTTATATCACTACCTCAAGATAAATACTCTTATAATGTGAGCTCTGCCTGGATGAAGGGTATATACCATTGGCTAAGGACGAAAAGTATAACAATTCGAGGGAGGGAGGGACCTAGGACCTTCATGTAGTTTGTTTGTTGTTGTTTGTAGTTTGTTGTTTGTTTTAGGTTATTTTAAGTCATTTGAACATTGTCAGTCTGTCTGTCTGGTTGGCGCTCACGATAACTCTGGAAAAGGTGATCAAATGACTTTAACTTTTGTATGTGATAATATTTTCATTTGTAACTACTGTTTGGTGGAAAATGGGTGTAATTGTCAAGACCCTTCGGGTACCGCCTTATAAATTGGCAAATTCTTATGAACTTCAATTCCCTATAACTTTTGAACCAATTACTTCCATATCTACAAATTTGGTATTTTAAATTATTTTGGCAATCACTGGAGTCTGACAAGGAATGAGCCAACATTTTTTACCCATTGCCACATAAAATTCCAAATTGGCAAATTGTTATGAAAATCATTTCCCCATACCTTCTGTCTTAATTAGGTCAATATCTTAAAAATCGATTTTTAAGATTACTTTTGCGCTGCCTATAGTCTGACAGAGAATGAACAACATTTTCCCAACGTTTCCCCCATAAAATTCCTAATTGTAGATTTTTCTGAAAATCAAATCTCTATAACTTCTGTTCTAATTATTTCAATATCTTCAGAATCGGAATTTTAGTTTACTTTTACAATGACTATAGTCTGACAAAGAATAAACAAAATTCTCCCAGTTTTATACTATATTTCTCTGAAGGTGAGGCTATACTTCTGTGGGTTTCTCTGGATTTGTTTTTTTTTTGTACTTGTTTTGAATTTTAAATAGAAATTTTCAATTTTATTTTTATTGAGGGGAAAATGCGCTAAAATCCCACGGTCTTTTATTTATTGAATTATTTGATTTTATCTATTGCTATATTTCTGTCTCATTTGTATAATTTTTATGCTTACACCACAATTGCTTAAATAATTCTTAAAGTCACGTTTCTGGAGGCCCAACATAATTCACGTTTTATTTTTCAAAATTTCCCCGTGAGTTTATTCGCTTTCTTTAGAAGTCAAGGCGAAAGTTAGGCATACGTGACGTCTAATGTTGGGCGATATTAATTATCAGTTGACCCTCGTTAGTATGAAAAGTGTGTCTGAATTCAAGTGTGTTCAAGTCGTAAGAGTCGTCGTCGTCATCATCAGCGCCGTCTGGTTGAAAATGAAAGTGAAATTAAAATAAAGTTTGAATTTAAATAAATTACAAATGTTCAACATTTCTGCTCTCCCCCCGAAAAAAAAGCTAATTGTAAATGTGTATAGGCAAATAAATACTCCCAGAGACACACAGTCACAGCTATAGACACATTCGGTTGTGAGACAATAACCATTTATTTGGACGATCGGTTCAAATCGATAACATATATTGTAACTATAGGAGATGTTTGTCTATTTGTTATAGGCCGTCGAGTGGTGTTTTGGTTTTCCATTTTTTCGTGGTTTCAATTTTGAATTTGAGGTGTGTATGGACGGACGGACTCGGAATCGCATTCGAAGTTGTTATACGAATGCATTCGATAATCGAGTGTGAGTGTCGTCGTCGCCGTTTTGTGCTGCATTTGAAGTAACGATCTTTTGAAGTCGTCGTTTTGGAAATTCAAGTTTACACTTTTTGAAAATTACACCCCTTTTGCAGCCAACACCCCTCGACACCTCCCCCTCAAGCCTTAGGCTTTTATTTTTTTTTATATAATTTTTTTTTCGAACATCTTTTGTCGTTTTCTATGGCATTTTCCCCAATATTATTGATGAGGGTCAACTCAAGTCATTGAAATCTAATGGCCAAAAACGAGTATCACTTGAATTTTTGTCGGTATTTGAATTTTTAGTTTTTTATTTATTTTTTTTCGAAAAACGTGACTTAGAGTTTATCATATTTTATTTGATAGTCGTTAATTTTAGTAGTCTTTTATTTGTGTGTTTTTGTTTTTCCTACAACTCTCTTAGAGTAGAGAGTGCGAAACAAATTAATGAACTTGTCATAGAAAATGGGAAAAATGCTTAAATATATTATGTATATAGCTTTGAACACATTGTCATTAATTACCCATCGACTGGGGAGATGAAACAATGTCACAAAATATATATGAAAAAAATAATAAAATAATAAAAATGACTCAGCTAATGGTTGGACAATTTATGCCGAGTTTTGCAGGTTTTTGATTTAAACAAATTTTAAAAAATTACTTTGGCGAACATTGCCTAAAGTAAATCCTCAACTTAACTTAAAATTATAAAAAATAAATTTTAAAATTATTAAAAATAAATTTTAAAATTATTGAAAATAAAATGATTCAAAATAAATATTAAAATTATTAAAAATAAATTTTAAAATTATTAAAAATAATATTGAAATATTTAAAAATAAATTTTAAAATTATTAAACATAAATTTTAAAATTATAAAAAATAAATTTTAAAATTATTGAAAATAAAATTATTAAAAACAAGTTTTAAAATTTATTTTTAATAATTTTAAAATCTATTTTTAATAATTTTAAAATTTAATTTTAATAACTTTAAAATTTGTGTTTAAATAATTCAAAATTTGCTTTTAATAATTTTAAAATTTATTTTTAATAATTTTAATATGTATTTATATTAAAGATACATTTTAAAATTATTAAAAATACATATTAAAATTATTAAAAATAAATCTTAAAATTATTAAAAATGAATTTTAAAATTATTAAAAATAAATTTTAAAATTATTAAAAATAATTTTTTAAATAATTAAAATAAATTTTAGAATTATTTAAAATAATTTTAATATATATAAATAAAAAATTTCTAAAAAAATTTATATAAATAAAAAATTTGTAAAAGTTTTTCTATAAATAAAAAATTTCTACGAAATTTTCTATAAATAAAAAATTTCTAAGAAATTTTCTAAAAATTTTTAAAAAATTTTCTAAAAATTTTTAAAAAATTTTCTAAAAATAAAAAAATTTTAAGAAATTTTCTATAAATAAAAAATTTCTAAGAAATTTTCTATAAATAAAATATTTCTAAGAAATTTTCTATAAATAAAAAATTTCTAAGATATTTTCTATAAATAAAAAATTTCTTCTTTTCTATAAATAAAAAATTTCTAAGAAATTTTCTATAAATAAAAAATGTTTAAGCAATTTTTTATAAATTAAGAATTTCTAAAAATAAATTTTAAAATTTCTAAAAACCAATTTCAAAATTTCTAAAAATTAATTTTTAAATATTCAAAAATAAATTTTAAAATATTTAAAAATAAATTTTAAAATATTTAAAAATAAATTTTAAAATATTGAAAAATAAATTTTAAAATATTTAAAAATAAATTTTAAAATATTTAAAATTAAATTTTAAAATTATTAAAAATAAATTTTAAAATTATTTAAAACAAATTTAATAATAATAAATAAATTATAAAATTATTAAAAATAAATTTTAAATTTATTAAAAATAAATTTTAAATTTATTAAAAATAAATTTTAAATTTATTAAAAATAAATTTTAAAATATTTAAAAATAAATTTTAAAATTTTGAAAAATAAATTTTAAAATATTTAAAAATAAATTTTCAAATATTTAAAAATAAATTTTAAAATTATTAAAAATAAATTTTAAAATTATTAAAAATAAATTTTAAAATTATTAAAAATAAATTTTTAAATTATTAAAAATAAATTTTAAAATTATTTAAAATAAATTTAATAATAATAAATAAATTTTAAAATTATTAAAAATAATTTTTAAATTTATTAAAAATAAATTTTAACATTATTGAAAATATATTTTAAAATTATTAAAAATAAATTTTAACATTATTAGAAATAAATTTTTAAACTATTAAAAATACATTTTAAAATTATTAAAAATAAATTTTAAAACTATTAAAAATAAATTTTAACATTAGAAATAAATTTTAAAATTATTAAAAAGAAATATTTTAATTTTTAAAAATAAATTTATTAAAAATACATTTTAAAATTATATAAAATTATTATACATTTTAAAATTTTTAAAAATAAATTTTAAAATTATTAAAAATAAATTTTAACATTATTAGAAATAAATTTTTAAATTATTAAAAAGAAATATTTTAATTCTTAAAAATAAATTTTAAAATTTCTAAAAATAAATTTTAATATAATTAAAAATAAATTTTAAAATATTTAAAAATAAATTTCAAGATTATTAAAAATAAATTTTAAAATTATGTATTAAAAATAAATTTTAAAATTATTAAAAACAAATTTTAAAATTATTAAAAATAAATTTTAAAATTATTAAAAATAAATTTTAAAATTATTGAAAATAAATTTTAAAATTATTAAAAATAAATTTTAAAATTATTAAAAATAAATTTTAAAATTATTAAACATAAATTTTAAAATTATTAAAAATAAATTTTAAAATTATTAAAAATAAATTTTAAAATTATTAAAAATATGTATATTTAAAAATTATGAAAAATAAATTTAAAAATTATTGAAAATAAATTTTAAAATGATTAAAAATAAATTTTAAAATTATTAATAATTATTTTAAAATTATTAAAAAAATTATTTTTAATTTATTTCTCGATCCCATTTTCAGTTTCTTGCAAAAAAGGAAAACTCAACTTTTGGCCCGTATCACTCCAAATCAGCGCTGTTGACCTTTATCCAAATGTTACATTCTAAATTACTTGAAATTGCAATTAGCAAAATCTAAAACAAGTTCCAGTTTTCTAGATTTATTACCCACCATCCATCCACCGCCATCTAGTCCCCTATATGGAAGTCATTGCTGGCACCCAATTATGGCGGGAGTCCGCGTCAATTTCTTGATAAATGTCTGCTGACGAATAAACATGAAAGTGTCGCAAAACTATTTACGTAAACGTTTCAGAATTCAAGCGATTCATGTGAAAATATGCAGCGTTTAAATTTCAATTAAACGATGTTTGTAATTTACATTTAAAATATTTGTTTGCCTTGATCTAAGAGTTAAGCTCTAAAGCTCAAGAAAGAACTCGAAAAACTCGCAAAAAAAACTAAGTATCAACTCAACCTGTTCTCTCTGTTCGTCCGTCCGTCTGTCTGTCTGTCTGCTGGGAAAAACGTCACAGACTTGCCCACATCAATTCGTAATTGTTTGGAACAAATCTAAGCTCATAAATATAAAAAATATCATTTGTTTGAATGTAAGAAAAACTTAAATATGTCATGTTGTTTTTTGCTGTTGTTGTTGTTGTGTATGTCTACTTCTTAATATGCCAACAAATATCACTATAACTACACAGGTATACCAAATTATGGGGAGGGGGAGGAGCAGCAGGAGGTTGAGAAGGGGTTTGAATGAACAATTTAATTAATATTACAATTAATAATATTATAGAAGAGAGTGAGGGACAAAGGTTTTCATCAGAGGCTAAAAAACTAGAAACTAAGAAAAAAAGTTGTATTTATAGAAAAATTCTCAATATTTTTTAACTAATAAAAAAATTATTAAACATTTTATTTGTAGGATTTTTTAATTAGAGAACATTTTCTTGTGTTGATAAAATTGCATAAGGTTTTAATTTTACATAATATATAATATATATATTAAACATTTTTAAGAAATTTCTTTAAATAAAATTCAAAGAAATTTTCTATAAATTTCTAAGAATTTTTCTTCATTAAAATATTCTAAGAATGTTCTATAAATAAAATTTCTATAAAAAAAACTATGAAATAAAAAGTATATGGGAATGTTCCATAAAGAAAATAAAAAATTTTCTACAAATAATTTTTTAAATAATTTTCGGTAAGTAAAAAATGTTGATGAATGTTTTATAAATTTATTATTTTAATAATTGTTCAGAACATACATAATTTTCTATAAAAAAATTAATAAATTTTCTATAAAAAAATTCTAAAGAATATTCTCTATTAAATTCAAAGAAATATTCTATAAATTTCTAAAATTATTTTTATAAAATATTCTAAGAATTTTCTATAAATAAAATTTCTATAAAAAACATCTAATAAATAAAAAATATGTGGGGATGTTCTATTTAATTTTTTGAAAAAATTCTGTAAATAAAAAATTTGCAGGAGAGTTTTATAAATTCATTATTTTAATAATTGTTCTATAAATAAAAATAATTATTTATAGAAATTTCCTTAGAACGTAAATAATTTTATTTAAAAAATTTAAAAAAGTGTTCTATAAATAAAAAGAATCGAAAGAATATTCTCTACTAATTGAAATATTTTTAAGAAATTTCCTTAAAAAATTCAAAGAAATTTTACATAAATTTCTAAGAATTTTTCTTTATAAAATATTCAAAGAATGTTCTATAAATAAAATTTTTATAAAGAACATCTTTTAAATAAAAAAATATAAGAAATGTTCTACAAATAATTTTTTAAATAACTTTCTGTAAATAAAAAAGGTTGATGAATTTTAATAATTGTTCTATAAATAAAAAAAAATATTTATAAAAATTTACTTAGAACATAAATAATTTTCTATAAACAAATTAATAATTTTTTTATAAATAAAAATATTCTAAAGAATATTCTCTAATAATTGAAATATTTTTAAGAACTTTCCTTAAATAACATTCAAAGAAATTTTCTATAAATTTCTAAGAATTTTTCTATATAAAATATTATAAGAATTTTTCTTTATAAAATATTCTAAGAAATTTTCAGTAAAACTTTTTAATAGTAAATATAAATAATATTCTAAAAAAACGTCTATTAATAAATATTTTTCTTTATGGAACAATTATCAACAAATGCATTTATAAAAGTCTCCATAGATTTTTTTTGAAAAATTTATCCGATTTTTTTTATAAAATTTTTTAAAAAAAATATTTTTTTTATCATTTTATACAGTTTTATTAACAAAAAAATCTTAGAATTTTTTACATAGAAAAAAATATTTTCTTAAACGTCTTAATTATATTTCATTTATAGACAATAGGAATTGAGAAAGTTGTTTATTTATAAAAAAAAATCTTAAGAAAATTTATTAAAAAGTTTGGAATATAAAAACTTTTCTTAAATTTATTTATTTGTAGATAAGTTTGTAGAATTTTTTTATTTATTTATTATTTATTTATTTATTTATATGAATTACAATACAAAGTAAATTTATATTCTAATTTTAAGGTCCAGGGAAAGGCCGGGTTACAAAGACCATATGACTGAATTTTGCAGCGACAGACCAGAGCCTCTGGTGGGAATCGAACCCACGACCCCCAAACTCATAGGCGAGTACGCTACCAACTCGCCTACTGGGGCGCTCTAGAATTTTTTTTTTTATAGAAAATTTCTTAGATTTTGCTTTAAAAAATATTTTTTATTCAAAAAATTTTCTATAAATAACAAATGAGAAAGTTGTTTATTTATAAAAAAAAATTCTTAAGAAGATTTATTAAAAAGTTTGGAATATAAAAAATTTTCTTAAATTTATTTATTTATAGAAAAGTTTGTAGATTTTTTATTTATAGAAAATTTCTTAGATTTTGTTTTGAAAAATATTTTTATTCAAAAATATTTCTATAAATAAAAATATTGTTTGAAATTATAAATAAATTATATGGTACAAATTTAGTAAATTTTCTGGAATTAAAATAAATTATTTGAATTTTTCTACAAACAAAAATGATTTTAAATAAATAATTCTAAAATATTTCCTTAAATAAAACATTGGTTAGATATTTTCAATAACAAAATATCCAAGAAACTTTCTATGAACAAAAACAAATTTTTGATTAATTTTTAATTTCTGAAAAAAAATTTATGACATTTTCTGCAAATCTTTTTTTTTATAAATGTTGTATAAAATTTAAGAAATATTCTGTAACAAAATCTATAAAATTGTTTATAAATAAAAACTTTCATGGCACATTTCTAAAACAAGAAAATTCTAGAACATTTTCTGTAATTCAAATATTTTTAATATCATTTCTATAAAAAAGTATAAAATAAATAAATAATAGAAAATTTCTTTGATTTTGTTATGAAAAATATTTTTATTTAAAAAAATTTTCTATAAATAAAATATAAATAAAAATATTTTTGAAATTATAAATAAATTATGTGGTACAAATTTTGTAAATATTTCTAAATAATTTATTTATAGAAAATTTATAAGATTTTTCTATAGAAAATTTCTTAAAATATGTGTTTTTAGTTATTATTAATTTATAAAAAAATTGTATTTAAAAAAAAATTCTTTGATTTGTTTATTTATAATAGATAAATATATAAATTTTTATTTATAGAAAAATTTTCAGAATTTTTTTATTTATAGAAAAATGTTCAGAATTTTTTTATTTATAGAAAAATTTTCAAAAATTTTTTATTTATAGAAACATTTTCAGAAAATGTTTATTTATAGAAACTTCCATAGAAATTTTTTATTTGCAGAAAATTTTTAACAAATTTTAAAGAAATTTTTTGCTTTAGTTTTTTTTAAACCAAATTTCTTACGTATTAATTGTTTATAGAAAAATTCGTAGAATTTTTTTTGTAAACTAAATTTAAAACATATTCGATTTATATAATTTTTTAAAATATTCTTAATTTTTATTTATAGAAACATTTTCAGAAAATGTTTATGTATAGAAACTTCCATAGAAAATTTTTATTTGCAGAAAATTTTTAACAAATTTTAAAGAAATTTTTTGCTTTAGTTTTTTTTTAAACCAAATTTCTTATGTATAAATTGTTTATAGAAAAATTCGTAGAATTTTTTTGTAAACTAAATTTTAAACATATTCGATTTATATAATTTTTTAAAATATTCTTAATTTTTAAAATGTGTGTGCACACTTTTATCAACCACTGTTGTACACAATTGTACACCTTGCTTGCAATATTATGTGTAGTTCTCTCATACATACTTATACATACCAGCCCCTATGCGTGCCTAATATTGTTGCTCGTGGTGTTTGAAATTTAAGAAAAAAATCTAACAAAAGTTAACGTGCTTTTAATAATTTGCTAAGGTGGCAGTGGTGGTGGTGGTGATGGTTGATGGTAGCAGTGACAGTGGTACTCGTACCCGTACTACAATATGTCCAATGAAGTCTGTCCACATTTCCACAATTATTGCTTCGAGGTTGGTTTTGTTAAACTATATATTTTTTTCTCAGTTAATGTCGTGCTTCTAAAATGACAACCAATTGTAGTTGCTGGTTTTTCTTCGTTTTTTCTAATTTCTTGGTGTTGATGGTGGTTTTTTTGTTGTCATTTTCATTCCACTATAATTATTTGTTTACTTTACGTGTGTGTGTTTTTTTGCTAAAACAAGTGCTATTTTAAACTAAATAGGTTTGTTTTGCTGATTCGTTGTATTTTTTTAAATTGGTGATTTTTCGCTGGGTTTTTGTCTTGACTAACTGTCTGAGTGACTGACTGACTGACTGGTGGTTTGTTATATGTTGTTCCGCATTCTTAGCGAATGAAATTAAAACTATAAATTATGAAAACTTGAAATCTTAGTTTTTCTCTTTGTTCTCTTATCTAATTTTTTGTGTACTAATTAAAAGTCATATAAATTCATAATCATAGACTTGTGGTGAATTTCTACTTTTATTTCTCACAATTATAGCAAAATAATTGATAGCTGATGTCATTTTGTGAAGCGAATTATCAAAATTATGTGAAAATATTTTGTTTAAATAACTGTTAAAAAAAAGAAATCAACAACTTCTAAAGACACGTGCAAAGACTATTATGAAGACTTTATTGCAGAGGAGAATATTGCTGCAGAAAATATTGCAGTTATTAACAACCAAAATTTAAATAATTATCATTTTTATTGAACTTTAACGAACAAGTTTTACCAAATCTATAATTATTTTTCAATAACGCATATATATTGATTGCCAACAATTGGTTATAGAATTAATTATAAAATAAAAAAATTAAATTTATGAAAACTGAATTAAGAAGTTTTTTCCAGTTTATTCCTTTTTGGATCGATAACCATAAAATATAATTGTGCACTGGAGAAGAACAGTATCAATTTATTTTGTAGTTAAACAAGAAATAATTATAATAAATAACAATCAAGTCGCAATAAAGCAAGTAAAAAAAATAAATATAGTATAGCCTCGCTTTCAGGGAAGTATGCTATGGAATTGTATATTTTGTGTAGGATATGCCAGACCGAAGGAGTAAATTTTGGCATTACTTTGTTAAAATGCAGTCATTAAAGAAATAATCTAAAATAGAGAATTGGAATTGTAAAAAATATTCTCTAATAAAAACAAATTCTCAGAAAACTTATATTTTCCAAAAAATTAATAAATAAAAATTTCCTTTTTTGTTTTTAGAGAAAATTTTCTCCAAATATAAAATCTATTACAAAAAATATAAAAAAATAATAAATAAAAAAATTCTTAAAAAATTTCTATTTTCAAAAAATTAATAAATAAAAAATTTTCTAATTTTTTTTATTTAGAGAAAAATTTCTCCAAATACAAAATCTATCACAAAAAATATAAAAAATAATAAAAAATCTACAGACAAAAAAATAGAAATATTTTAAATTAAAAAATACGAACAAAATTTTTGGGATATTTTCACTTGATGAAAAACCTTTAATTAAACTGAATTTTATTTTAGTTTTTAATTTAAAATACTTTATTTCGATTTTTTTTAATATTTCATTTAAAAAAAATAATATTTTATTCTAATTTATTTTAATTTTTTTATATTTTATACTTTTATATTATGGTATATTTTTACGTAAATATTTTTTTGTATTCGTATTTAGAGAAAAGAATCTTTTATTCAGAGAAGTTTTTTTTATTATTTTCTTATCAATTACCCTTAATTAGAAAAAATAAAAAAAAACTTCTCTAACTAAAAGATTTTTTTCTCCAAATAAGAACACAAAAAAATATCTACGTAAAAATATACCATAATATAAAAGTATAAAATATAAAAAATACTAAATGCAATATTATAAAAAAATCTAAATAAAGTATTTTAAATTAAAAACTAAATTTTTTCATAAACAAAAAACTTGTAAAAAAATGTCTATAAATAAAAAATTCAACACATTTTCTATAAAAACAATTTCAAAGAAATTGTCTTCAAATATATTTTCTATGAATCGAAAAAATTTTCTATAAATAGAAAGTCGAACAAAATTTGTCTATAAATAAAAAAAATTAAAAATTAAGTTTCTTTTAAAAATATAATTCGATATTTTCTATATAAAAAATTGTTAGAAATTTTCCATATAAAAAATTTGTTAGAAATTTTCTATATAAAAAATTTGTTAGAAAATTTCTATATAAAATTTTAGAATTTAGAAATTTTCTATATAAAAAATTTGTTAGAAAACTTTTTTTTAAAATCTTCTAAATACATTTTTTTTTACAAAATTTTCTATATAAAATTTCTTTTTCAAAAGTTTCTATATAATTTTTTTGAAAATAAATAAAATTTTAAATATATTAAAATATTCTAAAAAAATTTTACATAAAAAATTCCAACAATTTTTGAATATTCACAATATTTATAGTTTTTTTTAACTGTAAATTAGAAAATTACTAAGAACTAATAGAAAATTTCTTAGACATTTTTTATAAATTTTTTATAAATTTTTTTAAACATTTTGAGCAAAAATTTATCAGAAAATTGTTTTTTAGAAAATTTCTTAGATTTTCATTTAATTAGATTTTTATTATTTATATAAAACACTTTTTATTCATAAAAAAATCTTTTAAATGTTTGTCATTTATAGAAAATTTCTTAAATATTTTTTTTAGTTATAACATTTTACAATATTTTTTTAAAAAAAAAAATATTTGTAGAAAGTTTCTTACAGTATGAAATAGATATAGCATTTTCTTAGAAATCGTATTAACAAGAAATTTTATATTGGTAGACAATTTTTTAAAAAATAGTTATTTATAGGAATTTTTGTAAGACTACGTTATTATTGAAAATATATTTAGTTATTTTTGTTATTTATAGGAATTTTCTTAGAAATTCATATTATTTTATTTGCCTGAGTTTGTTAGAACCTTTTTTATTTAAAAAAATCTTAGAAAATTGTTAATTGAATTTTATTAATAGAAGTGATCTTACAAATGTGTTACTTATGGAAATTGATTTAATTTTTTGTTATAAAACTTTGGTGATTTTTTTGTTTATAGAATTTGTAATAATTATTTTATTTAAAGAAAATTTCTATTCAAAAAAAAAGAAAATATAGAATTTTTTTATTGTCGTTTTGATGCTTACTTTTCATAGCTACTGTTTAACTGTACATAGTTATACATAATCAGTTATAATTAGAAAATTGATAATTGAATTTTATTAATAGAAGTGATCTTACAAATGTGTTACTTATGGAAATTGGATTAATTTTTTTTTTATAAAACTTTGGTGATTTTTTTGTTTATAGAATTTGTAATAATTATTTTATTTAAAGAAAATTTCTATCACATTTTTTCCTAAAATGTATTTATAGTAATTTATAGAAATTTTTGAAGGCATTTTTGTAAAAAATATCTAGAAAAAATTTACAAATTTGTTATTGAAATAAAATTTCTTAGAATATTTTACTAATTGTTTACTAAGAAAATTTCTTAGAATTTTTTATAGACAATTTCATAGATATTTTTTTGTTTAGAGAATTTTTTTATTTATAGATTTTTTTTAATTTTTCTTAGAATTTTCTTAGAAATTTTTCATTTTATCGATTTTTTTTATTTATAGGAAATTTCTTAGAAATGATCTTAGAACTTTATTATTTATAGAAAATTGTTAAGCATTTTTATCTATAAAAAATCCGTTAAATATTTTCAATTTATATATAATTTCTTGGATACATTTTATTTACAAAAAATCTTATCTATGGAAATACTTTGACAATTTCTTAATTTTTATGTAGAAAATTTCTTAGAAATTATCTTAGAATTTTATTATTTATAGAAAATTGTTAAGCATTTTTATCTATTAAAAATCCGTTAAATATTTTCAATTTATATATAATTTCTTGGATACATTTTATTTACAAAATATCATATCTATGGAAATTTTTTGACAATTTCTTAATTTTTATGTAGAACTATTCTTAATTTTTATGTAGAAAAATTCTTAATTTTTCTCTAGAAAAATTCTTAATTTTTTTATAGAAAAACTCGTAGATTTTTTATAGAAAAATTCGTAGATTTTTTATAGAAAAATTCGTAGATTTTTTATAGAAAAATTCGTAGATTTTTTATAGAAAAATTCGTAGATTTTTTATAGAAAAATGCTTAGATTTTTTTATCGAAAAATTCTTTGATTTATTTACAGAAAAATTCTTAGATTTGTTTAAAGAAAAATTCTTATTTTTTTATAGAAAAATTCGTATATTATTTATAGAAAAATTCTTAGATTTTACTGATTGTTTACTAAGAAAATTTCTTAAAATTTTTTTATAGACAATTTCATAGATATTTTTTGTTTAGCGAATTTTTGCAATTTTTTTATTTATAGAAATTTTTTTTGGAATTTTTCCCCAAAAAATTATTTATTTAATAATTGTAAAAAGTTTTTTTTAATAATAAGAAATTTGTTAGAAATTTTGTAAGACTTTTTTTGGTAGAAATTTGTTATTTAAAGAAAAAAGAAAAAATTTCTTAGAAATTGTCTTAGAATTTTATTATTTTGTAGAAAACTGTTAAGCATTTTTATCTATAGAAAAATCTGTTAAGTATTTTCAATTCATATATAATTTCTTAGATGTTTTTTATTTACAAAAAATCTTATCTATGGAAATTTTTTGACAATTTCTTAATTTTTATGTAGATAAATTCTTAATTTTTTATCGAAAAATTCTTAGATTTTTTTATAGAAAATTTCGTAAATTTTTTGTAGAAAAATTCTTAATTTTTTATAGAAAAATTCTTGATTTTTTATGAAATATTCTTCGATTTTTTTTAAAGAAAAATTCTTAGATTGTTTTATAGAAAAAATCGTAGATTGTTTTATAGAAAAATTCTTAGATTTTTCTTTGGAATAATTCTTAGAATTTTTATATAGAAAAATTCTTGGATTTTTTGTAGAAAAATTATTGGATTTTTTTTATAGAAAAATTCTTAGATTTTTTATAGAAAAATTCTTAGATTTTTATAGAATTCTTAGATTTTTTATAGAAAAATTCTTTGATTTTTTTATAGAAAAATTCTTAGATTTATTTACAGAAAAATTCTTAGATTTTTTTATAGAAAAATTCTTAGATTTTTATAGAACAATTCTTAGATTTTTTATAGAAAAATTCTTAGATTTTTTTTATAGAAAAATTCTTAGATTTTTTTATAGAAAAATTGGTAGACTTTTTCAGAAAAATTCGTAGATTTTTTAAAAAAAAATTTAGATTTATATAAAAAAAAATCTTAGATATTTTTTATTTATATTTTAGATTTTTATAAAAAAAAATCTTAGATATATTTGTTATTTGAAAAATTGTTTTTAAATTATTTGTTTGAAGTTTAGGAGCTCCCACTATATATAACAAATGCATGATTATCCCCCAGAAAATTTCATATTTTGTTAAAATATATCTAGACAAACAACCTATTGCTTTGATTCAATGGTATCCAGTCTTTGCAGATATTTCAAGTTTTTTCAAAACTCTCAATGACACGGAATTCTATTCTAGTTATATTTTTGCATTGCATGCAATTATGCAAATTTAATAAAGACAATTTTAATTTAATAAAAAAACCTGCTGAGCAAAATTTTTGCTATGACAATTTATAACCTGAATAAACACAATTAGTAACAAGTTTCTTACTTAAGGCATTAGTTGACTGGACAATAATAATGTTTAAAGCATTTAATTGGGTTTTAGACATTTCAAAAAAAACTAAACAACTTGAAATAATAAATTAAAAAAAAATAATTGAAAAAACCCTCAACAAAACCAAAGACCGTACTTCCTTCCTTGCCACAAAGAAACAAAAACCTAAGCCAACAAGTTGTTAACAATATCTTTTGAAAAATAGCCTAAGACAAGGCCCTAAGGTTAAGAAGTTTTTGTTTTTTTGTTACATGCTTTCTGGGTAATTGAACAAATACTCTTAGCCATGGTCTGGTCTGAAATTTAAGAAGCAAAACGGCCAACTACCCTAAGATTTATCTACACTTCCTACTCTTCAGACAATTAAAAACGTAACAGTTTTGCCAGTATTCAGTCGTTCAGTCGGTCGCTCGTTCATAGTTTAGCCTTGAATTTCAATGAATTGTTTTGTTGATTTTCTATGTTATACATTAACATCCAAAAACAAGATCGTTTTAATTAAAAAATCCTATTTCACAATTATTAGCTATGACAAATTATTTCATATTTTCTAAAGTTTAATATGTCAAATAATTTTTAATTAAAATATTTACAAAATTAATTAAAATTATTTTAACTTTACTTTAAATTAAAATTTAAATCCTCTCATTCAAAGAAGTATTTATAAAATTAATTAAAATTGTGTTATATTAATTCGACTTGAATACTAAAGTCCTTTATTAAATCTTTTTATTCACAAAAACTAATTGCAACTTTTTCTTTTCTCTCATTGCAGGTATGTTTCCAAGAACGATGTGATTTTTCGAAAATTAAATTTATTTTTTTTCTCGTTTACTGTATGTATGAATCATAAATTAAGCATTTATTTAACGTTTTTTAAACATACAAACTTCTTCTAACTTCTAGCAAATGTCGTTAGTTTTTTTCTCGTTTTTGAAATGTCAAAAAAAACGTTTTTTCCTATTCATCTCCGGTTGAATACTTCAAGCCAAGCCGTTGGCATTCAGCTAAGCTAAGCTGGATTTTTAGAGTTAGCTTAGAATTTAGCCAAAGCAAAAATAGTTAGCTGCTCTTACTATCCATGTAGCCCCCTCCTCTCCTCTGTGCAGTCGGAAAGGTTTGATTTATAAGTCATAAAATATTTGTTATTATATTCGTTCATATTGCAGATATTTTTTTTTGTTGTTCTCGCTGCAAATTGAAATCTTTGCTGAAAAGACCATTATAGAATTCTTGTAATCCTATATATAAAGCGAATGCAATGAAGTCATTATAATCTATATATAAAAAGTGTAGAGCAAAAGTATAAAAGCGAATGGAATTGTAAAAATATTATCGTAAAAGTTTCAAAAAATCACTTTGAAGAGAACGGAAAATATCGTTTTGTATATATAAAAATACATAACTATTTTTACTAAAAAAGAAAATATTGAATTTTTTAAATTAGTTTATCCAGCAACAATATTATTGCCGTTTTGATGCTTACTTTTCTTAGCTACTGTTTAACTGTAGCTATACATAATCAGTTTATTTTTTCTATATTTAAGCAAGTGTAGACAATCTTTTGATAGATAGCATCATTCCATTCTATTGTTCCCCGAATTTTATTGTACACAACAAAAAATATACAGCAACCCATTTAAAATATTAAAATGTTAACATTTTGGCCAAAATCTTCAAAAGATTAAGTAATTTTTTTTCCTCTCAAAAACTCACAAAAAGAGTCACATCATTGAGATACGAGTACTACATCATTAGCATTGATATATGACTTGGCAACGGAGTGAGTACCAGAAAAAAACTTAATTGTTTGAAGGAACACACATAAATAAGGTGATATGATTGCTTAATTGCTTGCAAATATCACAATAAAATGAACGATCCCAAAAAACAAGAAGAACATATTTATAGTTTTTTTATGGGCATCAAAAAACGAACCATGACAAATTTTGAAATTAGAGTTAATTAAGGTTGTTGTTCTTTCTGTGGGATTATGAATCAAGGTTATTCCTTAGAAAGGACACTTGGTTTTGGAAAAATTGAGAATAACATAATCTAAAAGTACTTTTTTTAAATCTTTTTAAGACTTGAGATAAACACAATTCGAAAATCTAAGAAAACATGTAAGAATATTGTTATTTGGTACAAAAAGGGGCAGGTCAACTTCGCCCAATTTTTATCAGGCTGATAGCGACAGATAAACTATAACTTTGTGTGAGATTGCAGATAAATTCAGAAACATAGTATAGAAGTTATTAGAGAATCAATATTTTACTAAATTTTAACCTTTTTTGTGGGAGCTAATAGAAAGAGTGGGCCAATGTGGCCCATTGAATTTAGCCTGAGATTTAGCCTTCGATGTGTTACCCTATTTAGATCTACCACCATAGAGTAGATAACCCATTGGGTCATCTACCATAGAGAAGATAACCCATTGGATCATCTACCACAGAGTATATAACCCATTGGGACATCTACCACAGAGTATATATCCCAATGGGTGCTTTACCATAACCCATTGGGTCGTTTACCATAGAGTAGATAACCCAATGGTCTACCATAGGATGGAAAACGTAGTGTTTTGTCTACCATAGAGAAGATATTCCATTGGATCATCTAGAATAAAGAAGATAACCCATTGGGTCATCTACCATAGAATAGATAACCTATTGGGTCATCTACCACAGTGTAGACAACACATTGGGTGGTCTACCATAGAGAAGATAACCCAATGGGTGGTCTAACATAGAGAAGATAACCCAATGGTTGATCTAGCATAGGTTTGATAACGAAGTGGTGGGTCTAACATAGAGAAGAGAACCCATTGGGTCGTATGCCATAGATAACATAATCCTTTGGGTCGTCTACCATATAATAGATAAACCACTGACCTTATACCAGGAAATAAATGACCCATTGGATCGTCTACCATTGAATATGTAACCCATTGGGTCATCTACCATAGAGTAGATAAATCACTGGTTATTCTATCTTAGAATAAATAACCCATGTAGTAGTCTACCATAGAGTAGATAATCCTCTGGGTGGTCTACCATAAGGTAGATAACAAAGTGGTTGGTCTACCATAGAGAAGAAACCCCATTGGGTCATCAAACATAGAGAATATAACCCAATGGGTGGACTACCATAAGGTAGATAACAAAGTTGTTGGTCTACCATAGAGAAGATAGCCCATTGGGTCATCAAACATAGAGAAGATAACCTAACTCACTGGGCCCTCTATCTTACAATAGATAACCCATTGGGTTGTCTGCCATAGGGTAGATAACGTACTGGTAGTCTACCGTAGAGTAAATAGCCCATTGAGTCTTCTACCATAGATAACCCAAGTGGTGGGGTACCATAGGGTATAAAACGTAGTGGTTGGTCTACTATAAGGAAGATAAACCACTGAGTCATCTACAATAGAAAAGATAACCCATTGGATCATCTACCAAAGAGTAGATAATCCATTGGGTTATCTACTCTATGGTGGACCACAGAGTCGGTAACCCATTGGGTCATCTACAATAGAGAAGATAACCCATTGAGTCATCTACCGTAAAGTAGATAACGCAATGGGTGGTCGACCATAGAGTAGAAAACGTAGTGGTTGATCTACCATAGATTAGATACCCCATAGAGTCATTAACAATAGAGTAGATAACCCATTGTGTCATCTACCATAGAATAGATAACCCAATAGGTGGTCTACCATAGATTAGATAACTCAATGGGTGGTCTACCATAGAGTAGATAACCTAATGGGTGGTCTACCATAAGGGAGATAAGGAAGTGGTTGGTCTAGCATAGAGAAGATAACCCATTATGTCGTCTACCATAGAGTATATAACCCTTTGGGTCGTCTACCATAGCGTAGATAACTCACTGGGCATTCTACCATAATAGAATAGATAACCCACTTACCTTATACCAGGGAATAAATTACCCATTGGATACAATTGAATATTTAACACATTGGGTAGTCTATCGTATAAATAAACCATTGGTCCGTATACCATAGAGTAGATAACTCACATTAGGTCGTCTACCGTGGAGTAAATAACCCATTTATCCGTATACCATAGAGTAGATAACTCACTGGGTATTCTTTCTTAGAATAGATAACCCATTGGGTGGTCTGCCATAGGGTAGATAACGTACTGGTAGTCTACCGTTGAGTAAATAACCTAATGATGGTCTACCATAGGGTAGATGCCGTAGTGGTTGGTCTACCATAGAGAAGTTAACCTTTTGGGAAATCTACCATAGAGAAGGTAACCAATTTGGTCTTCTACCATAGTGCATACAACCCAATGGGTCGTCTACCATAGGGTAGATAACGTACTGATAGTTCGTAGAGTAAATAGCCCATTGAGTTGTCTACCATAGTGTAGATAACTCACTGGGTCTTCTACTATAGAATAGATAACCCACTGGCCTTATAGCAGGGAAAAGATTACCCAGATTATCCATCTACCATAGAATGTGTAAGCCAATGGGTCGTCTACCGTAGAGTAAATAAACCATTGGACCATATACCATAGAGTAGATAACTCACTGGGCCGTATACCATAGAGTAGATAACTCACTGGGTCTTCTATCTTAGAATAGATAACCCATTGGGTGGTTTACCATAGATAACTAACTGGTTGTCTACCGTAGAGTAAATAGCCCATTGAGTCGTCTACTATAGAGTAGGTAACCCATTGGGTCTACTACAATAGAATAGATAAACCAAGTCTTGACGAAAATATTAAGGTACCTCCCCTTTCTACTCCCATCTACCCTACTCTAATATACACTACTTTAAGTTAGTAAACAGTTTACATATATATATAAGTTTTCGCAAATATTATTACTTTTTTAAATTTTAAGAATAATAATTGACAAATCATTCCTAAATTATTTAAAAATCTATAGAACAAATTCTTCAAATTTATTTTTTTTAACAAAAATTAAAAAAGAGTTACAGATTTTTAAATATCTTTATTTTTTTTGTTAAAGGGAGACCGCCAAAAAGTCCAGTTTATAAGCAGTTACACATTTTAGCAGTTACACATTTTACCCAATTAACATTCAATTTAGAACAAATAAGAGAATATCAATAGGTAGTATAAAATTATAAATTGTGTGCATTATTAAAATTAAATTAAAGTTTTAAAATTTAATTGGTTTCTGTAATTATTTTTTGGCAATTAATCAATTCATTAAAGAAGAGCTAAGCCTCCTCGTCTTTAAAATTTTTAATTTCCCTTTTAATTTTAATGCTACAGTGTATTTACAAATTGCTTCATTATCTCCAAAAAAAATTGTTTTTTTTTTCTAACATCTCTAATTGAATTTCAATACATATTAATTTTCAAAACAAAAAAATTACACTTTCCCCTTTAATACTCAGAAGAAGGGGGAAGAAGTGGGGGGAAGGAAAGAACAAAAACCTATTAACCCATTTCTAAGTTTCTAATTCTATTAAAACAATATGGAGTGAGCTTAGAAGTAGTACTTTACCATCATTAAGGTCTATAGCCTCCAGTGCAATACTCGCTCCACACACACACACCACATGCTTACACTGCAAGAAACAATGTTCCAACTAATGGAGATGGGAGATGGAGAGAAGAATGTACTCGTATTGCTACTACCCCACTGCTGAAGGCCTGGCATGGAAATGGTTGGCCTCTATTACACACTTTCCAATGAGTGAAGAATAGTTAGTTAGTTATCCCATAAAGCTGACTAAGCAAAGCATACAAATGGTTATGGTTAAAATGGCCAGACAATTCAATCCGTCATCGTCTTGTTTTGTAAAGACGTCTTTGAGTGGGAAAAATTATTTCCTTCTCTCGGGTGGTAAAAGAAGAAAACCAAAGAAAATTGATGGAAAGAATTGAAGCGAGGAGAAAAAACACTGAAGAAGAAACAAATAAATAGACACCAGGACTGACAAACAGACAAACGGATGGACAGACAGACGGACACTCTCAGAGAACATTGTGCTGTGCTATGATTTCCCAAATACAAAATGCGATAAAGCTGCACTACAACCAACTGACATCAATAACATTATTTTTTTTTTTGTCTAATGCCATATTCTCTTTATTGTTAACAATAATAATAATTCTGAAATTATGTTATCATTATAAACGGATCACTCAAATACACAATGTCTGTCTGTCTATCCATTTCAAATCATTAAAAAATATAAATTATAGGAAAATTGTTTAAGACAACAATTTGAAAGCACAAGCAGAAATAAGGTCAATTATAACAAGATAAATTAAATGACTTGGAAAGCATTAGACACAGAGATGGAGTTTAGTAAATACGAGTACATACTTAATTTATGGAAATTTTCTACGGCAGATAATAATAATAATAATAAACAAAACGGGGCTACATGAAAACGATTATGAGTTTTTGTAACAGAGAATAATATATGTATATCGAGAAAATATATTGCTTAGGGGAGTAGCTAAAATAAATTACAATTTAAAACAAGCAAATAATTATCAGCAGGTGAATTTAATAAATAAAAGAAAAACGCAACATTTTTGCCATAGAATAGATAACCCGCTCGGTGGTGAATTATTTAGTAGATAACTCACATCATAGTATACCATAGCCCGTTGGATCGTCTACCATAGAGTACATAACTCATTGGGTGTTACCCAATGGAATAGATAACCCATTTGATCGGCTATCATAGAGTAGATAACCAATTGGGTCATCTAGCACAGGGTAAATATCCCAATGGGTGGTCTGCCCTAGAGTATATAACACTTATAGGGTAGATAACCTAGTGATTGGTCTAACGAAGAGTAGATAACCCATTGACCCTTCTACCTTGGAACAAATAACCCACTGAGTCATCTACCACGGAATAGATAACTCACTGGGTTCTTTTTAATAGTATACATACTCCATTTAGTGATCTCACAATGAGTAGATAACCCTTGGGTTATCTGCCATGGAGTAGATATTCTACAATAGAGTATGTAACCCATTCGGTCTTCTAACATTGGATAGATAATCCATTGGGTGGTCTTTCATAGAGTAAATAAGATATTGGACCATGAAATATATAAACCTTTAGATCGTCCGCCACAGAATACATAACTTATTGGGCCTTATACCATGGAAAGAAATCCCATTAGATCTTCTACCCTAGAATGATAACCATTGGGTTGTCTAACATAGAGTGGATAATCCATTGGGTCGTCTACCATAGAGTAGATAACCATTGGGTCGTGTACTATAGAGTAGATTGACACATTGACCATTATACCGTGGAACAAATAACCCACTGGGTCATCTACCACAGAATAGATAACATACCTGGTCTTTTTAATAGTATACATAGTCCATTTAGTCATTTCACAATGAGTAGAAAACCCTTGGGTTATCTACCAAGGAGTAGATAAGTTATTGATATTCTACAGTAGAATAGATAAGCCATTGGTTGATCCACCATAGAGTTGATAACCTATTGGGTGGACAACCATGGAGTATATAACCCACACATTGCCATAGAGTAGATAACTTTTTGGGTCGTGTACTATTGAGTAGATAACCAATTGGTTCGTGTACTCTGTGTATGAGAACCCATTGAACCTTCTACAATGTAACAGAGTACCTATTGGGTATTTTACACTGAAATATGTAGATTACCATTGGATAGCCTCCCATAGGATAGATAACCGTTGAACCTTCAATCATACAACAGATAACGCATCTGTTCGTTTACCATAGAGTATAAATCTACTGGCTCTTAATAACACATCAAATATTCTACCATAAAGTAGATAACCCACTGGTCTTCTACCACTGGTCTAAATATACCATTGGATCTTCTTCCTTAGAATAGATAACCCATCGGGTCATCCACGAGTACCATAGATAACCCATTGGGTAGTATACCATAGAGTAGATAACCCATTGTGTAAATGACCCATTGGGTCTTCTACCACAGAATAGATAACCCATTGGGTAATCTAATAGGAAGATAACGTAGTGTTTGGTCTACGGCAAAGTAAATAACCCACTGGTTGGTATACTATAGAGTAGATTGAACCATTGACCCTTCCACCAAATTCTACCATGGAATAGATAACCCATTGCATCGCCTACCATAGGATATATAACCCATTTGTTCGTTTACTGTGGAGTAGAAACCCACTGGGTCGTCTGCCATGGAGTAGATAACTCATTAGATATTCTACCATAGAGTAAATAACCCAATGGGTCATCGACCATAGAGTAAATAATTCATTGGGTCGTCTACACTAGAATAGATAACCCCAATAGATAACGCATTGAGTGGTCTACCATAGGGTAGATAACGTAGGGGTTGGTCCAACTTAGAGTAGATAACCCATAGGGTCGTTTACCATTGAGTATATAACCCATATGGTTGTCTGCCCTTGAGTAGATAACTCACTGGCCCTCTATCGTGAAATAAATAACCCATTAATTCTTCTATCACAAAATGATAACCCATATAGGGTCGTCTAACACAGAATAGGTCACCCATTCGGTCTTCTAACATTGAATAGATAATTCATTGGGAGGTCTTTCATAGAGTAGATAAGATATTGGACCATGGAATAGATAAACCTTTGGATCGTCCGCCATAGAATATATAACTTATTGGGTCTTCTACCATGGAAAGAAATCCCAGTAAGTCTTCTACCATGAAATAGATAAACTATTGGATCTCCTATCATAGAAAAGATCCCATTGGGTATTTCAGCATGGAATAGACTAGAATCCATTGGGTCGTCTACCATAGAGTAGATAATCCATTGGGTCGTCTACTATAGAGTAGATAATCCATTGGGTCGTCTACCATAGAGTAGATAATCCATTGGGTCGTCTACCATAGAGTAGATAATCCATTGGGTCGTCTACCATAGAGTAGAAAAGATAACCCATTGGGTCGTCTACCATAGAGTAGAAAAGATAACCCATTGGGTGGTCTATCATAGAGTAGATAACCCACTGGGCCTTCCACCGTAAAATAGTTAATGCTTTGGGACATCTACCATAGAGTATATACTCCCATACCAAATCATATATTAAAAATATAATTTTTTTTTTCTTCAGAACTTATCCATCCAATTTAAATTGTAGCATATTTTGCTTCCAAGAGACCAATTAAATTTTCCATGAATTTCTTTCCACAGATTTTTTAAGCGTACAAGTCTAGAATTTATTTTTATTTGTAAAAAATTTATTTTTTTACTTTAATGTCACAGCGAAAATGAATTTCAAATTTGTCCATATCATGAAGTTACACCATAAACTTTTCATTCTAACCTCCTGATGTTTGTGTGCCCTGTCGTCATGACAAATATTTTAATGGGTTGGGTAAAATGAGCACCCCCTCCACTATCCACTAACGCATATTGTAATTATCCCCTCCAAGTGGCGTGTGCCATTTATGGCACAAAACACCCTGTAGATGTTTAACTTTGTTGACATATCGAATGACTTGCAACGCATGGGACACGGGACTAACCCAGTTGCATGCCACTGAATTAAAATATGACATAGATTTTTATGATGACATTATGTCATGTTACCATGACATGTCATATAGATACTTATACGTAGTGTTTTTGACCTCTTTTCGAAAAGGGCAAATGTTTAAAACGCAAATTGTCTTATGAAGTGAAGGAATGTCTGAAGTTCATATTTTAAATTATAATTCTGCATTTATCTCTAACCACTGCATTTAGGGATGTTTCAAAGTTAACTTCTTATCTCTGAGATTTATAGCTATCATTAGCTGGGACTTAAACCATTTACATTTTATTGTTAAGGCCAATTATCTTTGCTACCACTTTCTTGTTTTAAGTACTTCTCTACGTTTTTTCGGTGATTTTATTATTGCGTGTTAACTTCTACTTGTGTTTTCTTTAGAAAGATTTTGTTTTCTAATTTTTTTGTGGCTATTAAGCCCGCCCAATAGCCAGGCGTTGATAGCTTTTTTTAATTCCCATAAAAATCACGTAAGTGTAACACAGTGATGCAATAAAAGATTAAAAGATTATGTAAAATATTCATTAAAGCCTTTGCGTAGTATGGGTCAGTGGCGCATGCGCGCTTGCGCCTCGTCGTTAAAATGTTATCAATTATCAAAACTTGTTCTAAATCACTAAGTAAGCCAATGTTTTTTCCACTGCAATGGCCTTCAGCTTGAGTATGTGCTGGTTTTCTAAGCAATTTTCTAATTTATTATTATTTTTAAATAATACATTGAAAAAAGTGGCAGACATTGAGTCAGGCATGCAAATAATGCAATAATGTTTTTTTTTTGTTTGAATTGGAGCCCCACTCAGAAATTCTAAACATGTCTTAGAAAAGAAGAAGTCGTGTGCTGTTTGACAACTGAAGACTTAGAAGTTAAACCAGAGACAGACGGATGGACGGACAATTGGATGGACGCCTGGTCATTGAATAAGTGTTAAGACTTGACGATCTGACCATAAACATACCTCCAAACGTACGAGTGTATTAAGAAGAATTCAAACATGTTTCAAACACCAGCAATGAGAGTAACACGTTCCATGCATTTTAATTTACATATATCTATTACAAAATTTCAAAGCCTTACTAACTTGATTTTTTTCTTGTATTTTAAATGTTTTTTTTCTACGTACAATGCCTTCATAATAGTTTTCAACACAATTTGAATTTTATTTGGTTATTTAAAATTATTTACCCGTTTTTTGTGGTTTTATTTTTTGCAAATTTTTTTCTTCTTCTAATGCCAATACCAAACCGTTACTTTAGTTTAGTTTAAACATTGCTCTCATTGCTACACTATTAAGCTTTTGGGCCCAACACGATCTTATCCTCATAACAATCTTAAGCGGGCTTACAAATCGACAGGAACGAACAAGACAGAAACAGCAAACAAACAAAAAAACAATCGTCGCCAATGCCGAAGTATCTAACTGTATAATGACTAAACATGCTTACAAAACACTAAAGCTAAAAAGTTTGTAGCAAATCTTTATACCATAGAGAAGATAACCCACTGGGTCGTCTATCATGGAGAAGAACCATTAGGTCATCTACCAAGGAGAATATAGCCCATTAGGTCATATGCCATAGTGTAGATAACCCTTTGGGCCACTTAACATAGAATAGATAACATATTGGGATCTCTATTATAAAGTACATAACCCATTTCATCGTCCAGCGTAGACTGGGTAAGCCATGGATTATCCTACCACAGAGTTTAAAACCCACTAGGTCATCTACAATATCTAGATAACCCATTAGATCATCTACCATAGAGTAGACAACTCATTGGGTCATCCACAACAAGGTAGATAACGTTAACGCCGGAGTAGATAACTCATTAGATCGTCTATCATAGAGTAGCTAACCCATTGGTTTTCTCCGATAGAGTAGATGACCCATTAGATCATCTACCATAGAGTAGATAACCCATTGAGTCCGAGTACCGTAGAGTAGATAGCCCAGTAGCCTACTCGATCATCTACCATAAATTAGATATCCCATTGGGTTATATACCATAGAGTAGGTAACCCATCGGGTCGCCTTTCATAGAGTAGATAACTCTTTAGTACGTTTATCATAAATTAGATAACCCATTGGGTCTTCTATCTACATCAGATAACCCATTACATCATATACCATAGAATAGGTATCCCATTGGGTCGTCCACTACAAAATAGATAAGCCATTGGGTCACCTACCACAAGGTAGATAATTGGGTCGCCAATCCAATTGGCTCGTCTATCATAGAATAGATAACCCACTAAGTCATCTTTGATAGAGTAGATAACCACTGAGTCGCCTATCACAGAGTATATCACCCATTACATCGTCTACCATACAGTGGGTAATCAATTGGATCTCGTATCATAGATAAGATAACCCATTGGGTCATTTATCACTGATTAGATAATCCATTATGTCGTCTACTACAGATTAGATAATCTGATCTAACATAGAATAGATAACCCTCTGGGTCGTCTACCATAGAGAAGACAACCCATTGTGTCGCCTATTACAGAGTATATCACCATTGATCGTCTACCATACAGTGAGTAACAAATTGGATCTCGTATCATAGATTAGATAACCCATTGGGCCATTTATCACTGATTAGATAATCAATTATGTCGCCTACCACAGAGTAGATAACCCATTGGGTCGTCTAACATAGAATAGATAACCCTCTGGGTCGTTTACCATAGGGAAGACAACCCATTGGGTCGCCTATTACAGAGTAGATCACCCATTATATTGTCTACCATAGAGCACATAACCCACTGGGTTATCTACCATACAGTGTACAACCAATTGGATCTCTTATCATGGAGTAGAGAACCCATCGGGTCGTCTACCATGGATAAGATAACCCAATGGGTCGTTTCCCCAGAGTAAATAACACATTTGGTCGTATATCGTCTAGGAGTTAAATACTCTATTTTACCCCTTGGATAGTCTACCATATATAAGATAACCCATTAAGTCGTCTACCATAGAGTATATAACCCATTGGATTGTTTACCCTAGGGTAGATAACTCATTGGGTCGGCTACCATAAATTAGATAGTTATTCTTCCTCAGAGCAGATAACCCATTACATTATACAGCGTAGAGAAAATAACACATTGGGTCACCTACATAGACAACTCATTGAATCATCTACCGAAGAATGGATAACCCATACGGTCGTCCATAATTAAGTAGATATTGTGTTTGGGTCATATATCACAGTATAGATAACCCATTGGTTCTACCATAGATTAAATAACCCTTTAGGTCTTATGGCATATAGTAGATAGCCTAATACATCACCTATCCTAGAGTAGATAACCCACCGGTAGATAACCCATTGGTTCCACCATAGATTTAATAACCCTTTAGGTCGTATGCCATATAGTAGATAATCTAATGCATCACCTATCATAGAGTAGATAACCCACCGATCCATCCATCACAGAGTATGTAGTAGATAACCCCTTGAATGGTAGATAATCCTTTGTGGACATTCAATTGGACTGCCCATCATAGAGTAGATAAAACATTAGGTCGCCTATACCAGAGTAGATAACCCATTGAGTCGAATGTAACAGGATAGACAACCCATTCGGTCGTCTATCATAGAGTAGATAACCCATTCAGAGCAGAAACTTTATCAATGATCTGCCATAGAATAGATAACCCTTTTGGTCGTCTCAGGGAGAGTATACAACCCCTTTGATCATCTACTATAGACTAGATAACCCATTCGGTCTGATTGTTTTAGCAGAATACTTCTCCGTTTGACTGTAATATGGCAAACAACAAACAAATTCGAGTCTATTAAAGCCTATTACTACACCTCTCTCTTTTAGTTGTTTGTCTAAAACAAATCCAAGTCGAAAACAAACATTAACCCAACAACATACATTGCGCTCTGCGCGTTGCCATGACGACAAATGTGAAACTTAAACTTCCAGACCCACACACGCCGACCGACATACAACTTTGCACTAAAATGCAGTGTTAAGATATGCAACGAATCAAGTGTTAATGTCACGTCTCTGCCGCAAAGTCGGTATTTTTTTCGGTGTGATCGGCAGTTTCGATCACCAGTTTTGCACCTCTTATTTTTGCAGCAGCAGCAGTTCTTTGCTGAGGTTTACAGGTATTTTGCATTTTGCCAATATCCACTTACGGCGGTGGTGAACCTTAAAACTGTGAAGTTTCTTTCCCCTGCAAAAGGCAGCAGTATTTAAAATTGTTGGCACTATTTTGTTGTTGTTGTTGGTATTTTAGCATAAGCTAAGCTAAGGTGTAAAGTAATCGGGGTTTTAAGGGGTTAGTTAGGATTGAAAAAGGTTTATACAAGTTTAAACATAGACTGGGGAAATTGTTTTTTAAATTTTAGTAAGAATACAAATTAAGAAAAAAACTTGTGATTCTGCACATATTTAGGATAGACGCTTTCCAGTAATAAAGAATTTTTTTCAGTATAAGGACAATGAACTACCTGAATGTGTACCACAAATGTTGTGATAGGGATAAATACAACATTTTTGTGACTTTTAAAATTATTTTGCTTCACATATCATTTGCTTCAGATATCATTTCTTGTTACCTATCTGTACACAACCCCTTAAACTTTATACTTGTGCCTTTTTCCAAAATTCAAATAATTTTAATTAACAGTATTTGCCAACAAAAAAGTTTTTTAAGAATTTTTTCCTACCACGTCTAGCCAATATTGTCAAGTTAGCCCCTTTTTTCCATGTTTTGCTTTGACTTAAATTTAACACTGAGAATGACTTGTTTCTTTTTGTATTTAAGAAATGTTTTTATTCTTTTTATTATGAACCAAAAACAACAGAAAAAAATTATTATTTGTGTCTCTCTGCAAGGAAATAATGTATACATTACGTACGAGTATTTCTTTTTATATGTTAAAGCAATTTTATATAACGAAAAAAATGTCATGCATTTTTGTTATTTTGGAAATGACTGGTGAATTGTTTTCCTCGCATGGATCTCACATTACCATTTCTCTGATGGTGTTCATAACAATTTTTCTTCCAACGTCATTGCAAAGTTGGTGTGTTTTTTTCGCCTTTTTATTGTGTTTAATGTACTATTATGTCATACTTTGGAAATTAAAACCTAAAAAAGGTGTTGGTTGCCGTGTGATGCATTGTGATAATTATTGAAGCGCATTATTTAGGTTGTTTGGTTGGTCTTCAGGCAGTTTGATTTGCAAAAGAAATGAGGTTTCGCGAGAAAATCTACGTACAAGACATTTATAATGGAGTTGACATTTTTGAATTGAAATGAAAAGAAGTACCAGAGAAAGATATTGGATCGTCTACAATACACTAGCTGAACTACAGTACAGCAGATAACCCATTTTCTCCTCTATTATAGATATATTGTAGAGTAGTTAACAGGTTGGATCATCTCATGTAGTGTACATAATCCCTTGGATCGTCCTAAATAGAGAAGGTGAGCCATTGCGTTGCCTATTATAAAGTATACATCCCATTGAATTTTCAACTTTAGAGTAGATAACCCATTGAGTGGAGTTCTATAGAGTAGATTAAATAGATAACGCACTAGGTCATCTTCTATAGAGCAGATAACCCATTGTGTCGTCAACTACGAAATAGAGAACCCATTTAGTTGATTTATAAGAAATAGCTAACGCTTTATCTTCTCGATAGAAGATTATCTAATATCTTCCATCGAGTAGATAATCCATTATCTCATCAACTATAGTATATATATCCCATTGAATCGAGTTTTATTAAATAGATAACTCATTAGGTCATCTTCTATAGAGTAGATAACCCATTGAGTCATATTCTATAGATTAGATAACCCATTAGGTCGAGTTCTATAGTGTAGATAACTCAATGAGTCGTCTTCCATAGAGTAGATAATCTATTGTCTCGTCAACTATAGATTAGATTACCGATTAAGTCGCGTTCTATAGAGTAGATAACCCATTTTGTCGTCAACTATAGGTTATGTAATCCATTGAGACGAGTTCTATGATATAGATAACGCATTAGGTCATCTACTATAGAGTAGATAACTTATTGAGCCATATTCTGTAGAGTAGATAACCAATTTGGTCGAGTTCTATAGTGAAGATAACTCATTAAGACGTCTTCCACAGGGTAGATAAGCCATTGGGTCGTCAACTGTAGAGTAAATAACGCATTAGGTAATCCTCTATAGAGTAGATAGTCCATTGGGTCGACAACTATAGAATATATAATCATCGAGTTCTTTGCAATAGATAACACATTAGGTCATCTTCTACAAAGTATATAACACATTGAGTCATATTATATAGAGTAGATAACCAATCGCGTCATCCTCTGTACATCATCATGTCGTATTTAATAAAGCAGATAATCCATCGGACCGTCCTCTGTAAAGTATATTACCCATCGGTCGTCTTTTATGTATAAGATAACCTATTGGATCGTTCTCAGTAGGGTAGATAACGTATTCGATAATCTTCTAATATAAAGTTGATAACCCGTTGAATGATCCTCAATAGAGTAGATAACCCATTGGAACGTCCACCGCAAAGTAGATAACCCTTCGGGTCGACTTTTATAAAGTAGATAACCTATTGGATCGTTCTCTTTAGAGTAGATAACACATTGGGACATCTTCTATAAAGTAGGTAACACGTTGGATCGTCCTCTGTATAGAATATAATGCATTGGGTCATCTTTCATAGAGTATATGACCCGTTGGGCCATCTTATATAGAATAGATAACCTATTGAATAGTCTCCTGTAGAGTAGATATCCCATTGGGTCATTTCGCCGTATCGAATTGTCAATTTTTTTAATTTCGCTCTTTACATAATAAAGTAAAATTCCCCAAAACTTAATACATATTTCGCGGTAACTTTTAAGACTTTGCATGTTAAGCTTTAATTTACAAAATCATTAAAATATTTATTTAATATCTGCCAAAAAAAAACTCCTAAACACCAAAAGTATCAACTTTAGGGATTTATGTGGAAATCCACATTCAAACATCCAAATATCACCAAGCAAATGGTTATGAGTTTTTTTAGCCAAGCCTCCAAATACCTCAACCAGCATTAGTATCGTATAGTGTAGCATTTATCCATCCATCCATCTGTTGCCATGCTCCTAACCAGCCACTGATACTTGTACTCATATTTCAGCTGGCGCACCGCACCACAGGAAAGCTGTTTTAGCCCACAAGACTTTTTATTTAAAACATATTTTAAATGTAGCTACTGTGACTAATTTTTAGTTTGTGGAAATTTTACGGTTCAACTTTTTAGCTTATGTTAGAGCAACACTCAAGCAACATGTATAGCAACAACAAAAATTGGTGATGCCCTTTAAAATGAAACGTTTATTTTGCTAAAACTCACCTATCGACGTCTTGTCTGTAATCCAAAGCCAACAACAAAATTGAAGCATGAAATCTGGCGAAGAGCGAGAAAATCTTTGTGATGTTTTACTTTTTGATTATGGTCATGCCGGGCGCTGTTGACTGCTGCTGCTGATGATGGGATGATGCCGAGTGATGTCGGTTGCTGGTGTGGATGGAAAACTAGTTTTACCACATGCCAAACTAAAGGAAAATCTGCAACAAAACTGTTTAATAAAACCGATGTTAGTTTATTGTTAAGTGCTACACGCTACGTAAAAGGTGGTAAACACGAGAGCCCCAGACACGTCAAGCAAGGCAAACTAAAAAAGAAAAACCAAACTTTTCCTTTTAACAGATTTTCTTGGGAAATCTCTAAAGCAGTGATGGAGCTAGAGGGGGGATGACTGACTCACATGTATCTTTTATTACGATGTAGATAACCAATTGGGTCATCCAATGTAGAGTAGATAACCCATTTGGTCACCTAATATAGGGTAGATAACTCAGTGTGTCAACCAGTATAGAGTAGATAACCCATTGGGTCATCCAATATAGAGTATATTAGCCATTGGGTCATCTACTATAAAGTAGATAATCTATTGAGTCATCCAATATAGATTAGATAACCCATTGGGTCATCAAATATAGAGTAGGTAATATATTGCATCATTCAATATATTACACATTGGATCATCTACTATAAAGTAGATAACCCATTGAGTCATCCAATATACAGAGTAGATGATCCATTGGGTCATCCAATATTGAGTAGATAACACATTGGGTATATCCAATATGCAGAGTAGATAACCCGTTGGGTCGTCCAATATTCAGTAGATATCACATTGGGTCACCCAATATATATTAGACAAACCACTTGGTCATCCAATATATAGAAGATAACCGATTGGGTCATCCAACATAGATTAGATAACCCATTGAGTTATCCAATATAGAGTAGATAACCAACTGTGTCACATATAACCCATTGGGTCATTCATGTAACCCATTTGGTCATTCATATAACCAATTGCGTCACCCAATATAGAGTATATAACCCATTGGGACACCAACAAAGAGTAGATAACCCATTGGAACATTCAACAAAGAGTAGGAAACCCATTGGATTATCAAATATAGAGTATATAACCCAGTGGGTCATACAATATAAGTATTCCAATATAAAATAGATAAACCATTGAATCATCAAATATAAAATAGATAACCCATCGGATCATCCAATATAGAATAGATAACCCATTGGGTCATCCAATATAGAGTACATAACCCATTGATTCAACCAGTGTAGAGTAGATAACCCATTGAGTCAACCAGTATAGAGTAGATAACCCATTGAATCATCCAATATAAAATAGATAACCCATCGGATCATCCAATATAGAATAGATAATCCATTTGATCTTCCAATACTGAGTAGATAATTCAATGGGTCATCGAATATAGAATGTATAACATATTGGTTCATACGATATAGAATAGATAACCCATTGGGTCATCCAATATAGAGTACATAACCTATTGGGTAAACAAGTGCAGAGTAGATAACCCATTCAGTCAAGCAGTATAGAATAGATAACCCATTGAGTCATCCAATATAGAATAGATAACCCATTGGGTCATCCAGCAAAGAGTAGATAACCCATTGGATTATCAAATATAGAGTGGATGACCCAGTGGGTCATCCAAAATCGAGTAGATAACCCCTTGAATCTTCCAATATAAAGTAGATAACCCATTGAATCATCCAATATAGAATAGATAACCCATCGGATCATCCAATATTGAATAGATAATCCATTTGATCTTCCAATACTGAGTAGATAATTCACTGGGTCATCGAATGTAGAGTGTATAACCTTTGGTTCATACGATATGGAATAGATAACCCATTGGGTCATCCAATATAGAGTACATAACCCATTGAGCCAACCAGTGTAGAGTAGATAACCCACTGAGTCAACCCGTGTAGAGTAGATAACTCATTGGATCATCCGCTATAGAGTTGATAACCCATTGGGTCATCCAATATAGAGTACATAACCCATTGAGTCAACCCGTGTAGAGTAGATAAACGATTGGATCGTCCAATATAGAGTTGATAACCCATTGGGTCGTCCAATATAGAGTAGATAACGCATTGGGTCATCCAATAAAGAGTAGATAAACCCATTGGGCATACAATATAGAGTAGATAACCCATTGGGTCTGCTAGCAAACTGCTTGTTCGTCCTTGGAGGTTTAATGGTGGCAAAAATATTGCAACATTTCTAGAGACCCCTCTTTTAGGGCCACGCCCATGACTTTTCTTAGTGTTTGACGATGAAAACATGTTAACATTTATAAACAAATAATAATAGTTTCAAAAGCAGTCACATTTCTTTGTTACCAAGTGGAAAATTTCTTCCACAATACAGATAGTTTCAATGATAATGTCAGTTTTGTTGTTGTTGTCTCTCTTTCTTATATTAAGTTTAAGCTCCTCTTTACCCACTTCAAGTGATTTACGCATCCAAAGCATTGCAAATCATTGACTAGCAGACCAGCAGCTAGCTAGTCACTCCACAATGGAGATCATGATGATGATGCCGAGGAGACGACGTTGGCCATGGTGACGATGACGAGACGAGATGACTGACAGACGGACGGACAGAAGAAGAGAAGATTTTCTGCCCCAGCATCTTAATTGATGAAGACAACACAGACAACCTGTCGCAGTCACCAGTCACACAGTGATGGATTGTGGCATTTGGCTAACTGGTCACCATGCAATCAATTTCAATTGACTTTTAGACAAGGTTTAGAGAAACGACCAATAAGAGCAAAAATCACAGCAATTCGCAATTGATCAGGATTCATAGAAATGTAAATATTTGTATTACAAAAATTCCAATTCAAATTCAAATTGTAGTTCATTTTGTATTCAAACTCTCCATTAAATAATAACTACAAATACTTTTAATAACAGGTTTTTAGTTACTCCTATATTTTTTTCTTATACAAATATGGAAAGGTGGTATGTTAAAAATGTATAAACGATTTTTTTCTTTTTGTCTCAATATATCTTTAATTGTCATAGAGCTCTAGGCTACAATTTCTTGTGGTGATTTATGCTAATTTGCCTTTTGTTTTATTGCCAGGGAGACACCTAATAACTGTCAACATTTAGTAATTGTTGGTTTAAAATTGTGACTTTTGCTTCGAAAGAGAGAGAAAAAATGTGGTTAATTAATCGTTTTTATACAAAAAAAAAGTGGGCTTTTTCTTTTGCCAAGGAGTGCCAAATGTTGTTCACCTTATGTTGAGGCAGTCAGTTGTCATACATCATAATTTGAAAGTGTTAATTTAGCAGATAATAAAGTTGTGAAGGCAAATGCGTGCCTATGTCTTGAAAACCCACTACAAAGTTCTTTGATGGGGAATTGATCTATTTTTTTTTTTTTGATAACAGCGATAATTAAAAATGTCTAGTATATGTTAATTATATTAAAATTCTGCTGAAAATAGTTCTCTTATGCAAATTACAAGTTTTGTTAACTTATGGAGTATAGCTCAGATCAGATGAAGGTGTCAATGTTATTAGTTCCGTAATGAAAGGTTAATATTCTATTACATAAACTATGTTAATTTCAAGAAATACTACAAAAAGGAGTGGTGAATATTTTAAACCTGCTCTTATCAAAATAGCAATCAAATTAGAGCTGTTGGCATTACATCATCAACGTTTAACCATAACTATAAAAAATTTAAACGAAAATAGTCGTTTAACTCTTTCTTGTTTGAAGCGAGAATATTGTTTCTTTTTTGTAAAGATATAAAAAAAATTAAGCACAATTTCCTTTTACATATTATATTCTTATTTCGATAAATTTAACAATAACTTTAAATGCAACTATATCCATAGGAGTTCTTAAATTTTTATGGTTTAGCGCACGGTACAATTTAAAATCCGAATTCGCGAATAAATAATTCTCTTTTCATCTGCATTTAAGACGATTCTTTAGTTAGACTACTCTTCACACAGCCGTCGACTCAAACTTATAATTTAGATAGATTTAACAAAAGATTTAACAAATAACATTTAATTCAAATAAATCCACAGCAGAACTTAAATATTTATTATAAAATAGTCATTTGATTTGACACACGGAACAATTAAAAATCCTAATTCGCAAATATTAAATCTTCATTCATCAATTATGCATCTAAGGAGATTCTTCACCTGGTCTACATTTCACAGAGCCATTGGCTTTAACTTTTAATTTGGATAGAGTTTAAATAATACCTTTAAATGCAAATAAATCATTACCCTACAAATTAAAATCCCAAAAAGGAAGTCTTTCATCAATCATGCCCTTAAGCCTTTTTTCAGTTAGACTACATTTCACAAAGCCGGCAGTTTGAACTGATAATTTAGATAGATTTAAGAAAATAACTTTAAATGCAAATAAATCCACTGTCTATCTTAAAGGCCACCTGACATTTTCTTCATCACCCGATATTATGCTCCACAGATATCTAAGGTTCTTCTACTCAATTATAGAAATTGTGTAGCCAATGACAGATTCAAATTGTTCAAATTTTCATCTATATTCAAAAATATATTATTCATATATGAAATTCTACATCTGAAATTTGAACCTGGATTCGTAGTGGAGATAAAAATGCATAATTTGCCGAATGGCGAACAAATGTGATGCGCTGCAGAGCGTATATCCACTCTGGTTAAAGTCACATCTTATCTCATCATTCCGGCTAATTAAGACCGATCTACTGCAAACTTTGACTAGAACCATTCTGTCCCATCACAATATATTTCAGCCGCTTGACCACTAAACACCTGGCAATCATGCAACTGAAGCCATACTTCAGTTAGACTACATTTCACAAAGCCGGCAGTTTGAACTGATCATTTATATAGATTTATTAAGAATATAACTTTAAATGCAAATAAATCCACTGTCTATCTTAAAGGCCACATGAAATTTTCTTCATCACCCGATATTATGCTCTACAGATATCTAAGGTTCTACTCAATTATAGAAATTGTGTAGCCAATGACAGATTCAAATCTATAAACAAAAATGTATTATTCATTTATGAAATTCCCACATCTGAAATTTAAACAGGGATTCGTAGTGCATAATTTGCCGAATGTTGAACAAATGCGATGCGCTGCAGAGCGTATATCCACTCTGGATAAAGTCACATCTTCTCTCATTATTCTGGCAAATTAAGACTGATCTACTGCAAACTTCGACCAGAATTCTAATTAAACCTTTCGAACCATTCTGCCCCGTCAAAATACATTTGTGCTGCCTCTCCGCTAAACACCAGACAAATTAAAACTGCTTCAATCTGTTGCTCTCAAAATTTCTTAACTTATTAACTATTTATTGTAGTATTTCAGGACATATGAGATTCGTTTATAGACGGTTCCAAACTCAATAACCAAGGGTCTGGTGTTTTTTCTGAGGAACTTCAGCTACCCATTGCAAAAAGACTAGTGTTTAGTTTTATCAAGTCCCTGCAAACTATATTCCTGAATTCAAAAACTGGATTCGACTGTCGCAGATCTCTTAACTAGATGCCGAGATGTGACCCAGCCTAAGCTCCAAACGACCAGCTGTCATTATCGAGACCCGACGTTCTAGACAAAATAGGTATCAACATTTTTTCTGATAGTCAAGCTTCGATCAAGTTCCTGGAAACTATATTTCTGAATTCAAAAACTTCCCTCACCTATCGCAGATCTCTTAACGAGATGCCTGAACAGTTCAATATTGACCTGCTATGGGTGCCGAGCCACCGGGGCATACCAGGGAACTGCAAAGCAGATTAACTTGCAAAGATTGTGAACTATCTTACACGCTCCAGGGGAACTGGAATAGGTGGATATGTCTCTAGCGAACTGCAAGCCCCTTTTAAGAGATAGTGCCCTTACGGTAACAAATGACAGGTGGTCACTAGTCAGAAACAGCATACATTTTTGGCTGATGTGGCCCTGTCTAAACACCAAACGCCCCCGCTGTCATTACCGAGACCAGACGTCTCACTTACCGTGTCTGTCTCGTGGGGGCTCTACCAATTTGACGGCACACAGAGATTGAAGGTCTTGCAAAATGACTATTGCAGAAGCTGTGGATACGAAGAGGAGAAGAAATCAATAGAACACCGTCTGCGTCTGTGTCCCAACGCAAAGGAATATATTGTCTATGTGATCCTGTTATACGGGCTGCCACTCTTAACCTAAAGCAAAGACGGGGCTTGCCGTTGTGGCTGTTTTGAACTGAACAAATATGAAATTATCTTTGAGCGCCCCAGTAGGTGAGTTGGTAGCGTGCTCGCCTATGAGTTTGGGGGTCGTGGGTTCGATTCCCACCAGAGGATTTGTTCTGTCGCTGCATAATCTAGCCATATGGTCTTTGTAGCCCGGCTTTTCCTTGGACCGTACAATTAGAATATAAATTTACTTTGTATTGTAATTCATATAAATAAATGAAATTATCTTTGAAGAAAGGTGGGTCTTCTCCACCATCTATACATGCATTAGCAGTGTGTTTGCTATAGCTTCCGCTTCTTAGTATTTTTGGTAATTAACTTTAAATGCAAATATATCCATTATCCTAAGTTCTTGAAGTGAGTACAACATTCACGTTATTGTTTTTTTAGTCCCCCTCTTTAAATTTTGGGACTATTCCAATAATTCTTGATAAAGTCGACTGCTTCGAATTACTATTAGTTTTTATTCCTTAGTGCAAATAAATCCACACGCAAAGGTTGTTGAACTGTGTCACATCACTTTTCCGTTTTAGTCTGATTTAAGTCTGTTATCAAAGATAAATGCTTCCCTTTCCTGCTCTAATCTGCAAATAAAAACTATTTTAAATAACGAGTAAGGCTACAGTTTTAAAGACATTTCTTTCTTTTTCTACATTACTAATTTCGCAGCATATATTTTTTTACAATTTTGCATATACATATATGTTATGTCTTTAAACTTTATGGAAAATCTTAAAAAAAAAATATTTCTCGCTTCACAAAAAATGTATGTAATTTTAAATTGCATTGCAATCAAAAGAAATGTCGTGCATGCAATTAATTTACAATTGGCTTCCGTTGTTACTACAGCGCAGAAAAAATGTGAACATACAACAACATCTTAGTTTAATCAAAATATAATAAACAAAGAAGAAAACAAAGACGTAAAGTTCGTTTGTTAAAACATGATTACTCGGGGTTTCTTTGAGTGCACAGGTAATAATTTTTGAAGAATAGCAGCAGTCAAAATAAACCTCAGCTGACAGACACAACAATAAGAAACGATACCAGCAACAAACTAAACAAAATCACTTTCAATTTCAAAATGATCAAATTGAGGTAATAGTGTGGAACGAATATCTGCACCAGCCAAATGTTTTCTTTCGAACTTGGTCATGGGCCAAACTACTAATAGTTTTCGATAAGATGAACCTTTGACATATCATTCATAATAATCCCAAGATGCCATAAATACACTGAGATAATTCTAGATCTTGACTCAGGGCCCTTTAGGCTAGGCTTTTCAAATGTGGAGTCGAGAATCATGTCCAGGGTTCACTGTTCCCAGTCCAGCTGAGTCATTGAGAAAATGCAAGCTTTTATAAAACAGGCGGATAATGGCAATATATGCTAAACCTATTTGTACCGCCCTGAAAATGAACGAAACGAATGGCACAAGAACATGATCCATTTGAAAACTTTGTTATTGTTCTGAAAAACATTTTAAATTAAATTTAGCTTATTCAAAATAATAAATAACTTTAAATGCAAATAAATCCACAATTAGGCTTAAACATTAGGTTTATATTGTCTATTGATTCCTTCTCCACTTCGTCCGATATGGCAGTCAAGACAGACACAAGAGAGGCGTCCGGTCTCGATACCCTCCACCATAAGACGGGAGTCATTCCGTTTTAAATATTGATCTGCGGCCCCATAATGCATATACATATATTCTTGATCGTCGTGAAATTCTAAGACGATTTAGCCATGTCCGTCTGTCTGTTGAAATCACGCTACTGTCCGTAATAATGAGCTAGGTTGATCAAATTTGATAGAAATACGGGACGTTTGGGATTGCAAATTGCCCATATCGGTCAATGTTTTTATATAGCCCCCCCCCCCATAGATGTCGCTCGAAAATACGATTTTTGAGCCATAGATACCACATTTTTAAAGCAAATTTGTTGAGACTTTGCAGTTTGTATTCTATTTTGACAAGAATTCATCACATTAACAATTTTACAAATCGGTTCATATTTTGTTATAGTCACCCTATAGAGGTCGCTCCAAAAAAGCTTATTTTAGCCATAAATACCACATTTTCTAAGCATTTTCAGACAATTTTTTGCAGTTTGTATTTTATTTAGACCAGAATTCGTCACAGTACAAATTTTTTAAATCAGTTCATATTTTGTTATGGTCCACCTATAGATGTCGCTTCCAAAAAGGCTTGTTTAAGCCATAAACACCACATTTTCTAAGCAAATTAGCTGAAACTTTACAGTTTGTATTCTATTTTGGCAAGAATTCATCTCAATAAAACGTATACCAATCTGTTGATATTTTGTTGTAGTCCCCATGTAGAGGTAACCTTCAAATATGCTAATTTAAGCCATAAATACCACATTTTTCAGATGAAAAGTTTGGCTAAAGAATTTGAGTCCCAAAAATAGGCTAAAAATTTCAGCGTTCGTTTTTTTTAAATTATCTTAAACAAAGAGTACAATTCCATGATTTTCTCCATATCCAAAAATTTTCCATTAATAGAATTGAATGCAATCCATGGTGGATTGATATAAGATTCGGCAGGGCCGAACTTAACGCTTTTACCTGTTTTATTTTATTCCGGTATTTTAATACGGGCGACTTAAATATAGGGCATTCATATAGGGTCATGTTCGCTAAACCTATTAGCAGGGCGTCAAGGGAGCGACATTTCCTTAACAGCTGAGAAGCCCTGCTATAGGCTAATAAATGGCTCAAGAATCTGTTCCAATCTTATGCTTATTGTCCAATTGATATTATATTAACTTTTTGTAAAGACATTTCCATTCTCGCCATTCCTGACGGTTTCTGCTCTCCAAAACTCATTGACATTTCAAAATCGTCCCGGTAGAATAATAAATAACTTTAAATGCAAATAAATCCACATTGGAAGGTGTTATTCGAAGAGATATTTAATATTCGTCGGTTAATGACTATTCCACTATAATCATTTCCTGGTTTTTCGCATAATATTCTGATATTATTTTATATGACTTAGAAGAAAACGTGACAACATCTGGCATTGCCAGTACAAAATGCATAAACAAAAATAGTGCTGCCACTCGTTTTGTCCAATGTCAGATGAAGTCTAATAAAATTTGGGCTTTACAACACAGGAAAACCACTAAATCCTAAAAAAATATTTGGAAATGAAATTTCAATTTGAAAAACAATATAAATAAGTAAGTTTAAATGCAAATAAATCAATAAATGCATATTTCACCTTTCCGCTTCAATAATGTTCATTGTCTTGATGGGTTGTGTTCACACAATCCCAGAACCGCAACCAAGAAATTCAAGAAGGTTGATGAGGGCGTTGGGAATACGGTTCACAATAAAATATATTGTTTTGTCTACGAAAAAAATCTGTAGAAGTTTGTAATTTAATGCCGGTATTTTAATACGGGCGACTTAAATATAGGGCATCATATAGGGTCATGTTCGCTAAACCTATTAACAGGGCGTCAAGGGAGCGATATTTCCTTAAAAGCTGAGAATTCCTGCTATAGGCTAATAAATGGCTCAAGAATCTGTCGCATTTAAATTTTGTTTTAATTTATTTAAGAGAAAATTAAACATTTTCGAAATTTAACGGAGATAAAATAATAAATAACTTTAAACAAATAAATCCAGAATAAGGTTTGAACATTAAATAAACTTTTTTAATTACGTCTCGTAGATGTCCCATTGAAAGTTTATTTATTTATATGAATTACAATACAAAGTAAATTTATATTCTAATTGTACGGTCCACGACATCTGGTGGGAATCGAACCTACGACCCACAAACTCATAGGGGAACATGCTACCAACTCACCTACTGGGGCGCTAAACCCATTGAATGTTATTTTTCTGCAGTTGTTCCGTTTAAATTTTTTTACATTTAATTTAGGAGAAAATTTAAGGTAAAATAATAAATAACTTTAAATGCAAATAAATCCACAATGACGTTCGGACACCAAAGAACATTAACTGCAGAGAAGCCCTGCCAAAAATAGGCAAATAAATGACACATGAATATGTTCAATTTCAATTTCATTTTAAATTATTTAGGAGAAAATCATTCTACTAACATTATTCAAAACAATAAATAACTTTAAATGCAAATAAATCCACAATAATATCTGAACATTAAATACGTTTTTTTATAATTTAGTTTTATAGCATTGATAGTTAATTTTGTGCAGCAGTCCTTGGATTTTTTTAATTTATTTGGTAGAAAATTAAACTCGCCGACAAATATTACTATTTAAAGTAAAAAAAAAATAAGTTAAAGACATACATTATTGCTATTGAATTCTGAAGATGATAGAGTTGTGTCTATCGAAACTGCAGTCAATTCTACCAAGCAATTAAAACTCTCTACCAATTTTTGTATTTGTGTCTATTATTTTTTTGCAATAGACAGAAAGTAACTGAAACATATGGTCTCGAACCGAATAAATTCTGACTAAATAGTAAAAAATAACTTTAAATGCAAATAAATCCACAATAACGTTCACAATGACTGATATTTTCCGGCAGCGAATTACTCCTTTGTTTCTCTAAATTTTTCCAGATTTTTCTTTAGCAAACGAAGTTTTTAGACTTAAAAAGGTCATCTTCAGTAGTTTTTTGGTAGAGAAAAATACTTCTCTTCACAATTGTTTTATTTTATTCCGGTACACCCTTATCTAAAATATCTGCCCGTATGTTGCTACCGCTTGTTGCTATTAGGTGTTGTAAGTAGTTTTTGATTGGAATGTTTTTTATTTGGGGGGTTCCAATTCAATTTTATGACGACGGGGAAGACTGAAAACTGACGGTCAGGTTGGTCTTTTGAGGTGTTTTTTGAGAAAAAAAGGTAGTGGCACTTGGTGATTATGATGGTGTTTTTTCGGAAATTGATTAATTTTTTTCGCTTCGTGAAAACATTTGATTATGATGTTTGTGTGATGTTGGCGGTGGCGGTGGCGGTTTTCAAAGAGGTAACAACACCAATCATCACTGCCAAGATTACAAAGTGATTGCAAAAGTCGGGATGTTTACAAATCCATTTCGAAGAGTTTTTGCATGCGGTTAATTTGAATTTGATGGTAGTTTCTTTTCAGAGATTTACACTTCATCTTTTTCTTTGTAATTTAGAGCATTGTTAGTTTTGAACTTTCAATTTCTGCGTGATTGAATTTGGTACTTTGGGGTTTGTGGCAATAAAAGGGATGACTTGAGTTATAAAACAAATGTATACCAAATATGTTAGTCAATCATCTAGCAGAGTTGGCCTGTATTAAGGTGGTCTATACAAAAAATTTCACTGGTATCTTCAGATGCAGAAATCCCAACCCTAATTTAAAAATCTCTTTTTAAAGCCAATTATCAGATATTTCAGCTGAAATTGGTTTTTAATTTATTTATTTTGTAAATACTGCGGCCGGCCACGTGTTCTTCTGCAAGTCAAACGACAAAGTCTTATAGTGGGAAGAGGGCTTTAAAACTAATGACAAAATAAAAGAAATATTTTAAATAACATTTTAATCCGTCGCAAACCTATTTAGCTGACCATAACCCCAACTCCTCTTTGACCACAACATCTGGGGTTTTCCCAGCCGAAACCACCTCCGTTTCTCTGTTCATCCTTGCTACCCTCTCCCCCCATAATGATGTCTCGCTCAACTCTTTTATGAAAAATCATATCTTTGCCAAAAAAAATAATTTGTTAACTAATCGTACAATACGGGTATAATGACTGCATTTGATTGTCATCTCAATAACGTGAAAATAACATGCGTCCAGTGTTAACATAATAAACAATACTCCTCTCATGTGCTATGTGGTCAGATGGCGGTTGGTCGATCAGTCAGTTTTGGTTGCAAAATCACCCAAATCCAAAACCATAGCTAACGTATGGTGGCAGCCCGATAGGCAAGCAGTCATCTGGACATCTGATGTTGATGTTGCAACAATTCATGCCACCACCATCACATCACCATCATCTGAGTGGACTTTTTGGCGGTAATGTACAACAACGATGATATGCGCATAGTTATACGTTCATTTCGATATATGAAGTATTTGAGTGAACAAAGTGGAACTTTCACTAAAAATACGAAAAGCCCAAATTGCGATAAAAAAAATCGAAATTCAGTGAATTTTTCCGTTGTCTAATAATTGCAAAAATATCTCTGTGGACAGGCAGGCGACTGGACGACGCGTCGCCTAAGTCTTTAGGAGTCTAAGTATTTTTATTTTTTGGGAGAAAATTAGACATTAGAAAAATAAAATTTAAGTTAAATATTGACCTGAAATTTGTATTACACAATGATCATCGAAATTTGAAGATAGCCCCAGGAAAATAAAAATAAATTAAATTGAAAGAAGTTGATCGGAATAAAGCCCACATCACATATGATTATTGTCCAATCGATATTTAATTATCTTTTTAATAAAGACATTTCCATTCTCGCCATTCCTGATGGTTTCTGCTCTCCAAAACTCATTGACATTTCAAAATTGTCCCGGTAGAATAATAAATAACTTTAAATGCAAATAAATCCACATTGGAATGTGTTATTCGGAGAGATATTTAATATTCGTCGGTCGGACTATTCCACTATAATCATTTCCTGGTTTTTCGCATAATATTCTGATATTATTTCATATGACTTAGAAGAAAACATGACAACATCTGTCATTGCCAGTACAAAATGCATAAACAAAAATAGTGGTGCCACTCGTTTTGTCCAATGTCAGATGGGCTTTACAACACAGGAAAACCACTAACCCCCAATTTCACAACCTCCGGTTAGAGCTAACTCACAGTTAAAATATAAAAATTTCATACAATTTGAGAGCTATAACTGTAGGTTAGCTCTAACTGTAGGATAACCGGAGATTGTGGAATTGGCCGTAAATCTTAAAAACAATTTTTGGAATCGAAAAATCAATTCGAAAAACCATATATTTAAGTAACTTTAAATGCAAATAAATCCATAAATGCACATGTCACCATTCCGCTTCAATAATGTTCATTGTCTTATTGAGTTGTGTTCACACAATCCCAGAACCGCAACCAAGAAATGTAAGAAGGTTGATGGGGGCGTTGGGAATATGGTTCACAATAAAATATATTGTTTTGTCTCCGAAAGAAAATCTGTAGAAGATTGCAATTTAAATGCAAATAAATCCATGAATGTTTCTTCATATTTTCGCTATTGTCCAATGGTCATATTTCTTTCTCCTGGGAATATCACTTATCTTGCCACATCTACTCCTTTACTTTCTGCATTATTCCCACAATTCAAGAATCTATTAGCATATGACTTTAAGTGCATATATATTCACATTTGAAAAATGGGTTTCCTGATTCATGTTCAATTCTCTATAGAGCCCGCCTTCCATATGTTTTTGAAATCAATATTTTTTGGGAAAAATGTGTGTATTGCCCAGTACTTGGATTTTGAGCTACTCAGGCATCTCGTTGATATCTGCGGCAGTTGAGAGCTTTTCTTGAATTAGGAATACAGAATCCAGGAATCTAATGACAGTCTGGCTGTTGGAGTGTATATTTTTTCCAACCTTCAGATGAATGTTACATATACTCGTACATATAACTTTAAAAGCAAATATATATAGTTATTGTACCGCTATTAAAGTATGCAGAACTTTTCACTCCACTCGACATAAATTATTGACATTTACCGGTATATAACTTTAAGGGTAAATATAGCACAATCATCGTTTATTATGGCGATATTACAGACCATATCCAATTTTCATGTCCCACAATTTATGGGCCTACTTTTCATACAACCCAACCACATTAAAAACACTATTTCTGTCAATGGTTTCCGATTCATATATAACTTTAACAGCAATTATATTCACATCTGAATGTTATTTTACTGATACTAATGTTTACGCGAATTTTTCTTGTTTTCTAATAACTTTAAAAGCAAATAAATCCACAATTCTATTATCGTTGATCTAAATAAGTTTTAGTTAGCAGACCATATCCAATTTGCATGTCCCACAATTTCAATTTATGGGCCCACTTTTCATACAACCTATGGTTTCACATTAAAAACACTATTCCTGTAAATGGTTTCCGATTTATATATAACTTTATCAACAAATATATTCACATCTGAATGTTATTTTACTGATACATATTAATATTTACACGAATTTGCCATGTTTTCTAATAACTTTAAAAGCAAATAAATCCACAACTCTATTATCGTTGATCTAAATAAGGTTTAATTAGCAGACGAAAAAATGTGTTCTTATCTACTCTAATATGTTAAATTTGTTGAAATCAGCTGTTTATCAAACAGAGTTGATATTCTTCATTCTTATCGACTAAACACAACTGTGACCTTCATCTATGGCGACAGGTGATTTATGTGTAAATATTCCCATAGGAATTGGTCTACAGCGACCTGTCACTGATAATTATGTTATCTATTCGTTGCTGTCATCGTAAATAGCGGCAAATGTAATTTAATGTGTTTATCGATCAATGTTGTGGTCTTCTAAATTTTCGATTATAAATATTATACTGGAAAATATTTGCATCATTTGTTTAATGACCACTTTTCAACTTTCTTATACAATTAATATATTTTTTAAATTCCTATTAACTTTACCTTATTAATTATACCATTAATAGTCAACTATTACCTTGAAAATAAATTAATCTTTCCTTTTTCTTCTTTCAGACTTTACAGTCGTGCCCCACCATCAGTAGTTGTACTAACGAACCTGATACATTAAGTGCCAACAACGACTCTCTCCAGACCACCCCAGACAGTACACTACAGAAACCGACCAGTCTCCAGCAGCAACAACAGCAGCAGCAGGCTCTCAGCCCGCACCATCTACATCCCCACAGTCAGCTGCACAATTCCACCACAAATAGCGCCACCAGCGACACATCATCAACATCCTTTCACCAGCGTTTTGACTTCAGTCAATTAAAAGCCCGTCTACCGGAACTAAATTGTCTGCACAGTTTACAGCGCTATTGGCAACACAACGGCAACGGAGGCGGTGTTGACGCCAACGATCCAGCATCGGGGCCAAAAGATGAAGGTGGAAACTCCTTTTATGCCAATAATATTTTAGGTTACACCTTTGGCTATACGTTCAGTGGCAAAGACACCGCGAGTAAGAGCGACTCGGCCCGTGAGACACCCTTGCAGAAGTTCTATCGGCATCAGCAGCAAAAGAAAATGCCAGCCTTTCGTGGAAGACGTGGCTGGTGTGGGTGCTTTCAGGTGAGTTCTTGGATAATTTCAATTACGCAAAATAGTAAATCATGTAAAATCTTCATGTAATTATGTAATGATTTTATGGCGGTGGTTTTAATGATAGCCTTAATCCACTTCCTCTTCACTATTGTAACGGAAATGTTATGTCTGAGTGTGTGTTTGAGTGGGCGACGATAAACAGAAAGAACCTTTTGGTTTTGTGGTTTTTGGCAAAAAAAAAACAAATGCCCACGCAATAGTGGAGTAGCTGCAGTTTCAATTGTACATATTATTTGATTGCTTTATTTTTTGTGAGCAGATATTAGGGGTATTCATGTAAAGTAAGGTGTAATATAGCAAGCAGTTACTTTAAATCACAACAGTTCAGCAATAACTACAATTGAAACCACAAATCCGAGAAAAAATGTGTAGCGAATTTTAACTGTTAATATTGCATTAATTATTATGATTGCAAGATACTAGGAAGAATTAAGGAGTTTTTAAATTAATAGTAAATTTTTCGCATTTAGTTCAAGTCACAAACACAAAAGAAAAATTTTGCCATTATAGCAAACCTTCATTGCTCTGCAAATGACTTGTCTGCAATTACAGAAAATTTTCTGCTAAACGGAAGGTAAATTTTCAATCGGTTAATGGGGAATAACCGGACTACTTTTTCAGTTTAGTGCATTTATTTGCATTTAAAGTTAATTGTTATTTAAAGGCTTGGCTAATTATGTTCCCATTTCACTGTGGAAAATTCAGTTAATTTTTTCATCCTGTGGCAACGACGACATTTTTTCAGCTTTACAGCCTGTTTCTCTATGTCGAAGGAAAGCGATGCGAATTAAAAACAGCTGATTTTAGACCTACTATCAGATTTTAGACCAGTACCAGAACGACAAAGCTAATTCAAACATACTGGCTGATGCCAGTAAGTAGGTCTAAAATCAGCTGGTTTTTGTTCGCACCACTTTCGTTCGACATAGAGAAACAGGCTGTTAATTTCAATGTGGATTATTCTTGTGGAATTTTTACGATGAAAAAGGAACATAATTCCAAGCCTTAAAATAACAAATAACTTTAAATGCAAGTAAATCCACAATAGAAGGCACTAAACTTAAAAAAGCGCCTCAATTTTCCTCTGTCGTAATGGATCACTGTCTTATTGGACAGTACGCAGAGATACTGAAGGTCTTGGGATTTTTGGCAGATGTTGCTATAGCGAGGAAGATCAGGAATCAATACAACAGTTTCTGTTAGTGTGCTAACTTTCCCTAGTAGGCGGAAGGTTACTCTAGGCTCACATTTATTTGGGGAGAAAACTTTGCTGATCTTAACATCCGACAACTCTTTAAAACAATACAATACTGTCTCGCGGGCTGATACTCATGTTCGCTCGACTGAAGTGACCCATTTACTTCAAATTGTATACGTGGTAATAGCATTTCTTATCTCACGCTATGTTTGAAGATGGACCATATGGTCCAATCAATTGATACCTGTTCAACGTTATAAAATAATTCAAGTTTAAACAAAAATGTATCTTAATTCAAACAAAAATTATTATTTTTATTTTTGTATGTATTACGAGAAACCCATATGTTTTTTGATTCCTATAAAAAAGTTCATCGCAGATGACTTTTGTTAAAGAAAAGTTCATCGTAAAATTTCATGGAAGATGACTTTTCCTATAGAAAAGTTCATCGTAGATTACTTTTCCTATAGAAAAGTTCATCGTAGATGACTTTTCCTATAGAATAGTTCATCGTAAATGACTTTTCCTATGGAAAAGTTCATTGTAAATGACTTTTCCTATCGAAAAATTCATCGTAAATGACTTTTCCTATCGAAAAATTCATCGTAAATGACTTTTCCTATGGAAAAGTTCATCGTTGATGCCTTTTGCTACAGAAAAATTCATCGTAGATGACTTTTCCTATAGAAAAGTTCATCGTAGATGACTTTTCCTACAGAGAAGTTCATCGTAGATGACTTTTCCTACAGAAAAGTTCATCGTATATAACTTTTTCTATAGAAAAGTTCATCGTATATGACATTTTCTATAGAAAAGTTCATCGTTGATTACTCTTCTTATAGATAAATTATTAATGACATCGTTAATGACTTATTACAGAAAAGTTAATCGTTGATGACTTTTCCTAGTTCATCCTAGATGACTTTTTATAGAAAAGTTCATCATTGATGACTTTTCTTATAGAAAATGTCATCATTGATGACTTTTCTTATAGAAAAGTTCATCTTTGATTACTTTTCTTATAGAAAAGTTCATCTTTGATTACTTTTCTTATAGAAAAGTTCATCATAGATGACTTTTCTTATAAAAAAGTTCATCATTGATGACTTTTCTTACAGAAAAGTTCATCATTGATGACTTTTCTTATAGAAAAGTTCATCCTAGATGACTTTTCTTATAGAAAAGTTCATCGTTGATAACTTTTCTTATAGAAAAGTTCATCGTTGATAACTTTTCTTATAGAAAAGTTCGTCGTTGATGACTTTTCTTATAGAAAAGTTCGTCGTTGATGAACTAAAAAATATTTGTCTCCATCACTTGAAGGAGTTTTGTTATATTTTATTTAGTTGTAAATTTAGCTTGAATCCATCTATAATACGCTTTAGAAAAAAATTTAAAATATTTCGAAATTTAGTTTTAATATTTAAAGCAAAAAAGTAACATTCCTTGTTTAGCTTTGCTGTTGTAATCGATCCCCTTAAATATGTCGAGTACATACATAGTTGCATACATATTTAGGTTCATATATGAATATGTATGTATAAGCTTACATATAAAAATATTTTGAATTTTGCCTTACATTACAGAAAAACCAAACAAAATCTTGATAAGACCGAAAAACGCTAACAAAGCGAAATGTTTTTTTTGTATAGAAAATATCCACAGTTTAGTAGATAAACATGGGCTTTTTTCTGTTATTGTTATTATTATTATTATTATACGGACTAGAGGTATTCGCTCCCTCTGCTTCGCCGCCCGGAATTCATATCGATCCCCTTTCTGTGATACTCTGTACTTGATTTACTTTAAAAGCTATGGCAAATAGCCTTTGGTCACTTTTGAAATAGAAAAAATTGTTTGAAAAAACTCCAAATAATTTAAGTTGCAAACCAGCTCCGTTACAATCACTTTGTTCGTTTAGTAGTTAGTATGTTTTTTGGTTTGTTTTGCAAAAAACCGCAATTAATTGGTTATGCACTATTAATAAAGACTGAATTAATTCCAATGATAAGCTATGCCACCGCCCTATACTGTAGTTATGCCAAATAAAAACCCCTTCTACTAATAGATTGTTACCATAATTTGCCGTAATTAACAATTCCCTTTTTGTTTTATTATCCGAACAGGATGATGAACCTCCCGAGATCTGTGTGGTGGAGGGGGCCTTTACCCTACAAACCCTGACACCTACACAACCCATGCCTTCGGTGGATGAATTGGATACGAAATTCGCCGAACTGGTGGAAGAATTGGATTTGACGGCTCCCAACAAGGAGGCCATGCTGAGTTTGCCTCCCCAAAAGAAATGGCAGATTTATTGCTCGAGAAAGTCCCCTTTGGACACAGTAGATGGCAGTCCGGCCAGCAATATTACCCAACCTCCGACAGCCGAAAATTATGTGGAACGTCTTAAAGATTTGGTTTTACACATAGCCATCAGTCCGGAAGATTCGCCGTGCCATGAGTACAATGCTCGCATTGAAAGCCATACACATTTCCTGGATGCTCTCAAGACAGCCTTGAGGACGTCTACTCACAGTTTTGTTTTGCGTTTTGTCGAATTTGAGGGTCTGCCAGCTTTGCTGAATCTCTTGCAGAAAATGGACATACGAGTGGCGAATAGTCCTTTGCATACTAGTCTCATAGGCTGTATTAAAGCTTTGATGAACAATTCGGTGAGTAGTCCCAACACTTCCTCCTTAAAAACCAATTTTTTTAACCAAAAATTATTTTTTTCCTTCCTACACAGACGGGACGTGCCCATGTCTTGGCCCATCCCACCTCAATTGATACTATAGCTCGTTCTCTGGCCGCCGATAATATTAAGACCAAAGTTGCGGCCTTAGAAATTTTGGGTGCTGTGTGTTTAGTGCCCGGTGGCCATCGCAAGGTTTTACAGGCTATGCTTAACTTCCAAGAATTTGCTGCCGAGCGCACCCGTTTCCAGAGTATAGTCAATGATTTGGATCGCTCCACGGGCGCCTATCGAGATGATGTTAATTTGAAAACGGCCATTATGTCTTTCATTAATGCCGTTTTGAATTATGGACCTGGACAGGAGAATTTGGATTTCCGTCTACATTTACGTTATGAGTTCTTAATGTTGGGCATTCAGCCTATAATCGATAAATTAAGAAAACATGAAAATGAAACCTTGGATAGGCATTTGGTAAGTTCAAAATTTTATACAGAATGAATAAATTTACAAAGCGATGTACTTATTGTTTACCAAGAGTCCTATCTAATACTGTTCTTGTTTTAGGACTTCTTCGAAATGGTCCGTGCCGAAGATGAAAAGGAATTGGCTCGCAAATTTGAGCATGAACATGTGGACACTAAGAGTGCCACCACCATGTTTGACTTCCTGAGACGTAAACTTAGTCACTCGCCAGCCTATCCCCATTTGATTTCCTTGCTGCAGCATATGCTTCTGCTGCCTTGTACGTTTTCCATTGCTCCCAAAACTCTGTGTTTAGAATTTTTGAATAATTTTTCTTTTCCTTTAAAGATACCGGTCACTGCACTCAGCATTGGCTAATGTTCGATCGAGTGGTCCAACAGATTGTCCTGCAAACCGAGGGTCGTCCTCGCAGTGACATTGACACAGATGATCCTAACAAGGAAAAAGAACCTGTCTCCCCGGTGCATGATCCCGATGTGGCTCCCTTGGACATTAATGTCTCCAAATTGGTTCATTTACTGGTGAAGGAAGAAGAATTGACACAAGCCCGCAAACGGGCTGATGAATTGGAAAAGGAGAACTTCGATATACAATCACGTTTAGCGAAAAAAGAACAAGAATTGGATTTGCGTATGCAAGAAAAAGAAGATCTTGAGACGGGTCTGACGCGCATGCGTGAACGTTTGGAAAAGGAATCAGCCAACCACTCGCAGGCGGTGCAAAGAGCCCAAACGGCCGAAATGAAATTGGAAGATATGCAACACAAGCTAATGACGGAGCAACAAGAACGTGCCCGCCTCGAGCGTTTGGTAACCGAGGGAAGTATACCCGACGACCAGAAAGTGGCTGGCCTAACAGGCTGTAATGGACCACCAGAGCCATCGATGAAAATTGTGCCTCCTCCACCACCACCAATGATGGCTGCACCACCACCGCCGCCACCATGTCCGGGACCACCGCCACCACCTTGCCCAGGACCCCCACCACCACCAGTGATGACTCCGGCAATGGGTAAGTTGAGATTTAGGAAAAAAAGACATCAACAAAAAACTATTCTATAAGAAAAGTCATCAACGATGAACTTTTCTATAAGAAAAGTCATCAACGATGAACTTTTCTATAAGAAAAGTCATCAACGATGAACTTTTCTATAAGAAAAGTCATCAACGATGAACTTTTCTATAAGAAAAGTCATCAACGATGAACTTTTCTATATGAAAAGTCAGCAACGATGAACTTTTCTATATGAAAAGTCAGCAACGATGAACTTTTCTATAAGAAAAGTCACCAGCGATGAAATTTTCTATAAGAAAGTCATCAACGATGAAATTTTCTATAAGAAAAGTCATCAACGATGAACTTTTCTATAAGAAAAGCTATTAACAATGAACTTTACTATAGGAAAAATCATCAGCATTGAACTTTTCTTAAAAAAAAAGTCATCATCGATGAAATTTTCTATAGGAAAACTAATCAACAATGAACTTTTTAGGGAAAAATCATAAAAAAAATAAAACGTTTTATTAATTCATCTTTTCTTTCTTTCCCCCTTAGCACCTCCTGCTCCCAAACCCGAAGTGGCCAAGAAAAATGTTCCACAACCCACAAATCCTTTGAAAAGTTTCAATTGGTCCAAATTACCCGATGCCAAGGTTCAAGGCACGGTCTGGAGTGAATTGGATGAATCCAAATGGTACAACAATATTGAACTGGAGTCGATTGATAAACTTTTCTCAGCCTATCAAAAGAATGGAGTGGCGGTAAGTTTTCATTGTGAAGAGGGAAGAGAAGATTTAGTTACTAAGAGATTTTTGTTACCAAATTTAGCAAGTGCCCGATGGCTCCATTGAGGATCTACGCCTAATGGGCAGTAAACCACGCAATAAGATTTTATCTGTTATCGATGGCCGAAGGGCTCAAAATTGTACCATACTCTTGAGTAAACTCAAGATGAGCGATGAGGAGATATCCAAGTATGTAGAATAACATATATTAGAATAGTAAATGTTTGCATTTCTAACTGAGATAAGTAATTAATATCATTTCTCTTTTCAGAGCTATTTTGTCCATGGATTGCAATGAACAATTGGCCTTGGATATGGTGGAGCAATTGTTGAAATTCACTCCCTCCGCGGAAGAAAGAGCTTTATTGGATGAGCACAGTGAAGATATAGACTCTTTGGCAAGAGCTGATCGTTTCTTATATGAAATTTCTAAGTAAGTTTTATTATCTTTTATGCAAAAATAAAACGAAATTATTTTTTTTTTATTGTTTTTAATTTCTCTTCTTTTAGAATTCCTCATTATGAGCAACGTTTAAAGAGTCTGCACTACAAGAAACGTTTCATGATCACCGTGAACGATTTGATACCACGCATAACCAGTGTAATGGAAGCCTCAAGAGAAGTGGCTCGTTCGAGACGCCTAAGAAAGTTGCTAGAGTTGGTCTTGGCTTTAGGTAAGACAAGTTTTAATAATAATAATAAAAATATATATAACTATTTTTTATTTTAAAATTATTTCGTTTATTTTCTTGTGTTCTCTGTAATTTCTTCTAGGCAACTACATGAATCGAGGCGCTCGCGGCAATGCCTCTGGCTTCCGGTTGGCTTCTTTGAATCGTTTGGCCGACACCAAATCAAGTGCTGCCAAAGGCACCACCCTATTACACTTTTTGGTTCAGGTTATCGATAAGAAATTCCGTGATTTACTTAAATTGGAGGAGGATATCCCTCATGTCCGTGAGGCTTCCAAGGTTTCATTGGGAGAAATGGATAAGGATATACAAATGCTGCGTACCGGTTTGGCGGATGTGGCTCGTGAAATAGAATTCCATCGTTCTTCGGGTCCCGCGCAGCAGGGAGATCGTTTCTTGCCCGTAATGCGGGAGTTCCATGCCCAGGCTTCGGTACGTTTTGCCGAATTGGAAGATAAATTCCAAGATATGAAGACACGATTTGATAGAGCTGTACGTCTATTCGGCGAAGATGGTTCGGTGTTGCAACCCGATGAATTCTTTGGTATTTTTGATGCTTTCCTAACAGCCTTTGCTGAAGCCAAACAGGATAATGAGAACTTGCGTAAACGCCAGGAAGAGGAGGAAAAGCGGGCCAAACAAGATGCCGAAATGAAGAAACGCACCATTGAGCGTAAAAGCAAAGAGGGGCTCATGTCTTCGGTGGCCCGCAATTTGGGCTTAAAGTCCTCCAATGGTCCAGCGAGTCCTGCCAAAGGCGATAATAAAGGAGAATTTGATGATTTGATTTCAGCCCTTAGAACGGGTGATGTTTTCGGTGAGGATATGGCCAAATTCAAAAGGTCGCGTAAAACACGTTTAAGTAACGGCAGTACTTCGCCTCCACGGCACGGAGTGCATCGGGAGGAAAGTCGAGAACGCACGGTGAGAAGACAGTGAATGCTTAATTAGGCGAAAAGGGATAAAAGCCCCGATTTTTCGTTGCTATTTTAATTGATTATAAAAATAAACGAGTTTTGTTAAATGATTGTATAAATTTTGAAAAAATTAAAAAACAACTTAGTTATATTTGTAATTAAAAAATGGAAAAAACGAAATTAAATATTTGTATTTAATTTAGGTTATTATTTTAGAATTTAAGTAAAAGTTTAAATTTAAGAGAAAATAATTTTTTTATGATTAAATTAAAAAAACTTGTAATGAAAGCATTAAACCAAAATTAATTAAAAAAGAAAACAAACAAAATATTTATCACAACCCTCCCCACACACACACACTCTTACTTACACTTTTGTATTAATAACACACATAAACTTAGTTTAAAATAACAACAAAAAACAACCAACAAAAACTGTTTGTATGTATGTATTTCTCGTTTGCTGTTCTGTTTGAATACAAATAAAAAATCTATATATATTATTATTATTATTACTATTACTATTATTATGTTTATCATCTAGCATGGAAAACTAGAACTAAGCTAACTAACAGCAACTTATAATAATAATTTGTATATGTAAAGCTAAGCCCTCTCTGAAGGAGAATAATATATTAGAAACTATATATTATAAAAACAAGAAAAATAATAAAAGAAAAATAAAAAAATCAAATAAATCCAATCGCAATTCTTTAATTAATTATTATAAAGGCTATGTAAAAAGAAAACAATTTTCTCTTTTACAAAAAAAATCAAATTGTATGTAAACCTTTTTCATTTAGATCATTTAAATTAATTAACATTTATTTCTACTATTTTATTTATTTAAAATTTCTAAAAAAATTTCTATAAATAAAAATTTCTAAGAAATGTTCTTTAAATAAAAATTTCAAAAAAATTTTCTATAAATAAAAATTTCAAAGAAATTTTCTATAAATAAAAATTTCAAACAAATTTTCCATAAATAAAAATTTCTAAGAAATTTTCTATAAATAAAAAATTTCTAAGAAATTTTCTATAAAAAAAAAATTTCTAAGAAATTTTCAAAAAAAAATTCTAAGAAATTTTCTATAAATAAATAAAAAATTTATAAGAAATTTTCTAAAAAAAAATCTAAGAAATTTTCTAAAAAAAAAAATTCTAAGAAATAAAAAATTTTTAAGAAATTTTCCGTAAATAAAAATTTCAAAAAAATTTTCTATAAATAAAAATTTGAAAAAAATTTTCTATAAATAAAAATTTCAAAGAAATTTTCTATAAATAAAAATTTCAAAGAAATTTTCTAAATAAATAAAAAATTTATAAGAAATTTTCTAAAAAAAATTCTAAGAAATTTTCTGTAAATAAAAATTTCCAAAAATTTTTCTATGAATAATAATTTCAAAAAAAAATTTCAAAGAAATTTTCTATAAATAACAAAATTCTAAGAAATTTTCTATAAACAAAAAATTTCTAAGAAATTTTCTGAAAAAAAATATTCTGAGAAATTTTTTAAAAAAAAATCTAAGTAATTTTCTAAAAAAAATTCTAAGAAATTTTCTTTAAATAAAAATTTCAAAAAAATTTTCTATAAATAAAAATTTTTAAGAAATTTTCTATAAATAAAAAAAAATCTAAGAAATTTTCTATAAACAAAAAATTTCTAAGAAATTTTCTAAAAATAAAAAATTTCTAAGAAATTTTCTATAAATAAAAAATTTCTAAGAAATTTTCTGAAAAAAATATTCTAAGAAATTTCTTAAAAAAATCTAAGAAATTTTCTAAAAAAAATTCTAAGAAATAAAAAATTTCTAAGAAATGTTCTATAAACAAAAAAATTTCTAAGCAAATTTCTAAGAAATTTTCTATAAATAAAAAAATTCTATGAGAATTATGTTTTATTTTATTATCTATTTTATTTATTTTATTTATGTTATTTATTTTATTTATTTTATTTATTTTATTTATTTTATTTATTTTATTTATTTTATTTATTTTATTTATTTTATTTATTTTATTTATTTTATTTATTTTATTTATTTTATTTATTTTATTTATTTTATTTATTTTATTTATTTTATTTATTTTATTTATTTTATTTATTTTATTTATTTTATTTATTTTATTTATTTTATTTATTTTATTTATTTTATTTATTTTATTTATTTTATTTATTTTATTTATTTTATTTATTTTATTTATTTTATTTATTTTATTTATTTTATTTATTTTATTTATTTTATTTATTTTATTTATTTTATTTATTTTATTTATTTTATTTATTTTATTTATTTTATTTATTTTATTTATTTTATTTATTTTATTTATTTTATTTATTTTATTTATTTTATTTATTTTATTTATTTTATTTATTTTATTTATTTTATTTATTTTATTTATTTTATTTATTTTATTTATTTTATTTATTTTATTTATTTTATTTATTTTATTTATTTTATTTATTTTATTTATTTTATTTATTTTATTTATTTTATTTATTTTATTTATTTTATTTATTTTATTTATTTTATTTATTTTATTTATTTTATTTATTTTATTTATTTTATTTATTTTATTTATTTTATTTATTTTATTTATTTTATTTATTTTATTTATTTTATTTATTTTATTTATTTTATTTATTTTATTTATTTTATTTATTTTATTTATTTTATTTATTTTATTTATTTTATTTATTTTATTTATTTTATTTATTTTATTTATTTTATTTATTTTATTTATTTTATTTATTTTATTTATTTTATTTATTTTATTTATTTTATTTATTTTATTTATTTTATTTATTTTATTTATTTTATTTATTTTATTTATTTTATTTATTTTATTTATTTTATTTATTTTATTTATTTTATTTATTTTATTTATTTTATTTATTTTATTTATTTTATTTATTTTATTTATTTTATTTATTTTATTTATTTTATTTATTTTATTTATTTTATTTATTTTATTTATTTTATTTATTTTATTTATTTTATTTATTTTATTTATTTTATTTATTTTATTTATTTTATTTATTTTATTTATTTTATTTATTTTATTTATTTTATTTATTTTATTTATTTTATTTATTTTATTTATTTTATTTATTTTATTTATTTTATTTATTTTATTTATTTTATTTATTTTATTTATTTTATTTATTTTATTTATTTTATTTATTTTATTTATTTTATTTATTTTATTTATTTTATTTATTTTATTTATTTTATTTATTTTATTTATTTTATTTATTTTATTTATTTTATTTATTTTATTTATTTTATTTATTTTATTTATTTTATTTATTTTATTTATTTTATTTATTTTATTTATTTTATTTATTTTATTTATTTTATTTATTTTATTTATTTTATTTATTTTATTTATTTTATTTATTTTATTTATTTTATTTATTTTATTTATTTTATTTATTTTATTTATTTTATTTATTTTATTTATTTTATTTATTTTATTTATTTTATTTATTTTATTTATTTTATTTTTTTTATTTATTTTATTTATTTTATTTATTTTATTTATTTTATTTATTTTATTTATTTTATTTATTTTATTTATTTTATTTATTTTATTTATTTTATTTATTTTATTTATTTTATTTATTTTATTTATTTTATTTATTTTATTTATTTATTTTATTTATTTTATTTATTTTATTTATTTTATTTATTTTATTTATTTTATTTGTTTTATTTATTTTATTTACTTTATTTTTGTCTTTTTTAATTTAATTATTTTATTTTTAATTTAGATTAAATTATTTTATTTTTTAGTACAAGCCTCATATTCCTTAACTAAACTACGATAAAGTTTACTTATTTTAGAGTTCTGCTGACACAAAACCCCTCCACCTCTAAGCAATTGATGCTGTTGGCGATTTATATCGCCCACACAGAGCCAATTGGAGGTTTTGGGAAAACGCCAGCGCCAAAACTTCAATCCCACCGCTTGGGACACAGCCCATTTGGAGTGATCCTGTGTGGTTTTAAAATCCAAATTGAAATCTTCAGATTGTATACTTTGTATATTGTAAACCTTATCATTACGTGAACAGTTGGAGGCCAAATTTCCCGCTCCATTGCGCCATGTCTCAACCAAGAGATTGGTATCCAAGCTGGGAGCCAAAAAATCCTCATATAGTTCTTGTTGAAATCTGCTAGATTTGGCAAAGGATTTGAAGATCGTACCCTCCAAAGAAACCAAATTTAAAACATTATTAAAGGGCGGCAATTTAATCCAATCCTTTTGTATGGCTTTTTCCAAAGTAGGAAATTTATTTATTAAAATTTCCGGCACTCGATGATAGTAGATATTTGGCTCATTGAATAGCAACTGCTCGCCCACTTTTTCCATTTCAGATGCAGCCAAGGAAACACAGAGCAGGCTTTGGCCATAATGAGCTCCCGTCGAGGGATATTCATATTTTGGTATAGCTGGAAATTTGGGTACAGAATGTATTAACCACAAACCACCCGTTTCACCATCGCTAGCCACTACTCCTTTAGTATGACCACCATCAAAAATAACCGTGCCATTGGGGAACTCATCATTATAGGCCAGCAGCAAAACGGAGTCATTAGCAAACAAAGGTTCTAGAGTTAAGGCAGGCATTGACAAGGATTCATTCATTTTGTAAGAAGAAAAATGCCAATTCTCAAAGGATTTACTGGTGACAAACAAATAATGTAAACCAGAATCATCGGCAGATTTATTGTGTTTGGCACTATAATGCTTAGGCAATTTGTACAAATAAAACCTAAAAATATAATAGAGGAAAATGAAATAAAAATCTCTTCGAATTCATTCCCATAACTCACCAATCAACATTTTCTCCATTTTCATCTTTACAAGAAACCTTAAAGGAATTCTCTTTTTTATCAGCTTTTAAACAGGCAGGTAGATTTACTAACATTAAAAGGACAAAAATCCATTTCACAACAACAATAAATAACATTCTTTGTTCTAAAAATGAAAATATTCAGGGGCACACACAGATCAAGCAGAGAGTGAGCGCGGAGTAGAAACTCTTGTTCTGAGCTCTGACAAAACTAAACTGAGAGTTGAGCTAAACTGAGCTCAGCTAAAAAAATCAAAATACTGATTAGGGAATTGCAACGGATAACAAAAAGAAGTTCGAGCGCAATAAGCATGTCAACAACAACAACAATACACACATCTAGAATTACAATACAAAAGGGCATTAAAATATATGAAGGCTCGTAGTTTGAAACAGAGGCGTAGCTAAATAAAAGTGAGATTGAATTTTCCTTGAAAACTGAATATATCGTAGTATTAGTTAAGATATTCCATATTTTATGTAATTTAAAAAAAAAAAATAAATGAAAAATCAGTAAAAAGAAAAGTAAATAAATTAAAAAAAATAAATTAATTAAATTAAATATAATTTTGAGTAGTTATCTCAACTGTATTGTACTGTCATTTACTGCATTGTCCATAAGGCTTCAAATTACTTGTTTAAATAAATAAATAAAATAAAATAAATAAATATGTAATAAAGTAATGAATAAACAAGTAAGAAAGTTTCAGTCGGGTAAACCGACTGAGGTATACCCTCACTTTGTGAGTAATGTAATATTGAATATTACTCGAATTATTCTGTCAATTTGTGTGGGAGGTACCAGAAGGGGTTTATCAAATACACTTTTTTTTGCTGAACATTAGATACTTTAAATTCATTGCACTGTGCCGACTTATAAGCATTTATGTGCACTGGTATAAACGTTATGAGACATTAAATTGTGGTATGATTTGGGCATTTTGTGTGGGAGGTACAAAGAGGGGCGTGGCAATAACGCCCATTTTTCACAGGGCTATAGACACTATAAAAACATTACACTGTAGAAAATTTCAAGTATTTTTATACACTGGTTTTAATGTTATAAGCTGTTAACTTTTGGTGCAAAAAGGTACCTTTGTGTGGGAGGTACCAAAAGGGGCGTGACAACAACACCCATTTTTCCCTGGACTGTAGGCAATATAAAAGCATAATACTGTACAAAATTTCAAGTATTTTTATACACTGTTATTAATGTTATAAGCTGTTAACTGTTGGTGCAAAATGGTGCATTTGTGTGGGAGGTACCAAAAGGGACGTGGCGACTTCGCCCATTTTTCTCGAGTTGATAGCGACTAATAAGCTAATACTATGTGTGGAATTTTAAAAGATTCGAATAAGTAGTATAGCAGTTATTAAAGAATCAATATTTCACAACATTTTAACCCTTTGTGGGAGGAGGTACTAGAAGGAGTGGACCAATATGGCCCATCTTCGAACTTAGCCGGAGATAGAAAAAAATATTACCACATACCAAATTTGAGGTCAATCGGTTACTCCTTTCGAGAGTTATCGTGCGCACCAGCCAGCAGACAGACAGACAGACAGACAGACGGACGGACATTGCTCATTCGACTTAAAATGACCCAAAACGGATTTCCTCCGAACATACTTGGGGTTTTAGGTCACTCCTTCGACGTGTTACACTTTTTTCCGTAGCAAATGATATATACCCTCGTCACACTAAAGTGAGGGTATAATAAAAATAATCAGGCGCAGATATTCTCTAGAAATCAGTATTTTGGAAAACATAGCATTTATAAAAAATTACCCTTTTTATATTAAATTTTAACTCTGATTTTAACTGATTATTTTTGAGGAATTTTTGTTTTTTTTTTTAATATTGCCGTTTCAATAATTTCCCTAGAACTCAATATTTTGATGCCGTACTTCACTTTTTAATGCCGTACCATGACTTTTGCCCACCGTCACTTTAGTATGCAATCACCAGCCTAAAATTATGCTTCGATATCTGCATAAAACTTCTCCTGATATTAGCAATATCGCAAACTGGTGTCGGTATGCAATCACCAGGGTTGCCATATTCTTTATATCAGGTGGAGTTTTATACATATATCAATGCATACTTTTCGGCTCTAATATCAACCAGCCTAAAGCTAAAGGTAAGTACACACGATTTGCAGATCGGACAACATTGCCAGAAAAATGGCGGAAAAATGCAACCCTGTGAATTTACAACCGTGTGAACATACAATTTTTGTTTTGCAACGTTAGCAGAAAAGTCATTGCGAGATAATTTGCAGATTGTTATATGTGCGAAGTTTATGCATGTGGCAACGGCGCCATTGCCAGAAAAACATTTTATTTGCAACACTGTCTATAATGTATTTTTATTGGCAATCCTGCATATACATATTTACAAAATATATTGTAAATATATGAATTGACAGTTCAGACGATTGCAAGAAAACATTACAATTTCATATATTTATATATGAAATACTTACCTTCAGCTTAAGTATACACGATTGCCAGATCGGACAACGTTATCAACCCTGTTAAAGTGCTGCAAATGTACGGACAGTGACAGATTGCTAGGCAAAGGTGATTGACGGTTCAAACGATTGAAAGAAACCCTTACAATTACTATAATTTGTAAATATTTATATGCAGGATTGCTAATAAAAATATTTTAAAGACAGTGTTGCCAATAGAATATTTTTCTGGCAATGGCGCCATTGTCACATGCATAAGGGCATCTCTTAAATACCGGTGCGTCCTGCGTCTGTCAAAGTGTTGTTGTATGCACAGAAAACAATAGGATGGAATTTGAGTTTGACAGACGCCGTACGCATTCACTGGTATTTAAGAGATACCCTAAACTTCGAACATCTAAAAATCCACAAATTATCTCTCGATGACTTTTCTGCTAACGTTGCAAAACACAAATTGTATGTTCACACGGTTGTAAATTCACAGGGTTGCATTTTAAGAGGACATTCATATTAATTTTCAAAATAAAGGCTTTTTTAAAAAAGAATACACAAAAGCAGCCATAAGATAACTACATGTATTCCATTAAAATTAATAGATAAGTTGATTTGTCTTATCTCTAAAATTCTGATCTTTTGAATGTTTTTTAATTCCCAAACGAAGGTAACCTTCCACTCTAGATGGCGATGAACGTAAATATTTGAAAGATCACATCGGAATTTTATTTTAAGAAGAGTTAAAGTTCCCCTTTTGTCTGTTCGTGCAGCATATCGGTATATAAACTATTAGTTCTTTGTGGAGTATGTTCAGCAACTTTTTAGGCCAACATATTAAGGCCAATATTTTTACTGTATATCTCCGGGCCCAAAAATGATAACAAAAACCAACAATGATCACATTAACACCAAGAAAAAGTCAATTTCCAGTCAGAAACATCCTTTCAGATACCGATATGCTGCTAACTATACTTTATTTAATGTCCCTCTATACTTGAGCCTCTTCACACCGGAACATATTCCCCCTAAAAGTATGCCAAGCTTAGTACATTCCCTGCAGCCAAAATGACTAGTTTGTATATAGAAATATACTAGTTGCTTTTTACTTCAAACTAGTAACATATCTGTCCTTTTTTCATATAACGAGGTACCATGCAAGTACTGTAAAGCAGCTCAAATAATCGTTTTTGCTGACAGAGATGCGAATGGGTTTGCATACCATCACTCAGGGTATATGTGAGTATGTCTGCATTTACATACTTTTTTTAAGTATTAAGTATACTTATCGGCGTTTTGTAGGCGAGAGAGGCAGTCGGAAACGGGGGGAAAGAAGTATGCCGTACTCGTACTTATCGTACTCATCGTTTTGTGTTTTTCGTTCGCACTTCGGAAACAACAACAATTCACATAGGGAAAGCCGAAACAAAACAAATGAAAATAAGTATAAGTATTGAAAAAAAAGTACGTGTGTGAACGTAAATACTTTTTCAAAAGAGAATAAGACGATAAGTTACTTAAAAAAAAGTACCATGTAAATGGGGACTATGAGTATGCATATAAATGTCCCTGATATAGCAAAGACACATATGACTTTGACTTTTTTCCTCTCACTCACACATATCACATGTCATCGTAGCATTTCCTGATTTGTTTGTTCTCAATTAGTTTTTCGGAAAATTGCATATCGATCGGTCGTTTTGCTGTGACAAGTGTAAAAAAAGATGGATAAATTAAGAAAAGGTGTCCAAAATATTGAAAAATGTATGCCACAATATTTAACAAAACACAACACGATTAAAAAATAAAAATAAAAACAAATGAAAGACGCCACAAAACCAAAAACGGTACTTTACCCGCAAATAATACATCGGACTCCTCCCCTCGTCCTCCTTTACTTTTCTTTAGTTTTGGTTGGACATGTATGAAAATAATTTCTTGCAAATTGCTTTCATATATCATACTCGTACCTGTTAGGTAGACAAAGTATGAACAAAATATGTTAGTGTATTCATATGTGCGTAAATCTGAATATGAACATTGGAAATCATTCCATATTACCCACGTACTTTCTTTTTCATTTTGATTTTTGTTATATTTAAAATGTGAAATTTGCAGAAACCCAAATACGACCTCACTTCAGTTGAAATACCAGACCTAGACTCGTATTTGGATTCGGATTTAGATGCTGCAATGACATATAACTATGACCTAAGCTCTGTAGAAATACCAACTCTAGAGTCATATATCAATGCGGCTCCTAAACCTTCATCACATCTGCTTTCGCTTCAATCACTATCGCCTTCATCACCTCAGCTTTTGAATGCATCTCCTTCATTACATCCGTTACATCAGCTTTTACATCCATCGCCTTCATCACATCCGTCGCCTTCATCGCCACAGCTTTTGAATGCATCTCCTTCATTACATCCGTCACATCAGCTTTTGCATCCATCGCCTTCATTACATCCGTCGCCTTCATCACCTCAGCTTTTGAATGCATCTCCTTCATTACATCCGTCACATCAGCTTTTGCATCCATCGCCTTCATCACCATTATCACATCAGCCTTTAACATCCACTGTCGATGAAGACATTTCATTATCATCTGCTGTCGAGGAAGACCATTCAATTTCAACTCCGGATTGGAAACGGTTCCCGTTTATACATGAAGGCATAAGTAATTTGGAACACTTGCAAGACTTAGCAAATTCTTTGTCGCAAAAGGACAAGATTGTATGTCTTTCATGGGACGAATTAAATATTCAACCAAAAAGTCATGCTACAGTCATGCAAATTACAGGAATAGCATCTGGTTGGCAGTATATGATCTCGTGCCATGCACATATAAGAAAAAATAGCGAACTGGCTAACATCGTACTTCAAACGATAATAAAACCCGACATGCTAGGATTCAAGGTTTGGTGTACTTCCTGCGACCAATGTTCAAAAAATGTATCATTTTACGAAAGCGAAGGGTCCTTTAATAATGTCGGTGTGGTAATTTTGCCAAGCAGCAAATATGTCGGGGATATTGTGTGCTTACATGATCTTGTGCATTTAGTACATAAAACCAAATGCTTTGTGTTAAAAAACAACGATAACTTTAATGCAAGTTTAATAAATGTGTCAGCTGCAAATGTACCCCAATCATCATTTAGTACCGAACCTTACTTTTGCGACAGTGGATTAGGAACAGTGGAAATGTCAGCATCATTTTTCGCAGAAAATTTGGTAAGCGAAATGGAGGCAAATCAATCAGCAGATGACTCTCGCGCACTCACAACAATACAGATTGTGAAACACATGGTGAAAATGCTTCACACAAATAAAATAGTGCATATGGATTCCAAATTACTATATAGAAATATAGACACCTTTCTAGATCCCCATATACATTTTTTTTCGAACCTGCACATCAATGTTCAAGTTATATTCGACACCGTCAGGTATGAAGTGGATATCCCAACGAATTTATAATGAATTTGGAGTAGTTGAAATTGCGATTGGGAAAATGTCAACAATTGGTTTGGAAAATGGATTTTGTTTTCTAAGAAGATGCACTCGTCCAACCATTGAATCTGTTGAATTCCTATGTGGACGATGCAATACCATGAATTTTGCAATAGATCCTTCCCTATTCATGGCAGAATTCAACGAAAATTTGTCACGGAGGCGTTGGGAAGGTTATGTAAGAAAAAATGGTGACCTGTTGATTTCTATCAAGTCAAATATTGTCCGGTAAGTTTGAAAAACAGAAGTAAGAACATTAATTGTGATTCTGAGATAAACCACTTTTTTCGCTTCTTTTCATTTTAGATAGTCAAAGTGGCCGCCACTTTGCATGATTTGGAAACTGAATGCCAATAGTGGAAGACGACATTTTTTAGACAGAAGTGATTTATTAAACATGGACTATTCACATATTCTCTGACTGTAGTCAGTGCAGCTTTGACCAGAACAATTTTCATTATTTCACTAATTGTTAAAGTTCCTTCCAAAATATAAAAAATAATTACTAAGAATTACTAAATTGTATTCTATTTTTAAGATACTGTTATAAAAACATTGTATTTGAACATTCCAAATGCATTCTTCATTTTTATTGTTATTTCATTAAACAGGGTGGGCCTAAAGAAACCAAGGGGTGTAAAAGTTTAATAACTTTTTCGTTTATTAATTTTTTTTTATTTTTTCTTCCAGATTATATAATATGCAAAAGGCAATTTTTTTTTACACTAAGTATGAAAAATAATGTCTCTTAAATGATGGGCTCAGCTCAGCTTCGCACTGATGGGCTCTTTTTAGAGCATTTTCCATAACACCTTTCAAAACTTGTGGCTGTAGCGTTCGAATTTCTGCAACAATGTTTGCCTTGAGTTCAAGGATTGTCTCTGGCTTGTTCACATACACCCGCTCCTCAAATAACCCCAAAGAAAATAGTCGGGTGCTGTCAAATCTCAATCTCAATCAAAATGTCGACGATATGCTCTTTGCGTTCAAATAATTGATCTCTGGTTTAAATAATAAAATTCTATTGTTCTGGTTCTCCGTTCAATTGTGAACCATTATAAATTCTCCAAGTGTTGTCTATATAATCTGAAAGAAAAATAAAAAAAAAATTAATAAACGAAAAAGTTATTAAACTTTTATACCCCTTGGTTTCTTTAGGCCCACCCGTAGTTTGTATTTAAACTAAAGCAAAAATTTAAACCTATGATGAACGAATTATCCATCTTTTGTGGATAATTATATATTAATAAACAAAACGATAACTTATTAATCAAAAGCCTTTTCATTCAATTATTTTTTTTATTTACATTGTTAAAATAACCGGAGTTATTATCTAAACCTATTATAAACATAAAAAACTTTTTATTATCAATATATAAACTAAAAAGGTCAATGTTAACTCAAATTAAAAAAAAAAACAAAAAAGGATAATTAAAATTTTTTTTTTTTATAAAAAAAACTTATTAACAATATAATAAAAACTTATAAATAACTAATAAAATTCTAAATAAATGAATGAAATGAAATATTAAATCTAAGAAGTAATTAACGGTAATTCAGGATAATTTAAAACAAACAAAAATACAATTAACAATATAAAAACAAAAAGTTAACTCAAATTAAAAAAAAAATACTTAACAATAAAAAACTAAAAAGTTAACTCAAATTTCACAAAAAAAAAGAATCTTAAATTAATTTTTTTTTTAATTAAAATATTTCTCTTCCAAATTGGTGAACATTTTTGAAAATTCCACCTTATGTTTTAATTCCGCCAACTCTATCTTCTTCTGGGTCTTTCTTTTTAACATCTCCAACTTGTGGCCATCCTCGATCTCCATCATTTGAATTGTTTTTTTTTTTTTGGATGATATACCACTCCTCGATATCCTGATTTGGAGATGGCAAATTTAGTTGAGATTGTTGCTCCTGCCTCATCTCCTTACTCAGGGAAATTCGCAAATCGGCCATCTGTGCCCTATGTGCCCTCAACACATCCTCCATTTCCTCCTTGTGTTTTTGGACAGCTTTCATCATCGCCGCCTCATGGGCTTCCTCAAATTCTTCCCTCATTTTTTGTATTCTATTTTCGTTGTGGGAAGCCTGTTGCTGCAATAGCTCGCTTATAACAACTTCCAATGTTGTGTTGTCTGTTGTGTTGTCTGTGGTGTTGTCTGGTGTGTTGTCCGTTATGTTGTCTGTTGTGTTGTCCGTTGAGTGGTCCATGTCTGTTGTGTCAAGTGGTATACTGTCCGTTGTGTCGTACATGATCATATCGTCTGTTATTTGTAGTGTATTGTCTGTAGCGTCTTGTGTGTATGTATATGTGTTGTCCGTGTTTGTGGCATTGTTTGGTGGAGGGTACATATACGCAGCTGGCTTGGCGTATGCGGAGTTCGGACACCGGCTCACGCTCAATCGCACCCTGTGAAACGAGAACATATCATATCATTGTTAGAGAATCTTTGTATTATTTTTGATAAAGTGCATTCTAGTTAAGGAGGTACGTTTCAAAACTTGACTATTCCATTGCGACAGAACTGATTTTTTATTTCTTTCTTTGTTTGGTAGCATTGAATTCGAAGCTCTTCGAAAATAAAGTTGTGCGAAATCCGTAGGACTAGTATTATCGTCTTTATTAATGCACCAAAAATTCGGGTTCAATACGCAGGGCCATAGTATTTTCTCACAATGTGCAAAAACATAAAAAGTGGTATATTCATGTTTTGAAAAGTAACTACTCAATTCATACCGTCATCAGAAACGAAAAAATGGCGTAACAACAAGAAAAATGGAAATTCAGTTTTGGAAGGATTTCGGTACACTACATCAAAATGCACATACTGACAAATGGGGAATTTATTAACAAAATTCAAAAGGGCCTACAACAAATTGTTTCATTTTTCATAGTTAAAAATTCCTAATTATTCATATATCGTCATCAGAAAAGAAAAAGAACCTATCATCATATTTCAAAATTTTACAGGAGAAGAAAAAAAAAACAAATAAAATGAAATGAAAAGTACTATAGTTAGATAATCAGGGTTGTTGTGGAATCACAAATATGAATATATATGTAACTTATCGCAAGCACATGTTAATAGAACAGGAATATAAATTAAACGCCGCTTTTTTTTTTTTTTTTTTTTTCCCTTCATAAATCATTTCTATGTCCCGATTCACACGGGGTAATTCGGTGTTTGCTAATGCAAAACTGCAAACTTTTTGCTATTACAGCAGAAAATGTGCTGTATTAGCAGAAAAAATGTTTGCTAAAAATTAGCAGACGTTGTTTGTTATTAATAGCAAACTATTTTTTTGGGTGTAGAACAGTAACAACCGTTAAATTCTACATGCAAACAAAGCTATCGGAAATTTCAGGAAACTGTCCCAATTTGTTTTTAAATAAAAAGCAAATAATCGAATATTGTTGAAAATACAGCAGTCCCTCCTCTATAATATTTCTCGCGTTGAATTATGGCGTATGTACATTTAGGAGCCTTATGATGCAGTGGCCTAGTGAAGTTTAAGGATCGTCAAATGAAAATGAGTTCAAATTTGTGATCATCATTATTCTCGAATTTATATATGTACATATGTACATACATATTTTTGGTAAGTTGACAAATTTTTCCATATACAATACGCAATCAGCCATCGAGATACGCAATCATGATTAAGTCCAGGACCACCGAACACCCGTATCCACCTAGATAATATTCAAATGAAAGAGAATATTCATTTAATGAAATATATGCATACAAAATATTCGGTCTTCTGCTTACTTAGGGGTTCAAATCCAGAGCCGCTCTTGCGATTGTGTCTTGGGGCTTTCTCAGCGTGTGACAATCCAGTTCCATTTTCTTCGTTTTATTTCTGAAAACTTTTCCTTAAGAAAAGGTGGTCTCTGACAACTTTTCCTTAAGAAAAGGTGGTCTCTCATAACTTTTCCTTAAGAAAAGGTGGTCTCTGACAAATTTTCCTTAAGAAAAGGTGGTCTCTGACAAATTTTCCTTAAGAAAAGATGGTCTCTGAAAACTTTTCCTTAAGAAAAGGTGGTCTCTGACAACTTTTCCTTAAGAAAAGGTGGTCTCTGACAACTTTTCCTTAAGAAAAGTTGGTCTCTGACAACTTTTCCTTAATAAAAGGTGGTCTCTGACAACTTTTCCTTAAGAAAAGTTGGTCTCTGACAACTTTTCCTTAAGAAAAGGTGGTTTCCGAAAACTTTTCTTTAAGAAAAGGTGGTCTTTGACAACTTATCCTTAAGAAAAGGTTGTCTCTGACAACTTTTCCTTAAGAAAATGTGGTCTCTGACAACTTTTCCGTAAGAAAGGTGGTCTCTGACAACTTTTCCTTAAGAAAAGGTGGTTTCCGGCAACGTTTTCTTAGAGAAATGTTGCCTCTGACAACATTTTCTTAGAAAAATTTTCTCTCTGATGAGTTTACCTTCTGAAAAGGTGGACTCTGACAACTTTTTCTTCTGAAAAAGAGGTCTCTTAACAAATTTTACATAAAAACAGTTTGGCTTTACCAATTTTTAAGTCGAAAAAATTATCTGACAACTTCTCCTTATGCAAGTATCTCTCAAGAAATTAATTCCACCCTTTTGTTTAATAAAGAAAAAAAACACAATTTGGTTTTTTTTAATTTTTGTGTAACAATATATTTTTGTAATTCTACTAAAAAACTACACAATATTTACATACAATGTTTCGAATGGTATTCTATCCTATCTGTCTTGTTTCATTTTAATCTTACGTTTCAAACTCTTGACCAGCATAATATTTTCAATATTTTTCTTGGGTCTTTTGGCAGTTTTCCCTTCATCTCCTCCGTCGTCTCCATTTTCCGCCAACTTTTGTTTGCTGCTGTCTTCGCTGCCATGCCTTCTTTTAAGCTTTTCGTGTATTAATTGTTCCATACCTTTCGTTTTTTTAAAATGAGGATCTGTGGGATCTATATTGAATTCATGGGAAGTGAAGACAGCATTAAAACGTTTATCACCCACATCGAGTTGGAAATTATCTTCCACCGTTTTATTGGACTCTTCAATGGCGGTTTTGGATTTCTTCAATTGTTTTCTACGTTTCTTTTTAGATTTCGTGTCCTGTTCGCTTTTCAAAATCTTTTCCAAGCTAAAATGTTGTTTGCCTTGTTCCTCCTCATTGTCGTCGAGTAAGAGTTCTAATTCCTTGGCCTGTTTTTCATCTTCTTCCTCCTGTTCAACCTTTAGTTGTTTTTGTTTCTTTTGTTTTTCTTTGCGTTTTGCCTTGGGATCTATAAAATCACCATTGGCAAATTCTTCAGCAAAATAGGGGTCATTCATGTCAATGCCATCAGGTAAAGAGTCCATATCTGATTCAGATTCCACACCAAGTGATTGTTGCTTCTTTTTCTTGCGTTCTTCTTTGCGTTTTTTATTCTTCTCATTCCGTTTGAGGAGAACTTTTTCAATGGGTGTCAGTTCCGATTTAGGTTTTCCCGCCGATAACTCTTCCTCTTGGTCTTTCTCATCGTTGTCGTTGTTGGGTTCATTAACTTCCCAGGTGAATTCCATGCCATTTTTCTTTTTCTCTTTTTCCTTTTGCTCCTTTTCATTGATTTCGGCCAATAAGGCTTTGTATTTATTGATGACTTCTTCTTTCTTTTTGGACTTTTTCTGTGAGGATTTGCCCGCATTTTCTATTGAGTCATTTTTCTTATTCTTTTCCGCGGTTTCTTGAGGCTCTTCGTCTTCTTCCTCCTCATCGGCTTCTTCTTCACTGCTGTAAGCCACAATTTTCCTTAAGTCCTTGTCACTGATACCATCCATTTTGCCCGAGGATAATTTATCACCCAATTCCTTTCTATCCACTGCCGTCTCATCCCAAGTCAAGTCGACTTTAGCCTGCTGCAAAGCTGTTGTGGTGAATTGTCGCGGTTGATAAGTGCTGATGTCTGGCATTTCTGTACACACATCCGAAGGTTCATCTTCATCGAAGGTGGTATCATCAGGTATATAACGCAGATCTACTTTTGTTGCCGAACTCTCATATTCGATGCCATCACATTCTTTATAGATTTTGTCGGCTGTCTCAACGCTATCGAGTTCTACTACAGCATAATAGTAACGCAAACGATTTAGTTGATATTGTCTTAACTTCTCCATGTGATAGTCGTCGCCTTCTTCGGCATCACTGTCCTGGGCCAAAGTCAAGTCATCTTCACTATCTGAAGAATCGGCTTTTTTACTCTTTTTCGTATTGACGCTTTTATCCTAGAAATGATTGAAAACAATTAGTGTGGTTTTAATGTACATAAAATATTGAATGGTCTAACCTTTTCGTTGACATTTCTCGAGTCTTTGTCTAGCCCCACTAATTCTGGTGGCCCATGCAACTCTTCCGCTTTCATGCGTTCCTTACCAAATTCCGAAGCATATATTTTAACACTATGAATTGAGCCTCCTCGTGGTAAGAATGAGCTAAAGAGAACCATCAAGTCGATAGCCCTAACACGATCCCAATCCATATTGCAGACAGCTAACCGGCGAGTGGACTCATCGGTGGTCTCAGCATCATTATCCAATTCTCCCCATACATGATCAATGTACATTTCGGGATCTTCATCTTCAGAGGATTCTTCATCACTTGAGGAATCCGTTACAAGACGTCCCTCACCACGAGCATAATCAATATCGGGATTTAATAAACGTTCCCTCAAAGTCTTGGGAACTTCTTCATCATCACTGGTCAATGCATCATTTTCATCCACATCACTTAGTTGCATTAAAGCCTTTTCTTCTTTCTCACGTTCTTCCTCCTCTTGCTCTGATTCTGAATCTTTCTCGCGCTCAGCTTCAGTTTCTTTCTCTTCCTCATCCTTTTCTTTGTCTTCCTCATCGTCATCTTCCTCCTCACTAGAATTCAATTCATAATATTTCCTCAGATCTTCGGCATTGCTTTTATTTACCCGACGACCGTATTTGTCCACTGTGTATTTTACTTTGAATTTATCATTTGTGAACATTCCCTCGAAGCGTTTATCAATTTTAACTTTTCTTTGAACTTTTGGAAGATTTTTGAAGCGCGGATCGGATACCAAGTGCTGGAAACGTTCATCCTGCCAAATTCCACTACCTCTATGACCGCCGCCGCCGCCAGATCCACCACTTGAAGATTTCGAGTTAAGATTTTGTGTTTTGGATTTATTTAGGGTTCCTCCTTTCGCTTTCACTTTATCCTTAGCCATAATTATTTTGCTTTGACTCAATTTTTTAGACAATATTTCAATTTTGAATGTTTTTGGCGACGAAATGTTGAAGAAAATGACAGTAAATAACAAAACTGCTGTCGCACGTGCGTTGAAGAGTTGCCAGATAGGGCAAACAAAATTGTTTGAAGGGATTATTGCATAACAATAAAGTTGATAAAGGCCGCGATTAGTTCAAAAATGTATAGTAACGTTAGACGTATCGTAAGACTAGAGAATATGTGTAGTTATTGCCATAAACGTAAAGTATCATAAGTTGTTGAGTATCAGTTGGTGTATTTATTCCAAAATGATTTATTTATTAGGCGTGTTTTCGTTACACCATAAGTGCTTAATTTGTATGGGGAGCTAAGCACTTTTAAGCACTAATAGTTCCCGATGAAGTTTGGTGCTTGTGTTCATGTCTTAATCGAGTATGATGTTGCCAGATTGGGCACCCTATATTTAGCAATATGGCATCCCATTTTTGGAGAGATTTTATCAATTATTGTGAATTAACGGGAAGAAGAAGAACAAGAATGGGAAATTATTTTAATATTTGCAAAAGAGTGTAAACAATTGAAAATAGAATAGTAAATATATGTTTTATAAGTATTTTTCACGAATTTTTTGTCTGTTTCGCACTGTTCTTTCTTCGCAACTCATGACACCATTGCTACCAGATAGTGAAAATCCGCCACTTATTGCTTATGTGCCAGTTAGTGGAAGTCAGTTGTTTTCGTTGCAAAGTGCTAAACTAAAAGTGCTAGCTTGTAACGAAAACATGCCTATTATGTCCGTATTCACACTTGCAATTTTTCCCCGCTGAATTGCAGTGCTTGTGGGAGAGGGACGCAGTCGGTAAGGTGGGAGAAAAGAGTTTTCCGTACTTGCAATTTTTTTGCAATGCGTTTTGTGCTTTCTTTCGCTGTGAAGTGGTGATTTTTTTTGGCATTTCAGGAGAAAAAAGTCTTCCGTACTTGTAATTTTTTTCAATGCGTGGTGAGTTTTTTTTGGATATTTACACATTCCTTTTATTTAATATTCGTAGTTTTGTGCTCGGTTCAACATATGTAAATTTGTGCGACATACAAACCTATTCGCAGAATTTTCACCAATAAGATGAAACGGTGATAAATGTAAATCGTTTTAACATATGCGTATATCCCATTAAATAACCTAATTCAGAACGTAGCGCGTTAGACATTTGCGGACGTTAGTACGAAAGTGTTGTCATAAGAGTATAAAAAGCTGATTTTTTTTACAAAAGCCAAAAAGTGGCACAAAAAAGCGAAAAGGGGCACATTTAGTATCAAAAAATAAAAAGGGCGCAAAAGTAGCACGGCTGAAAAAAGGGGCAAATATGCCACTTTAGTCGCACAACGGTAACCCTTTTTGTGTGTCTAGTTACTTAAGGTAAGTACACACGATTTGCAGATCGGAAAACATTGCCAGAAAAATGGCGGAAAATGCAACCCTGTGAATTTACAACCGTGTGAACATAAAATTTTTGTTTTGCAACGTTAGCAGAAAAGTCATTGCGAGATAATTTGCAGATTGTTATATGTGCGAAGTTTATGCATGTGACAACATCGCCATTGCCACTAGCACTTTTCGTTTAGCACTTTGCAACGAAAACAACTGACTTCCACTAACTGGCACATAAGCAATAAGTGGCGGATTTTCACTATAGGCGTGTTTTCGTTACACCATAAGTGCTTACTTTGTATGGGGAGCTAAGCACTTTTAAGCACTATTAGTTCCCGATGAAGTTTGGTGCTTGTGTTCATGTCTTAATCGAGTATGATGTTGCCAGATTGGGCACCCTATATTTAGCAATATGGCATCCCATTTTTGGAGAGATTTTATCAATTATTGTGAATTAACGGGAAGAAGAAGAACAAAAATGGGAAATTATTTTAATATTTGCAAACAGAGTGTAAACAATTGAACATAGAATAGTAAATATATGTTTTATAAATACTTTTCACGAATTTTTTTGTCTGTTTCGCACTGTTCTTTCTTCGCAACTCATGACACCATTGCTACCAGATAGTGAAAATCCGCCACTTATTGCTTATGTGCCAGTTAGTGGAAGGCAGTTGTTTACGTTGCAAAGTGCTAAACTAAAAGTGCTAGCTTGTAACGAAAACATGCCTTATCTGGTAGCAATGGTGTCATGAGTTGCGAAGAAAGAACAGTGCGAAACAGACAAAAAAATTGTGAAAAGTATTTATAAAACATATATTTACAATTCTATGTTCAATTGTTTACACTCTTTTTGCAAATATTAAAATAATTTCCCATTTTTGTTCTTCTTCTTCCCGTTAATTCACAATAATTTATAAATATCTCTCCAAAAATGGGATGCCATATTGCTAAATATAGGGTGCCCAATCTGGCAACATCATACTCGATTAAGACAGGAACACAAGCACCACAGCACAAGCGTGTTTTCGTTACACCAATGCTTAATTTGTATGGGGAGCTAAGCACTTTTAAGCACTATTAGTTCCCGATGAAGTTTGGTGCTTGTGTTCATGTCTTAATCGTGTATGATGTTGCCAGATTGGGAACCCTATATTTAGCAATGTGGCATCCCATTTTTGGAGAGATTTTATCAATTATTGTGAATTAACGGGAAAAAGAAGAACAAAAATGGGAAATTATTTTAATATTTGCAAAAGAGTGAAAACAATTGAACATAGAATAGTAAATATATGTTTTATAAATACTTTTCACGAATTTTTTGTCTGTTTCGCACTGTTCTTTCTTCGCAACTCATGACACCATTGTTACCAGATAGTGGAAATCCGCCACTTACTGCTTATGCGCCAGTTAGTGGATGTCGGGTTTTTTCGTTGCAAAGTGCTAAACTAAAATTGCTAGCTTGTAACGAAAACGCCTATTAGTTTTTTATTCATTCAAAAAAGTTCACTAATTGGTATTTCCTATCGGGTCATCAACATATCATAACAGTTGTCAGCTGTTTCGTTAACCTCACTCTTTTTGAGTCTCTTCTGTGTTCGTTTTCTCCACATAATACAATTCAACAATTCCTGTAGATCCAGGAAAACTATTGAATTTTCAATAAAATAGACCATTGACACCAAAGAAAACAATGTTAAATATCATAAGACGCTGTTACAATCGCAAGCCATGTCCGAATCCTATTCACAGGGCCAGATACTTCAGCAAGACTAATGCGGCGGGATCACAAGGTAGGGTTCAATGTTTTATACACAGATTCCACATCCTAAGCTCCGGATTTTGTTAATTTTAGCCTCTAGACCTTCTTTCGATGACTTCGTCCGCCAGAGACAGGAACAAGCAACGCGCAGTGTTGTGGTACAAGTTAGTTCGGAGAAATCATTCCCAGAGTTATACAACTACTGCCGTGATTATGGGAATATAGTGGGTGCTTTTCATTATTGTGTGAGACATGACGATGTACAACATTACATTTTATTGGAATATGAGAATACCCAACAAGCCGCAGCCGCCATAGATTCCTCGGCCTACAATGAAGATCTTACGGGTGTACCGGTAAGATCGCCTTTCTTGTGGTTTAGAGCTACAGGCAGAAAAACAGTACAACTTGATAACAGCTCTGGGACGAAAATGAACCTTGCTATATTAGATGGCAATAGTATTATGGAATTTGATACATTGGTGGGAACGCTGAAAGAGTCCCATAATATTGAAGAACAGATTTCTCTGCTGTATGAGAAAACAAAATTAAATGATTTGGGCATACGTTTACGTTTCCTGGCCGCCTCTCAGGTTCAACAAGCCATCTCAGGGATGTTTCCCTTGGCAAAAGCTTTACCATTTGGTTCTTCGGTAAATGGTTTTGGTAAAATGGGCTGTGATTTAGATTTAATTCTACGCTTGGATGAGGAATGCAAGGGACCTAATGCCAAAACGAAACCGGAGTCACGTTTAGTCTTTCACACCAAAGAGAATCTAACTAATGGACGTTCGCAAACACAGAGACAAATGGAAAGTATTGGTGATATGTTGCATTTATTTCTACCCGGCGTATGTCATGTGCGGAGAATTCTGCAGGCAAGAGTACCGATAATCAAGTACCATCACGAGCATTTAAATTTGGAAATTGATCTGTCCATGAGTAATCTGTGAGTATATGACCCTTTTTTTTATACTGTTTTAAACTGCGTATTTGTTGGATAATTCTTGATGTTTATTTAAAACTCTGTGCTATTTACTGCATCATTAGAATTGAAAGTAAATATGTTTGAAATTATGTGGAAGACGAATGGATTGTCTCTTTCGAATCCATGTACGCGACAAATGTCCTGATATCACAAAGATATACTATATAAAAGTTTTTATTTTTCGCTCTTTCGAACACATTGTAACAGATGCTTAAATGTTATTCATATGAATGTGAATGGATTCTTACTTAAAAATAAGATACCACAAAGATATATATACAAGTTTTTATTTTTCGCTTTTTCGAACGCTGTGCAACAGATGCAGTTCTTTGATTTTTAACAGGCCACTTGTCTTCAGTTCCGAGAAGCTTAAATGTTATTCATATGAATGTAAATGGATTTTTATCCGCACTCGGCCAATTACCCTTGGCCACAAGACCATAGTAGATTAAAGCCCCGAGTATTCTAAATTTAGCAATCCAGACAATTTAAATGTGCTTTAACATTTAGTCCGAAATCTACATTCTAGTCGCACTGGTAGATATATTATACATATTTAGACCCTACTAGACCAAAGTAAGCTTTCCATTCCAATGAAATTCCAAGTTTTTCAAAAGTAGCAAACCAACAAATTTAAATGTGGTTTATTATAATTTCTCCTTTCCCTTCATTCAGCTGTTACTCATATGCACGAAACAAAATTGGCCCGATAAAACAATCTTTTGCTCCCACTTCTAAAAACTACGATGAATTCTCAGAAGTCTGAAACTGTTCCATTAGAATTTGCCACGTGTTTTTGAGCTAAAGTAAAAGTTCCTATTTCACGCAATTTTCACAAATAAGTTACGATGAAATTTTTCATTTTATTTAGTTTTTTGCTTAATCTGTAAAATGTTCAAATATGATGATACGCCCTTTCTCGTTTCTAATGACGATTAGTATCTGTCTATAGATAAATAAATCCATGAATACTAGAGACTATATTGCCAGTTAGAGTCTCTTTCATCGATTGTACAAAAGTAAGAGAATATTTAAGAGGATTTGTAATAAATATTAATTTCTTAAACCACAAGCCGATCTGATGAAAGCTTTATACGTCTGTTCCAGAGGCATTGTCGAACTTATCTTCAGAAGAAGACAGACATTTACTTCAGTGTTGAGTTGAAGACATATTTTTATTTAACAAAATGGTTTTCCTAATAAAAATGAGTCATATGAGCATACAGGCTCTGAATAAAATTCCCTTCCTTCATGATCTCTTGGTTCTCAAAGAGAACATTTTTGACCGATTTGGCTGAATATTTGTATTTTATGCTAGCTGAAGCCGTCCTTCATAAAAATGAACCATAGAGGTTCATGTTTTAATGTCCCTTCCCCATAAATGTCCCTTCCCATTCGACTTCTTGATGCCCAAAAGGCAGTTTTTAATAAACAAATTTTTATTTACAGAAAATTTTTCCGAAATTTTTCATTTATAGAAAATTTCTCCGAAATTTTTCATTTATAGAAAATTTCTCCGAAATTTTTTATTTATAGAAAATTTCTCCGAAATTTTTTATCTATGGAAAATTTCTCCAAAATTTTTTTTATAGGAAATTTCTCCGAAATTTTTTTTATAGGAAATTTCTCCAAAATTTTTTACTATAGAAAATTTCTACGAAATTTTTTTTATAGGAAATTTCTCCGAAATTTTTTATTATAGAAAATTTCTCCGAAATTTTTTTATTATAGAAAATTTCTCCGAAATTTCCACTCTCGTGAGTCTACAATATAAAGAATTCACACGAATGTTTTGCTGTAGTTGACTATGCAACAACAATGTATTTGGTCGTGCCCTACCATTTCTTCCTATACGAATGTCGCATTCGACATAGGAGAAATGCCCATATTTTGTTTTTGCACTCAGGCTCAATATCGTTATTGTTGTTTTCAGTATATGAAAACAACTTTGCTAAAAATTAAAGAAGATGTAAGTGACATGTATTGGGGGCGGTTGTAATGGTTGGATAGACAGATCTGTTTCTGTCTCACATTATCAATATCCTTATTACAACGATTACTTCAGTCGAAATTTATCAAATATATACGCACAGCCAAGTATCATTAAACGAGAAATGTTTGCTAAAAGCGCATATCTCCAAAAAAAGACAATTCAGTAATCATCATCCCTCGTACATGCACCAACTTCCACTCTCGTGAGTCTTTACAATGTAAAGAATTCACACGAATGTTTTGCTGTTGTTGACTATGCAACAACAACGTATTTGGTCGTGCCCTACCATTTCTTCTTGTTTTTGTTTTTTGTTTTATTCGATCTGCTTTCATAGTACATATTTTGTTTTTGCACTCAGGCTCAAGATCGTTATTGTTGTTTTCAGTATATGAAAACAAATTTGTTAAAAATTAAAGAAGAAGTAAGTGACATGTATTGGGGGCGGTTGTAATGGTTGGATAGACAGATCTGTTTCGGGAGCCACCGAACTCCCATTATCAATTTCTCCGAAATTTTTTGTATTTATAGAAAATTTCTCCGAAATTTTGTATTTATAGAAAATTTCTCTGAAATTTTTTATTTATAGAAAATTTCTCTGAAATTTTTTATTTATAGAAAATTTCTCTGAAATTTTTTATTTATAGAAAATTTCTCTGAAATTTTTTATTTATAATTTTTAATCATTCCGGCTGAAATTTAATAGTTTGTACGTTATATGACTTAAAACGTTCCGAACATTGGTCAGAGTATTAGTATAAAGAAAGTCCCCTTCCGATTCGATTTCTTGATGCCATAAAAGGCATAATATTTAACCGGAAATTTTTATTTAATATCTCGGCATATCAGTAGAATACACATATACATAAGTATGCAGCTTGACAACTAACGGTCCTACACTGAAGAAATGAATAAATATTACATATTTCAATATGAAATGAAGCCCATCACCATAAGCTTACAAGACATCCGCACTTCCCACTGCACTACGAAATCCCTCCATCCTTTTTTTTCGCATCAACCATAATTTATACATATAATAAAAATAGGAGTTGTTTGGTAGTAGATCTTGACATTGTGTTTAAACATTTCAACATACTTCCTTAGAAAGGAAAAGTTTAGCTATTTCTTTTAAATATATACACCCTTTTTCTAACAAATATAGGCTATATTTCGACAGGTATATCCCCTTTTTGGTGGGGAAATTATGGGCTACTTTTTTACTGAAAATATAGACCAATCTTTCGAGAAAACATTTCTTTCCGCACTAAAGTTCGGACATTTTGAATATCTTACATTCTGTCAAGCCATTCTGGTTAACTTCCAATACTATGTTCCTTTTGTATTTATTTCATTATTATAAAGCAATTTGTTGTTTTTTTTCATTCTTCTCTTTGTAGAGAAGAAATCTGTTTTTTTAATTTTTTGTGTTTTTTATTCAAATATTCGTTAAAGTTTTTAAAATGCTTGTAAAAAATAAAAAACATATACATGTATTAACTTAAAATATTAATTAATATATAGAAATGTTGAAAAAACTAGTTCGTACGGCGTTTTATGAATGGAAAGTAAATTTATCTTCTGTTTTTTCTTGTGAAAACGACTTAAATATAATAATAAAGAGAGCATACTGTCTCCTCCTTTTAACGCCTATAGGCTTGAACCTCCTCCTCCTCCTTCTTAACGGCTTGCACTAGAACCATACTCATAACACCGCAGATAACATTTAACATTCCCAAAGCCAAAGCAATGGCCACAATCCAAGAGGATTTAGCCTCAAAGAACCAGGTTAATTCATCCACGCAACCATTGAAAAAGGCATTGCCACTGACAGCATCGCGACAGGAACTGGGCAGGGGTTGACGCAAATTCAAATAATCCCAAGGACCACTGGCACCACAGCAACCGATATTTTCTTGGATCATATTCAGTACGTAGGCAGAATATGGTGATTCAGATGTACTAACAAAACTACTGATACTGGTTTGTAGCAAAGGTTGTAGACTGGAATCTATAGTACTGAATTGCAATAAAATAGCTGAACCGGCTATGGTGGCTATAAAACCAAAGATTTGCGTGCCTATGAAAACAAACAGAGCCAAAGTGTTTTCCATTAGAGCCGAAAGACAGCCCAAAAAGGCAACAGCCATCATGATAATGCTGATGGCAATCAGTATGTAAACGCCAATATAAAATGATTCAGCTTGGAGGATTTTCAGCCATTCGTTGAAGCCGGGTTCGGCTCTCAGCCACACAGTCAAGGCAAACAGTGAAGTGGCTAACATCCAGGCGACTATGTTGAAACAGAAGAGTGTATATTTAACACAGCCAATTTGTTTTTCTAAAGTATTTTCGGTGGCGGCCATATTGAAGTAGTAGTAGCACGGGAATTATGCAAGGGATCTGAAAGGGAAAGAAGGGGAAATGTTAGTTTATTGGATTGATTGAGGTAATTTTTATATAAAGAAGGAGCGGGGGATAGTTTTCTTATAGAATTTTAAGGTAATTGTAGAGTTTTTGATACTTAAACAAATTATTTTAAAATGTCAAACTTAATAATGTTTTCATTATCAATTCACTGATTCACCATTCAATATCATTGTTACGATCGAAGAAACTTTCAGTTATCCTTTCGCAGATAGGAACGGAGTCATTCTAGAAAAGTAGGGGGCCCTCCTCCTTTTAGCACATCCTGCATAAGGGGACCATGTCTAAGACCAACAAACTTTAATGCCATAAATAGTAATACTTTGCGTTGTGAAAAATTGGCCTATTTTTTTAATTATTTTTTTTTAACAAAACCGTCATCTAATTATTACATCCGATTGTTCTAATAGCAAATTTCTGTTTAATATTTAATTTCCGGTATTAATCTATAGACTTCATTTCAAAAAATAGAATCTATTCAACAAAACTTTATAAAGTTAAACATAAAAACCTTAAGTGCGTTTTATAATAGTCGATAATCTCTCTAATAGGTTGAGCTCGTATTCGCACATGTTCGTCTAGCCGAGAGTACGGTTCCTGAAAGTGGTGGTGATCAAAGGAATATGTTGGGTCCTATTTCTTAGTTTAATTCTCACCAAATCTTTATAAATTTACACATAAAATCCCTACTATCATAAGACAAACTATGATAGTAGTTGATCTCTAAAACGATTAGACTGATTGAGCTCATATTCGCACATGTTCGTCTAGCCAATGATAAGGTTCATAGCTAGCTTATGTTCCGGTAGTTGGTGGTAGTAAAACGAACAAGTTGGAACTATTTCTTACTTTGAAATTGACTCAATTCCAGAAATCATTTTTATCCAATCTTTATGACATTATACATAAATTCCTTATGTGCGTTTTATAATATAGTCGATGATCTCTAAAACGACTGAACCTAATGAGTTCATATTCCCATATGTTCGTCTAGAGTTCATAGCAGAAAGCAATGTTCATAGCTATCTTAAGGTACAGTGGATGGTGGTGGTCAAAGGAATAAGTTGTAGCCAATTTCTTAGTTTACATTAGTAATGTAATTTGGTATACTGTCAAGAAAGAAAATAATCATGATTGGGCCCAATAATTGTAATTGCTGTAGAGTTAGTATAGAAAATATCTACAGAACAAAGCTCCTAGAAAGCTTTGTTCTACATAACGGGAAGAACAAAACAAGAGCTGCTGGGTCAGCTATATTTTATATACACAATTCTTATAGGCGTTTTCTTATCGTCTATGATCTATGAAATGACAGAACAGAATCGATTAAGGTCATATTCTCACAATTTATTCGTCTAACAGAGAGTTAGGATCGTAGCTTTGTTAGGGACCATTAAGTAGAGGTCAGGCGGTTAAGCTATAACCAAGATCTTTGTATATAATCAAAAATTAAAATGTATACATATATTGTGTCAAGAAAGAATATAAAAAAAATTGATTTATTTAGAGATTTTTAAGTTGTGTCCAACTCATCTCATCCTATGTACCAGAAATTAAATCCTATATAGAGCATAACCAATAATTTGTTTCGTAATCAATAGACCACAATAACCTTAAATTGACTTATAAAGCTGCAGAATCAAAGCACCAGAAATGGCAAAACATCTTTTGCTGGACCAGCTATACTAGCTTTTATTACTACTTTCGAATTAAATAGGCCAAAATAAGTTTAAATTGGCTAGTTAAGCTCATGCAGTAGAATCAGTGTACCGAAATACTAAAGCAACTTTAGCAGAGACAGCTAAACAGAAATGTCAAAACATATTTACAGGGCCAGCTAATACTGTCCTACATACCCATTTGCAGGGCAATCTATTTTTATGTTCGTATTCAATAGACGAAAATAAACTAAAATTGGCTCAAAAAAAACTCATGCTGCAGAATCAGTGAAGCAAAAATGGCAAAACAACATTTGCAGGGCCGGCTCCTTTTATTATTTTCCTCTTAAATATCCCAAAACAACCGAAAATTGACAAAGAATGGCAATCTATTTCTATGTTCGTATTCAATAGACGAAAATAAACTAAAATTGCCTAAAAAAACTCATGCTGCAGAATCAGTGAACCAAAAATGGCAAAACAACATTTGCAGGGCCAGTTATACTAGCTGCTTTTATTATTTTCCTATTAAAACCAACACAACCTAAAATTGACAAAGAAGAAGCTTATTCTGCAGAATCAGTGCGCCAGAAATGACAATGCAACATTTGCAGTACCTGATAATTGTTTCCTACAAACTAGAAGTGACAGAACAACGTTTGCAGGGACAGCTATACTATATTTTATTATCATTTTTGTATGCCGTAGACCAAACTGACATAAAATTGGCTAAAAAAGCACATGTTGCACATTCAGTGCACCAGAAATGGCAAAACAAAATTTTGCAGGGCCAATTAATCTTGTCCAGCGTACCAGAAATGGCAGACCAACATTTTCAGGGCCAGTTATATTAGCTTTTATTATTATTTTCGTAATTGATAGATCAAAATAACCTACAAGAGTAGCACGATTATACAATGCTTTACCTGCTGAATTAAAAAACTTTAGTTTATCAATTACATCTTACTCTAATCGGCTTCTTCAACATCTTCAATAAATTTCTTATAAATTTTGTTCTATTTTGATTATTTCCATATATGAGTAGTTATTTAATTATCCTAAATACTTTTCCTTATACCCAATCTGTACTCATATTATTTATTCCTTATTATTTTACTTAGATTTAAACAAATCATATACCACAGAGTAGTTTTTTACCCTTGGTTAAAAAGCTTAGTTAAATGCATATTGTAATTAATGTTTAATTGGCCAGACGGCTTTGAATTACAAGTTTGTACGAAATAAATGAAATGAAATGAAAATTGACAAATAAAGCTCATACTGCAGGACCAGTGCTCCAGAAATGTCTAAACAACAGTTGCAAGGGCCAACTAATCTTGTTCAGCGTACCAAAAATGGCTGAACAACATCTACAGGGCCAGCAATACTACCTTTTATGATTAGTTTCGTATGCCATAGACAAAACTGACCTAAAATTGGCAAAAAAAAAAACACATGTTGCACAATCAGTGCACCAGAAATGGCAAAACAAATTTTTGCAGGGCCAACTAATCATGTCCAGCCTACCAGAATTGGCAGACCAACATTTTCAGGGCCAGTTATATTAGCTTTTATTATTATTTTCGTAATTGATAGATTAAAATAACATAAAATTGACAAATATAGCACATACTGCAGGATCAATGCTTCAGAAATGCCCTTAACAACAGTTGCAGGGCCAACTAATCTTGTCCTGCATTCCACAAATGGCTGAAAAACGTACGCATACCAGCTTTTATTATTAGTCATACTAGCTTTTATTATATTTTTCGTAATCAATAGAGCAAAATAACCTAAAATTGGCTAAAAAAAGCTCATGTTGCAGAATCGGTGTAATTCAGTGTACATCAATTTTCTGTAACTTTCTTGGAAAAAAAACTTGAAAAAATATCAAAATTTGCCATCCTATATACATATGTACGTATTTCTTTTGTTTTTGAGAATTTATTTGACTCATTCCATTCATTTTGTCATTGTTTTTAGTTTTAATTTTATTTGCTTAAATACATACATACATATGTATGTAACAGCCAGGGGAGGGTGTTGGCTGTACAACGGCTGAACTTTTCCTTATCAACAAACGATCGTTTAGCAAATAATGGTTATCAGTAAATAGAGTCAACCTGTTGCGATGATTAATACACGCACCGGAGTGTATAAAGAGTGGGGTAACATTTCTTTAACATCCCCCACCACACTTCAAAAATAAAGCGTTAGATAAAGTTTCTTTCGTTTTTTGTAGATGTTTTCTTATTTTCATGTAATTTGTGTTAATTTCAATTTCAACATGTCTTTTTTTTGGGGGGGAGGTACAACAAAGACAATCAAATCTTTGTATACTTTTATGAACAGAAGAATTTTAGACGTATTCGTTTAAAAGAAAACATTAGTGATTTTAATTATTTTTTTTAAGAAGGTTAGGTTTAGGTTAGGTTGGTACAAGAAATACAATCACATCTTTGTATACGTTTTAGACGTATTCGTTTAGAGGAAAACAAACAATAGTGATTTTATTATTTTTTTTTTAAGAAGGTTAGATTTATCTTTTCTTCAAAAGGACAGACTTTCTTTGCCCATTGTTCCTTAATACATATGTATACTTTTTCGAAGAATGAAGACAACGTCTTATTTGCTTTTTGGTGTAAGAACAAGAAAGACAACTAAAACTGAATATAATTTTTGAACAGAAGAACTTTAGGCGTATCTTTTAGGCTGGTCTTAAGCTTTAGTTTTATTATTGTTTCCACCAATAGAGGCAACACCTTATTTGTTTAAAAACATTTTGTGTGTGCTTGATTTTCAGGGTAAAATATTCAATAAATAAACAAGTATTTGTTAGATAAAGTTCACTGATTATGATTTATCGTTCTTATATATATATATATAACATACAAGAAACGCCTTTAAAAAATCAAAAATTTTTAAAAGAAAATGTCCGCTTAGTTATTATACATTTTATTGATTTTTTCACATTCATTAAATGACCATTTTTATGTGGCAAATTATTTTGTTTTTGTGATCAATTTGAAAAAATCCACTAAATTCATTTACTTTTCAAAAATTTTAAAAGAGTCGAGATTTAAAAATCTCTAATTTCTCTATTTATTTCCGTTTCTTGCTTTTCTTTGTACCATTTTGTGGAGTCTGGTGAGATTTAAAAGATCCATCTATTTCATAACAAAACTTATTGTTATTAAATAGTTTTAAAAATATCGTTAAACACTGCAATTTCGCTATTTACATCCTTTTATATATTTCGTTGTACAAATTTGTAGAGTTTGGAGAGGTTTAAAAAGCAATTTATTTCATAATAAACTTTGTTGTGACTTATAAAGTCATTTAAAACCCTGTTTCACTTTTTATTCCAATCAATATTTTTCTTTGTAAAATTTTGGAGAGTCTGAAGAGATTTAAAAAAATCGTTGATTTTATACTGATTTTAAGGCTTTTCTAATGGCTATTTATTTCCGTTCAAAATTTTCTTGGTACAATTTCGAAGAGTCCGGAAAGATTTGAAAAACCATTGATTTTATAGTTCAACTTTTAATGATTTAAGGGTTTCATATTTTTTTCCCCTAAAATTTATAGATTTTAAAAATTGTTAATCACTCGTGATCACTATTTATTTCCGTTTTAATTTTTCTTGTTCAAATTTTGAAGAGTCTGGAAAGATTTGTAAAATCCTTGATTTTGTACTACATTTTTAGATATAACATAATTTTCGTAATAAATTGAAATTTTTAATATTTATTTTGGTAGTTTTAATTGTTTTAAATTCCGTGTTTCTTATTGTAGTTTTAAACTCCGAATTAATTTGTTTTTCGTTCTTCACCTTTTAGTTTTGAAATAATAAATTATTTCTGTCCTCCCAACCGCGTTTTTCCAAATCTGATTTTTCGTTCGCAATTCGTTTAAAGTAAATTTCGTTTTGAATGTTCATTTACTCATTCATTTGCTCGGCGGCCCAGTAAATGATGATGGCATGCTTGCTAGGTTGGTTGGTTGTTTGGCTCACTATGGAATTCTCTGAAGCTTTACGTCTTCCCCCCCAGATAAGATAACAGAGAGAGATATGAGTATGTAGAGCCAGCTATATACGATAAGATAATAATAATATTGCTAAATTACAAAAAAATGTGTTATTATTAACAAATAACGCACAAGAAAACATTGAGAAAAGGAAAAAGTAAACTATATTTAACTCAAAACAAGAAAAAATGAAAGAACGAACTCTGTCACAAATATTACATTGGAAAAATGAATAAAGGAATTATATAAAGTTACCTTTTCTCTAATGAATCACTTCCGTTCCCTTAAGCGCAGCGGCATTGAAATGATTTTAAATATGTTTAATCTTATCTAGAAAAAGACGTGTAATAAAAATGTCCATTTACCTTTTCAGCAATATTTTTCCAATTGCCTATGAATACCTATTTATTTTCTCTTCTCTTTTCCATTTTATTTCAGTTCTGGTTTCTATATGTCCGAACTTTTGTTTATGTTTGGTGAATTTGATGAACGCGTCCGACCTTTAACATTCTGCATTAGACGTTGGGCCCAATCGTGTGGCTTGACCAATCCCTCACCGGGTCGTTGGATATCCAACTTTTCCCTCACCTGTCTGGTTATATTCTTTTTACAGCAAGCCAAACAGCCCATTTTGCCCGCCATCAATACACTCATCAAATCGGCCGCTCCCGAAGATATACGCCTCACCGAAGATGGTATAAATTGCACATTTGCGCGTAATTTTCAAAACATTGGCTTTCTGAGTAAAAATACCTGCAAAATCAGTGATTTGCTCTTGCAATTCTTCGAATTCTATTCACAATTTGATTTCCAAAACAAGGCCATATCCTTAAACGAAGGACGAGCTGTGTCCAAGCCTGATCATTCGGCTTTGTATATAGTAAATCCTTTGGAACAGCTGTTAAATGTTAGTAAAAACGTCAGCCTAGAGGAATGCGAACGTCTGCGCATAGAAGTAAGGAACGCGGCTTGGGTTTTAGAGTCGGAAGTGGAAAATGAAACACAAACGGAATTGGATAAAGCGCAAGATCCTTGGGGATTATTGAATCTATTTAAAACTCCCGATAAAACTATAATAAGGCCAAATATGTTTTTCAAACCGCGCATTTTAGAAGTCAGTGAACTCTTTGAACAGAACGAAACGACAACAACAAAATCCTCAAATCAAAACCAAAAACAAAATTCAAATAATGTCACCTCAACGGGTTTAGTTTTTAAAAATGGTCAAGTAAAACAAAAAATAGACAGTATTAAAACCAATGCCCGCCAAGATCTCAAACAAATGCGTTTGAATTCTTCAAATGGCTCTGTGCAAACGGCGACAAAATCGACAAACAAAAGCTCCAAACGCAGTAGATGAGTTGTTTGGTCGCAGAATGAAAGGAACGAAAGTAGGACTAGTTTTCTACCTATACAAAGTAACTGCCTGGAGCTCTAACTACTACGACGAGACTAGATTAATGTTTTCTTATTCATCTGTTAAGAAATAATTGTTTGTTTTTTAGTTGTAAGTTAATTGCCAACATTTTTTTGAGAGAAGGAAATCAAAAAAACAAAGAGACTTTTTGTTAAGATTAATTTTATAAAAATAAAAAATTATATGAAGAATTGTGACGAATATATTGTTATTTTTATTTTAAATCGATAATAAATGTGATTTTGGTAATCGTCATAAAGTTGGAATAAAACTTTACATAAATAGAAAGTATAATAAATGGAAAATAAAAATACAAAAATTCTAAGAATTTTCTATGAGAAAATTACTAAACAATTTTAGATTTTTTTTTAAGAATGTCTTGAAACTTTATTTAAAAATGTCTAGAAATTTTCTTAAAAATGTCTAGAAATTTTCTAAGAAAAATTTGAAAATTCCAAAAAGCCAAGAAATTTTTTTGGATGAATTATTCAGGGAATCTCAGATAAGCCCTGCGGGTGACACATGTTATATATGTTCTTGATTGAGGGGGCGTGGCCCCGCCCATATAAGAAGTTAAATTTTTTAGGTGATTCCTACTATCCGTACCTACGAATATATTAACAAGATTCCTACTGTGATTGGGACTGGACCGTGATCCCAGATGGGCCACCAATCCTGGACTTTCTGGGGTCCAACTGGAATTAGCTGGGTCTAAGTGATTGATATAAAAATGTGCGATATTGGATCAATGGAGGTGAACCCAACCATATAAAAAAATTTTAAATTAAGATATCTTGTACAATTTTTGAGCGAGAGTGCTGTAATTTTGTGTATATGTGTCTGGTAGCAGTCTACGTGATTGGTCCAAAAGTGCGCGGCATCGGACCAATAGGCGTTGACCCACCCATATAAGCCAAATTTGGAAAATGAGATATCTTGCCCAATTTGTCATATGTATCTTTGTGTATATGTATCTGGTGGCAGTCAGTCTACCTGATTAGTCCAAAAGTGGGTGGGATCGGAACAATGGGCGTGACCTCGCATATATAAGTCAAAATTTTTAAAATGAGATATCTTGCAAATTTGTGAGCGAGAGTGCTGTAATTTTGTGTATGTGCAGTCTATGCGATTTTTCCAAAGATGACGGGATCGAAATTCAGAAATCTTCTATAAAAAAAATTTTATTATTTTCTATGAAAAATTTGGTTCTAATTTATCTTTTTTGTATAATTTTTCTATTTTAATAATCAGTTTTTTATTTATTTATATTTTAATAAAACTGCTTAACATTTCTTATAGAAAACTTCTTAGAAACGAATTTTTTATTTATAGAAAATTTCTTACAAATCTTTTGTTTATAGAAAATTTCTTAGACATTTTTTCTTCTAGGAATTTATTCGTCAACTGCTCAAGCCGAACTATCCGAAAATCAAATAAATTTGTTATTTATAGAAAATTTCTTAGAAATTTTTTATTTATAGAAAATTTTTTTATTTCTAGAAAATTAATTAGAATTTTTTTTTTTATTTATAGAAAATTTCTTAGAATATTAGTTTAAAGAAACTTTTTTAGCAATTTTTTATTTATACAAAATTCTTAGACATTTCTTATTTATAGAAAATTTCCTAGAAATTTTTTATTTATAGAAAATTTTTTAACATTTTTTATTTGTAGAAGATTTCTTAGAAATTTCTTATTAGAAATTTCTTATATAAATAAAAAAATATCTAAGAAATTTTCTATATAAATAAAAAAATATCTAAGAAATTTTCTATATAAATAAAAAATTTCTAAGAAATTTTCAAAAAATAAAAAATTTCTAAGAAATTTTCTATAAATAAAAAATTTCTATGAAATTTTCTATAAATAAAATATTTCTATGAAATTTTCTATAAATAAAAAATTTCGAAGAAATTTTCTATATATAAAATTTCAAAGAAATTTTCTATAAATAAAATTTCGAAGAAATTTTTTATTTATAGATTTCTTAGAAACTTTTTATTTATAGAAAATTTCGTGGAAATTTTTTATTTATAGAAAATTTCTTAGAAATTTTTTATTTGTAGAAAATTTCTTAGAAATTTTTTATTTATAGAAAATTTCTTAGAAATTGTTTATTTATAGAAAATTTCTTAGAAATTTTTTATTTGTAGAAAATTTCTTAAAAAATTTTTATTTATAGAAAATTTCGTAGAATTTTTTTATTTGTAGAAAATTTCTTGGAATTTTTTTATTTGTAGAAAATTTCTTGGAATTTTTTTATTTATAGTAAATTTCCTAGAAATTTTTTATTTGTAGAAAATTTCTTAGAATTTTTTTTATTTATAGTAAATTTCCTACAAATTTTTTATTTATAGAAAATTTTCTAAAAATTTTTTATTTATAGAAAATTTCCTTGAAATTTTTTATTTATAGAAAATTTCCTTGAAATTTTTTATTTATAGAAAATTTCCTTGAAATTTTTTATTTATAGGAAATTTTCTTGAAATTTTTTATTTATAGAAAATTTCCTAGAAATTTTTTATTTATAGAAAATGTCCTAGAAATTGTTTTTCTCCTTTTTATATAAATATACATATATTTATTCTACTAGGGAACATACGGCTCCACTTAATTCTATCATTACAATAAGATTTTATTTCACCCTGTGCCATGTCTAGTTTTGGGGGTTCCAGTCGAGAGCTCTTCTGGAGATACTTTGAATAGGTTTACGAAGTGTATGTCCAATCAATTTCCCTAAACATATTTTTATTTATAGTTTCTTAGAAATTTTTTATTTATGGAAAATTTCATAGAAATATTTTATTTATGGAAAATTTCTTAGAAATTTTTTATTTATAGAAAATTTCCTAGAAATTTTTTATTTATAGAAAATTTCCTAGAAATTTTTTATTTATAGAAAATTTCCTAGAAATTTTTTATTTATAGAAAATTTCCTAGAAATTTTTTTTTATTGGTGTTTCCACCGAAAATGACCCCCTAAAGCTCAAAAATTAAATTATTATTTTCAATTTATTTTTCCGCTAGTATTACACAAAATAAATGTATCTGTCATTTTCTGAAAGATAAACATTAATTTTCTTTATACTAACTAAATATTCTACTTTGAATTTAATACACCGTGCGCATTTTTCCCGTGAATTGCACGTCACTTTTTAAGCCCTTTGGAAACACAGTTCTAACGGTGGTTTACGAACAAAACAAAAGCAAGCTGAAACTTTTCTTCATGCCTAGCAACAATTTTAAAGGCGACAAATTAAAATTTAAGGTTTTTTTAAGAGTTCAAAGACAACCTCGCCGACTGTAACGACCGTTACCCCAAAGCACAACGTTTTTTTTCGTAATTCATTCAAACGATATAATTGTATAGTAGCGGAAAATAAGAAGGTAAGTACGATGAAGAATTGTGTAAGCCCAAATAAGCATAAAAAGTCTATTTTGATTTTTTAAACATTTTTTTTAAAGATGTAACGACCGTTACCTTTTTCTTTTGGCGTTTTGCATTTGCACTGTTTTGGTCTTACTTAACTGGATTCTTACTGATTTTAGCTGAAAAATCACGAAGCAACTTACCAGGATCCAAAAATACAGAAGCAAAAAGAAAAGATGACGAAGGAAAGCATGAGGCTTCTTGGCAAAAGAGAGAGAGCGCTCAAAAAAACGAAGAATAGATCAAAAAAAGGTGATGACGGACGAACGCGAAGTCAGGAACGAAATAACAAACGCGAACGCGTAAGAAAATTTCATGAAAAAAAAAAACAAAAAATGTTTAATTGTTTGTAATGTAACGACCGTTACTTTTTAAAAAAAATTTTCTTGGTAACTAATATTCTTTGGTTTGAAAATAAACCCATTCCATAAACAAAACATTTCAGATTTTTTTCTTGACACATCCTGTGTAAAATTTTACAATACATTATTTGTTTCCGAAATCTCAAATCAGCACATTTATAAAGTAACGACCGTTACTTTTTAAATGATCAAAAAAATTATTGAAATTAAATTTTTTCGGTTGCTACCGATGCTTGAACTTTCGTAAGTCCAAAAATTAGCAATCCTCGTGGCATATTTGCTAAGGTTGGAATTTTATTCAAAAAATCTCCGAAAATCGGTAACGACCGTTACTTTGGAAACACTCTTATAGAAAACTAGCTTACCCGGTGCGCTTCGCAGCCCCCATCTTTTATCTATTTTCTGTTTAGGGTACTGTAAAATATCTATACCTCTTTCTTTCAAAATGACATGATTATTACATATGGTGCAAAATGAAGAAGATTTGATTACTTTTATATATAAAATACGAACCCTCGTTACATTTCTAGTGTGTGTTCCAAGAGTTACCCTGACATCATGGTACAATATTTATCCCTTTTCCTACTGCACCTCTGAACGTTGAAAAACTATTTTTTTGGTTCATACGTTAGCAACTTCCCCCTAGTTTATATTGCAATAACTACATTCACACCCTGCTACAATATAAAACCATACTTGTCCCACTGTGTCTATAAAGGTACGAATTTAAAAATCTAAAGTGAATCGCTCCATAGTACCACATTTAACCCTTGCTGTGTCATAATTATCCAATTTTGCACGATTGTTCAATATTTTAAAATGATAATTGATATTTCAAGATCCAAATTCGCAAGCTTAGGGCGTATTTCAACATTTTTGTACCCTATCTGTGCCATTTATTAAACATGTTTTCCCCCACGGTTTAAGTAGAAGAACCAATTTGGAAAAACAATTTCTTAGCTTTGGCTTATGCTGTAAGATCTACCTTTGCACTCAGGGACCACATTCAACACCTTTTGCACCACTGTTCCATATTAAACACTTTTTATTACACTTTGCTTCTAAAGTACGAATTTTTATACAAAACTGGGACTATTTTGTTCCCTTTTTTCCCCACTTATCACATTAAACCATTTTATCGTATTTAACTTTTTTGCTTCACCGTACCATATTAACCCTTTTTGCTCCACTAAACCATAGTTAACACATTTTCCCCTCTGTAACATGATGAACAATTTTTGCTTGCCCCAACTGCATCATAATTTTAACCTTTTTGCACCACAGTGCTACATTTTTGCAGTGCATCATAATTTTAACCTTTTTGCACCACAGTGCTACTAAAAGCATACATTTAGAAAAAAAAAACATTCTTATTTCATATTTAACTTACCCTCTCTCCCTGCATCCATATTTTAACCCACTGTACTAAATGTACGTTTTTTGACCCACTGTGCTATATTTAACCTTTTGGGTCCACTGACTCAAATTTAACACCTTTTTGTCCTACTATATCTTGTCCACTATATTTAACCATTTTTGCCCCACTGTACCATAGTTAACACATTTTTGCCCCACTGTTCCATAGTAAACGCTTTTTGCCCCACTGTACCATTTTTAACCCATTTTGTTCCACGTTACCATATTTTACTATTTGTGCCCACTGCAACCATTTTTGTCATACTGTACCATGATTAACCATTTGTGTCCCACTGTACCATTCTAACACATTTTTTCCCCACTGTTCCATTGTTAAAGCTTGTTGCCCCACTGTACCATATTTAACCCATTTTATCCCACTTTACCATATTCAACTAATTGTGCCCACTGTACTATAGTTAACCCTTTTTGCCCCACTGTGTCATATTAAACGCTTTGTCTCACTGTACCGTATTTAACAGTTTTTGCCCCACTGTACCATATTTAATCCTCTGTGCTCCACTGTACAATATATAACACAGTTATGCCCCACTGTACTGTATAGTTACCCATTTTTGTCACAATGTACCATATTTAACCCTTTTTGCCCCACTGTATCATAGTAAATACATTATTGCACCACTGTTCATTAGTTAACGCTTTTTGCCCCACTGTAGCATTTTTAACCCATTTGTCCCACTTTACCATATACATATAACTATTTTTACCCCACTGTACCATAGTTAACCCTTTTTGCACAACTGTGCCCCATTCAACTCTTTATCTCACTGTACAAAATGTTTTCCCACTGTACCATATATAACAAATTTTTGTCTCAATGTACCGTACTCGTATTTAAAATGTGTCTCCACGCTAGCGTACTTAAACCTTTTTCCCCGACTTTAATCATATTTTCTCCACTCCACTATTTAACCGTTTTTGACCACAGTGCTCCTGAAACCATATAAACTCATCATATCTCATGTTTAAGTTCCAATTTTGGCAGATTGTTCCCTTTTTTCCCCATGCTCCATAATTAACCCGTAGTGTCCCACTGTGCCTCTTAAAGTTAGAATTACTAAAAATCACTTCCAATCTCTAGTTTATGTTCCAAAAGTTACCCTGGAACCATTGATCCATGTTTGGCCTTTTTTAAGCCACTGTACTATATTTTACACTTTTTGCCCCACTGTGCCCCGAAAACTACGAATACAAAAAAAAAACTTAATACCCCGATCAGTTGTCATGAAGACACCCCTAGCTTCAATTTTCACCATTTTAATATTAGGCTTTAAATTTGGCGGTGGTACCATATTTATACCATTCTGTCCCACTGTGCCTCTAATTTTTTAAAAAAAAATCACTCCTTGTTCTTGTTTACGTCCCAAGAGCTACTCGCACACCAAATTTTTACGTTTCTAGGTCTTGGCATTTGGATTTGGCTGTTGTACCACATTTTTCCCTTTTTACCCCACTGTGTACGTAAATGTTCGAATTTCGAAAAATCCTGTCAATTTCAGAGTCTACCTCATAAGAGCTACCCTCACACCAAATTTCACGATTCTAGCTCTTGCCATTTGAATTTGGCTGTTGTACTACATTTATCCCATTTTTCCCTTTTTACCCCACTGTGTGCGTAAATGTTCGAATTACGAAAAATCCTGCCAATTTCAGAGTCTACCTCATAAGGGCTACCATCACACAATATTTCACGATTCTAGCTCTTGCCATTTGGATTTGGCTGATGTACCACATTTATCACTTTTTACCCCACTGTGTGCGTAAATGTTCGAATTTCGAAAAATCCTGCCAATTTCTGAGTCTACCTCCTAAGGGCTACACTCATACCAAATTTCAAGATTCTAGCTCAATTCGTTTAGATTTGGCGGTGGTACCATATTTATCCCTTTTTGCCCCATTGTGCGGCTAATAGTACGAATTTCGAAAAATCCCGTCTTATTGCTCGTCTACGTCCCAAGGACTACCCTCCCACCAAATTTCATGATTCTAGCTTCAGCCGTTTGGCCTGGGCGATGATCAGTCAGTCAGTCAGTCAGTCAGCCAGTCACGCAACAATTTTATATATATAGATTTCCTAAAAATTTTTGATTTAAGAAAATTTCTTAGAAATTTTTTATTTACAGAAAATTCCTTAGAAATTGTTTATGTATGGAAAATTTCATAGAATTTTTTTTATTTAAAGAAAATTTCCTAGAAATTTTTTTTATTTGTAGAAAATTTCTTAGAAATTTTTTTTATTTATAGAAAGTTTCTTAGACATTTTTTTTATTTAAAGAAAATTTCCTAGAAATTTTTTTTATTTTTAGAAAAAATTTCTTAGAAATATTTTATTTATGAAAAATTTTTTGTTTATAGAAAATTTCTTAGAATATTTTTATTTATAGAAAATTTCTTAGAAAATTCGATTATCCCCGGAACTGTACCTCCTCGTTTGAGCTGTTCTTCGTTTAAAAAATACCAGTACGTTTTTGTAAATAAAACACACATTGTCTTGCCTTTGAATATATAGGGATTTTCGCTTGTTTTTTTAACTTTATTTACATTCTCTTCAAAAATTATAATTTATTAGTTTGTTTGCTTGGTTTTTATAATTAGAACTCATATTAACTTAAACTTAAAAAATTCAATTAACCATAATTATTACATTTCTTCTTCTTCTTTTTATTAGTTTATATTATAAAACAATGATCGAATGAACCAAACAAATCCATTTTTTATTCCCCAAAAAGGAAAAAAGACCAAGAAAAAAATATGGGCAATTGGTACATAAGAGGTCATGTAAGGGGAGACTATGATAAATGCTTTTGTTCCACACTTAACGTTTAGCTCTCTCTCCACAACATGTGAGGACGTTTAATAACGCATTACAACAGGGGGGGTGGACAAAGGAAAGGTTTGGGAGGGGACGAGCGATTTCATGGTCTACTAATTTATATGCATTTTCCATTACTAGGTATGTTTAATCTTTTGCTGTAGTACTATTTATAACATCATATATACGACATTCTGGTTTAAAGTCTGAAATTGTAGGGCTTACAAAATACATATATAGCTATAGTGAAGCCTAAAAATCTTAGCAGTTTTTTTTTTGAATAATAGAATTTTAGTTTAGAATTAGTTAAATACATATGTAGAGTATCAGAACACACCAACGGGATTAGAAGAGTAACCTGTTTTAGTAAGACACTTCGCTTTGTGGGCTTTTGTTTTGGTTACTTAGTAGTAGCTAACTTAATTATTTCTCTGACAAAGTACAAAATCGAAAGTAGAAGTGAAAAATACTATTTACTTATCTAGTATTTTGTTGTGTTAAGTTAAGTTAAGGCTAAAACATTTACAAACTACAAACACACGCACGAACGCACAGTTACAAATTTAAAGTTTTAGCTTAAATTTCTGTTACCGTTTAGTAATTGCTTTCCATATGCATAAATTTCCGCACTTAGCCATCCATTAATTAGCATTTTGTTTACTTAAAGAGTTTTTTTTTGGTGTAATTGCGGATTAATACCATTTACATTATCGAATCTATAAATTTTGCGCCCTCCGTTAATAAATTTGCAACTATTTTTTTACAAGAGTTTTCTTTTTTTTTTCTTTTATAAATAAACTAAACCTGATGAAGTATAAAAATTGTTGAAGGGGGAAGAAGAAAGTGTTAATTTTCTAATTAAATGATTGATTTTTTGTGCTACATAATATGTATTGTTGTTTTTGTGGTTGTTTAGTTTTGTTCCGGTTGTTTGATTTTTGCTGAATTTGTTTAAAATCAAAATTTTTGTTTTCGTTAACAAACAAAAGAAACTCAATTATTAAAGTACAATAGTATTTTATTTTTTTGTTTTCGTATTATTGTTGGTGGTGGTTTGTGGTTGTTGTTTCTGTTGTTCATTTCTTGTGGTTGTTGTTGTATTGCATTGTTAGCAAAAGTACATAAGTGTTAATAGTTTACAAACATAATGTATTATTATTTTCCTTCTTGTTGTTGCTGTTGTTACAGATGATTTTGTTTTATAAATAATCTCATCTAAACCATAATTTTAAACGTAATGCATCAACACCATTTAAATAGTAACGAAATAGACGTTTATCTCGCACAAAACCTAAATTTTCATAAAGACGCAAAGCGGGTAAATTACTCATTTCAGTTTCCAAAACGACTTCATCGGCTTTATCTGCTAACATGGCCTGTAAGATAGGAAAAAAAGGAACAAGAGGATACATTAAAAGATAAGATATTACAAGGAATATGTAAATTAAATATATAACGACAACTTTTCTATAGGTAAAGTTCATCATGGATGACTTTTCTATAGGAAAAGTTCATCATGGATGACTTTTCTATAGGAAAAGTTCATCATGGATGACTTTTCTATAGGAAAAGTTCATCATGGATGACTTTTCTATAGGAAAAGTTCATCATGGATGACTTTTCTATAGGAAAAGTTCATCATGGATGACTTTTCTATAGGAAAAGTTCATCATGGATGACTTTTCTATAGGAAAAGTTCATCATGGATGACTTTTCTATAGGAAAAGTTCATCATGGATGACTTTTCTATAGGAAAAGTTCATCATGGATGACTTTTCTATAGGAAAAGTTCATCATGGATGACTTTTCTATAGGAAAAGTTCATCATGGATGACTTTTCTATAGGAAAAGTTCATCATGGATGACTTTTCTATAGGAAAAGTTCATCATGGATGACTTTTCTATAGGAAAAGTTCATCATGGATGACTTTTCTATAGGAAAAGTTCATCATGGATGACTTTTCTATAGGAAAAGTTCATCATGGATGACTTTTCTATAGGAAAAGTTCATAATGGATGACTTTTCTATAGGAAAAGTTCATCATGGATGACTTTTCTATAGGAAAAGTTCATCATGGATGACTTTTCTATAGGAAAAGTTCATCATGGATGACTTTTCTATAGGAAATGTTCATCATTGATGACGTTTCTATAGGAAAAGTTCATCACTGATGAATTTTCCATAGGAAAAGTTCATCACTGACTTTTCTATAGGAAAGGTTCATCATTGATGACTTTTCTATAGGAAAAGTTCATCATTGATGACTTTTGTATGGGAAAAATTTATTATTGATGACTTTTTGATAGGACCTATTCCTATAGAAAAGTCATCAATGATAAGTTTTTTATATGAACATTTTTCGTTGATGACTTATATTAAAAAATTCCATCATTGATGATTTTTCTATACGAAAAGTTTATCATTGATGACGTGCCTCTTGTCCATGAAGGAAGAAATTCATGTTAACTAGTGTAATTAGTTGTTCATTCATTAAGTTGGGTAAACATTGAATCACTGATGAACTTATATTGTGGTTATACTATGGAAGTTGAATTTTATTATACCCTTTACTATCAACAATGTGTTAGTCAGCAATATAACGAAAAGCTATAGATAAGGAACTGATATAAATTTAATAACGATTTTCCCGCGTTCAGCCTTCAGTTAAGTAGATAACTAATTGACCTCTTTATAGAAACAAATTAAATGACCAACAAAGCCGATGGTTACCGACTTTCAGCCTTTGGCTATGTAAATAATGTATTGAAAGATAATGGATTTAGACTTCCTTTTCAGTTTTAAGAGAGAATATTTTCCGAATACCGACGAGCAAATGTCAAGTTGGGAGGAGAATCACTGAAAATCATTTCATTTCATAAAATAGATAATTTTACAAATTGACAACTACTTTCCCTTTCCACTCGATAACATATGTTACCGATCACTCCTTTAGGTTAAATTGTAGCAAGCTTGCCTGATCGTGGGATCGATCTATCGTAGGTATTTCACTTTCATATCTATTGAAATCGGACACCTCCTTCGAAGGTTATCGAGCCTACTCGACAGCCAGATGGTCGGACTTTGCCATATTTATAGAATTTTGGGTCACTCTCAATATTTGCCATAGCAAATGATATATACCATCGTCACAGTTGTATTATTAACTTGAAATCTATAAGGTTCTCACAAAAATCTCTGAAGGCGACCAAAATAGTTGTTCAAAAAGAATAGGTATTGTTTATGAGGACTAAATAGGTGTACCAATACTTCCAGAAAAGATGTAACTATATCTTCTGGATCTATCTGTAACAGTTTTTATCAATTTAATTCTTTTGTCATAAGATTTATCCCGCTATAATATTTATAAATTATAGCTGAGGGTAAATTATGGAATCTTGAATGCTGACGTAGAAAAGTGGAATGCTTTAATATATTTGTATGTTACTCTACATCGGCTATCTTAATTTGTCATTTATATGTATGTACATATATTTTAAAATGTTCTCTTACCTCAATAGCCTTTTGCACTAATGTTGTACCGATTTTCAATTTCCTATACTCTTTGCGAACCGCCAACATGGCTATATAGCCACGTCTCACATTCACGTGTATGTCCAGCTTACACACAATAGCACCGACATATTCATTGCCATGGGCCGCCAGAAAACATAGCTTGGGCCAATTGTAAATGAAATAACGATACGTATAAATTGAATATGGTTCGGATAGTTCGGCTTGTATCAATCGCATAATATCCTACAGTGAGAAAAAAGCAAATAAAATAAAGAATAATATGAAAACAAATAATAACTTAAAAAATTTTTAACTAACATGCATTTGCAGCTCAGACTCATATTCCTTGTACTCAATATGAACATTAGATAAATCCAAAACAGCTGAAGGATTTTCAAGACCAGCCGCCTCCTCGGTAGCGGGAACAATAGCTTTTGAGGAATCTTTTTTCTCATCTGTTTCAGATGAAGTTTGTTCGGTTGTTGGGATTTGGGTCATGGCAGTGCTGTTGCAGGTGATTTCTTCCTTAGTTTGAGGTTGCGATTGCTGTAAACACTCCTCGTTTTCCTCTTTGTTGGCAGGAATAAAACCATTGTGTAAGTGTTCATCTAGTTTTGATGATGTTTCTTCGGTACAATGACCATTTTCTTGTTTTGTGTTAGACTCTGCGGGGGGATTCTTTTTGTTATTGGGTTTTCTTTTAGATTTCTTGTTGTTGTTGGAACTCAAGCCTAAGTCATCTCCTTCCTTGTGATGACCATTTAGAGCTAGAGCAGGAGTGGATTCATCAGCACCATTATCGCAACGGTTACTAGGAGGAGCAATATTAGTGCTGGCATGATTTTTCAGCTCTTTTTCTGTTACAAGGCCATTGACCTTAATGTTACTACTAATGTGCAGCTGTTGCTTCAATTGCTCCTTCAGGCCATTCACTGCCTCCGACCCCACTTGAGTTTCATCACCTGAAACATTCGTAACATTTGTCGCCGTTGTTGTATCGTTTCTGGAGCTCTTCTTTTTATTTTTAGATTTTTTCTTCGTCGATTGTTGTTGTTGCGTATTCTCCATCAGCGAGGAGGTGGAGGAGCCTTTCGTTTGTTCCATTGCACTTGTATCTACGACAAATGAAATTCAAGTATCCTTAACACCAATAAGACATTTTCTCATATAATACTTACCAAAGTTTCTATAGTTTTCTATCCTTCCCTTAAAAATCAGAAGGAATGAATGAACAAAAAATATGACAATTGTCGTCGAACACACTCAATTTAGGTTTTTATGGCTATAACGTCCTGGTTTTTTATTCGCAAAACTTAGGGCCATCACATGATTTCCGGGACAGAATCAGTCGTCGTATCCTTTCATTTGAGAATCGCAATAGATTTTAGAATTTCTTAATTTATATCTATAGATATTTGTTCTGATTTTTGCTGGGTTCTTTCTTTTTTCTTCTCACTGACAATTTTTTATATATCAATGGCGAATGCAACTCTGCGAACATATGTTCTGGGGTTATACAACGGTACGGAAAATATACAACCTTGAGGCAAACTTATTTGGACAGCTGATTTCCTAGTGTATTTTCTGCACTATGAAGACGCGTATCGTAACGTGATGCGGAAGATGTCGGCTACGTTTTGCCAGTAATCAGAACAAATAACGGAAAAGGAAAAGTTTATTTAGTCCCCAGGTACTTTTTTTTTAAGTAACTTATCGACTTATTCTCTTTTGAAGAAGTATTTACGTTCACACACGTACTTTTTTTCAATACTTATACTTATTTTCATTTGTTTTGTTTCGGCTTTTCCTGTGTGAATTGTTGTTAGCAGACTTAGTCTGCATTTACATGATACTTTTTTTTTAATTATTAAGTATACTTATCGGCGTTTTGGGGTCGAGAGAGGCAGTCGGAATCTGGGGGAAAAAAGTATGCCGTACTCGTACTTGTCGTACTCATCGTTTTGTGTTTTTCGTTCGCACTAGGAAACAACAATTCACACGGGAAAAGACGAAACAAAACAAATGAAAATAAGTATAAGTATTGAAAAAAAATTCGTATGTGAACGTAAATACTTTTTCAAAAGAGAATAAGTCGATAAGTTACTTAAAAAAAGTCAGAATTAAGTCCCCATTTACATGGTACTTTTTTTTAAGTAACTTATCGACTTATTCTCTTTTGAAAAAGTGTTTACGTTCACACACGTACTTTTTTTTCAATACTTATACTTATTTTCATTTTTTTTGTTTCGGCTTTTCCTGTGTGAATTGTTGTTGTTTCCAAGTGCGAACGAAAAACACAAAACGATGAGTACGATAAGTACGAGTACAGCATACTTTTTTCCCCCCGTTTCCGACTCCCTCTCTCGCCTACAAAACGCCGATAGTATACTTAATACTTAACAAAAAGTATCATGTAAATGCAGACTTACACTAGGCAAGTTTTTTCAGCAGCTTATCATCAAATTCTCTTTTGAACTTGCACGAAGAACTCAAAACGTTCCGGGAGAGTTTTTTCCTCCCTCTTGCAGGCTGCCCCTCTCTCCCACAAAACGCCGATAATCTGCTGAACATTCAGCCAGTGTAAATACGGACAAAAAGTACCATGTAAATGGGGACTTAAGTTCAGATTCACACTTCCAATTTTTTTATGCAATTCTCTTTTGAAGTTGCATTTGCGTTCAGACAACGTATTATGTTTCGACAATTTTATTTTCGTCGTTCATTAAAATGTATTAAATTCATTAAATTTCATTAAAGGCCGGGTTAGGCATACGTAACCGTAATTTATCTTTACCGTTGCCGTAACGTTGCCCGTTTGAGCGATTAGCCATCGTTGAGAAAACGAGTCATATGTTCTGACAACAACAACACATAAGTAAACAAAAAAGCCGCGATTTCTTTTTGTTTAGGTTTATTAAAAATGAAGTTAAAAAGAATGTTTATAAATTTGTGTTTTTTAAATCTGTGCAGAGTTTACAATAAAAGTAATCAAGAAAATATCATCGGATAAGAAGATGGGGTTGACGTCCTATAAACAATGACTGGCCGAAAGCCGGACACTAGAATGCCTATGGCAGTTTTTAATTTGTTATTAACATTAATAAAATATGAGTTAACTAAGCCAAAGCAACGGATTAGACCGGCAGAGAGACTAGCAATAACACCACTGTATGTCAAATATTGCTTTATCCTATGATTCCAAGTTGGAAAATATTAACATTCTATTCATTAAAATTGTAGATATTTGGGTTACGGTTGTTCCATACAATCGATTGCATGGAGTCACAAGCTGGGGAAAACAACAATTCGAAATATTATTTTAGAATGCAGTGAAGTTTTGTGGCGCTTGCTTTCGCCGATTTATTTAAGTGAACAAACTACACAGCAATACAAACACATTGCCAACGATTTTCAACGAATGTGGGATATGCCGAATTGTATGGGAATCTGCGATGCTAACTATACATTCATATCAGTTAATGTTGGAAGTTATGGCAGCCAACACGATGGGGGCATGTCCATTAAACTTCAATTTATTTATAATCTATTTTAATACAAACAATTTCCATTTCTTAATTTAAATTAAATACAGTTATATTCCAGTACTCTCCGTTTGGCCAATCAGTCATTTTAGGTACAGTACCTGTACCTCCTGTATCGTCAGCATCCTCTGAAGCCTTTCCTCATTTTTTTATTGGCGATGCGGCGTTTCACCTGAGGAATATCCTTGGTCTAAGTCAACAACTTTAGACGAGCTCAGAGACAACATCCAACGCGAAATTGCCAACGTTCCGGTCGAAATGTGTCCAAGAGTGGCGGAAAATTGGGTCCAAAGAATAGATCGCTGTTGACGGGCTCGTGGTGGTCATATGACCGAAATTGAATTTCATTCTTAAAATGTAACATTTGCACTACACCTGGAATTTGAACTCTATATCTTAAATATTCTGTTTTATTAATATATAAAATTCGTATGTCCTTAATGGAAAACCCTTTACTTATGTCTATTTCCATTGAAGAGGGACTCAGCCAAATCCAATCCAATCTCTATCTATGAATAAGTCCACGTTTGTAGAGACGCTTATATTGCTGTCAAATTAACTCACAATGAAGAAGATTGGCGCAATGATTGTCTCTTACTGTCGTCAAAAGAATCCTGAAGCAGATTATAAATTTAATTTTTAATGGAGTCAGCCGCGATCTTCATAAAACTCACCTGTAACGCCCAGCTCCTTGCCAATTTGCTCCAAGCTTCTCGCTTTTTTTCCTATATGCTGGAATATATTTATTGTATAAATACTCGTGCGACTGCACCAATGTAATCAAATATTCGTCTTTCATGTTTATTTGCACTTTTAAACAACAAATAATTAATAAATTATTTTCTTTACTTTTCTCGGTGAACATACAATTGTAATTGTAAACAACATGTATTATCAGCTGTTGTCAAATTGTACGTAAACGGAACGTCCAATTCTGATTTCAACAGATTCCGCCGTCCGTTTACGTTTCGTTTCCGTTGGCTAATCGTTTACACTGATTTCCATATGACAGATTGAATCAGCTGATTCGTTACGCTACGGGGGCGTTACGGTTAAGTTTGCCTAACTAGGCCTTAAAATGTATGTCGCACAAATTTACATATCGACAGTTTATATTTAATATCCTCTATCTTAAAAAACACCAAAACACCTTTTAGATCCCTAATTTTAAAGAATATTAAAATTGTTTGTTCTACAATGTTTATTACACCTAACTACGTGAACTACTAAATAATATTTTTTTTAATATTTGAACCACGAGCCATTTTATGGAACATAGAGAGTATTGCTATTCAAAAATTCTTCATGTATAAAAAAAGATAGAGGGTTTTGCATCGTAAAAAAATATTTATGAATTCCACAAATTTTTTTAATATATAATTATACATATTATAATAAAAATAATAAATAATAATAACAATGAATTAATGATTAATTTTTTATTTAAGTATTATCCATTTCTTGGGGTTAATTTTTAAATCCATTTTCAAATTATCATAGAAAAAATGGTATTCTTGTGGAATTACAGGTTAGATATAAAAATAGTCATAATTTGAAAACTAAAGCTTCGACGAAAAAAAATTAACCAAATTCGGGTTTAGCATACTCTTTTCACCAAAGAACTAACATTTACGAGAAAAAAAAACAAAAATAAAAAATAGTCCCAAATTATATGAAGAGATAGAGGGTATTGCATTCAAAAAAAATAAGTGTGTAAGATAGAGAAATTACAAAAATGACCATAAAATCTCAATTTTTGTTTTTTTTATTTCCAAACTAGTACCATAGATGCGGCTTATTTTACCGAATATTTTAACATAAAAATCTAATTTTTGCAAAAATTGAAGATAGAGGGTTTTGAATATAAGCTCTCGATATGTTGAACCGAGCACAAAACTACGAATATTAAATAAAAAGGAATGTGGAAATGTAAAAAAAAAAAATCACCACTTCACAGCGAAAGAAAACACAAAACGCATTGCAAAAAATTGCAAGTACGGAAGACTTTTTTTCTCCCCGCTTACCGACTGCGTCCCTCTCCCACAATCACTGCAATACAGCGGGGGAAAATTGCAAGTGTGAATACGGACTAAGCTCGTCAATGTCCATATTCACACTTGCAATTTTTTCTGCTGAATTGCAGTGTTTGTTGGAGAGGGACGCAGTCGGTAAGGGGGAAAAAAAAAATCTTCCGTACTTGCAATTTTTTTGCAATGAGTTTTGCGTTTTCTTTCGCTGTGAAGTGGTGATTTTTTTTTTGAAAATAGTCCCAAATTATATGAAGAGATAGAGGGTATTGCATTCAAAAAAAAATAAGTGTGTAAGATAGAGAAATTACAAAAATGACCATAAAATCTCAATTTTTGTTTTTTTTATTTCCAAACTAGTACCATAGATGCGGCTTATTTTACCGAATATTTTAACATAAAATTCTAATTGTTGCAAAAATTGAAGATAGAGGGTTTTGAATATAAGCTCTCGATATGTTGAACCGAGCACAAAACTACGAATATTAAATAAAAAGGAATGTGGAAATGTCAAAAAAAAAATCACCACTTAACAGCGAAAGAAAACACAAAACGCATTGCAAAAAAAAATGCAAGTACGGAAGACTTTTTTTCTCCCCGCTTACCGACTGCGTCCCTCTCCCACAATCACTGCAATACAGCGGGGGAAAATTGCAAGTGTGAATACGGACTAAGCTCGTCAATGTCCATATTCACACTTGCAATTTTTTTCTGCTGAATTGCAGTGTTTGTTGGAGAGGGACGCAGTCGGTAAGGGGGGGAGAAAAAAATCTTCCGTACTCGCAATTTTTTTGCAATGAGTTTTGCGTTTTCTTTCGCCTGTGATTTTAAAATCATCGTGATTACAAATCGCCGTGATTACAGAACAGACCCGTATAACTCACAATAAAAACTTTGAACTTATATCTCAACCAACAATAAAATTTCTTATCACCAAATTTTCTGAAATCACGACGACCACTGAAAGTACTTTGTTGGAAAAGGACCGTTGAGGAAAAATCAATATCGAATATTACAAATTCCGGTCCCAGCCTCAGCCTTGGAATAAAAAGAAATAAAAATAAATGAGAGATATGTATTTTGCAAACGTTTGGTTTTGGCGCCAAAAGTTATGGTGTGACATTAAAAAGTCACGCTACGGCATTAAAAAGTGACGGTACGGCTTAAAAAAGTCACGGTGGGCAAAAGTCATGGTACGGCATTAAAAAGTGACGGTGGGCAAAAGTCATGGTACGACATTAAAAAGTCATGGTACGGCATTAAAAAGTCACGGTGCGGCATTAAAAAGTTACGGGTGAGAAGGCTGCTCTAGAAAATTTATTTAAAATTGCGGTTTTCTACAAAAATTTCAGGAAAAAGATTTTTTTGAGAATTTTTCTAGAAAATTTCTAAAAAAATTAATTAAAATTGCGGTCTTTTACAAAATTTCTTGAAATTTGTCCAAATTTCATTTTTTGTGCTATTAATCAACACATACTAATACAGTGCACACAGCGTAACTACAGTGAGCATTTCTCACTTAGGCCACCACCAAGGTACAAGGTGAGAACAATTAACAAAAATCGCAAATCGATTGTGTTAATATATGTATTATGTCACAGATTTATAGATTTTATTCTGTCTCTTCTTCCGGAAGTCTCCTCGAAGAATTTCCTGAAATTATTTATTATTGCGCAAGGTTTTACCTGCTGCCGTTTTTCAAAAAGTGCTGTTACTGTTGTTTCCTAAAGATCGATTAAATTCAACTTAATTAAATTAATTTGTTGGTTTGTATACATTTACTTGACCAGACAAACTATATCGAACATTTCTCTTAATTCCTGAGGGTCCTACCTGGTTCACGAACTACAAAACTCTATACATTTCTATTGGCTGTTTAAAAATATTGTGAAATTGTCGATCTAAGGTATATTTATTACATTTTATTTTGAAAATGTTTATGCGGCATCGGGCTTTGGATCGATCGAAATCATTCCATGCAAGAAGAGAGACTACAGACAGACTATACGCGCATTAGAGCAGACAAAACTTTAAAGGTAAGTGATATACGATACATTTTAAACGGAAATCGTTGAAAATACCAACTTTTGCACAAGAAGGACAATTGTAGAACTGTAAATTGCATATTTTCTTAAAAAACGAACCCATAACCCATCGTTTTACCCCCGAAAAATTACCGCCAAAAAATTATCATACTCGTATATCCAGAGTTATGGAAATCATGGGTATCTTAGATGGGTATCTTTGATTGTATTCATCATTTCTTTTATTTTTAGATGCAGAATCCAAGCGCTTTCATTTGACCATTATAAATGCCCGTTTTTTTTAAATAAGTATAATATCGGGTATGTTACTGACCCCTGTTTTGGAGGTGTTTTGCAACTGGTCCAGCTTACAAATAGAAATAGATAGAACCAACATATTTTGGGAATCAATCTAAAAGATTTCAATCTTCATTTTTGAGAGCGTACATTTGCAACTTTCTTTGGCTCCATACAAATTGAGGCAGTTTAATATACATTCATATTTATATTGTTTATTATTGGCTAGGTACACTTTCACATTTCTAAGCTGTTCGCGATGCAATTATGCATAAAGTTTGAAACTGTATTTTATATCCAATCAGTACGATATTCGGCAGAAAGAGGTTTCTAATCACATAAATGAACACTGCAAATTTAAAGGAAAATCGGTTCAAATTTAGATATAGGCGTCATATATATGTTACCCCCGATTTGACATGTAAGCGCTGTAGAATCCGTATTTTATATCCGATCAGTAGGAAATTCGGCAGAGAGAGGTTTCTTATTACATGAATGAACGCTGCCAAATACGAAGAAAATCAGTTCAGATTTAGGTCCCATATATATGTTCTCCCAGATTTGGTTTCATAGTTATATAGCAGTTGTACTTTACTTTCGAACATTGCAAAATTTGGCAGAAAGAAGTTTCTCAATTTAGGATCTAATACTGATTAAATTTGGGGATAATCGGTTCAGATTTAGATATCGCCCCGTGCATACTAAGTTTCTGCCTATTTAGTATTTAAGCGCAATTGAAACTGTATTTTACGTCCGATCTTCTTAAAATTTGGCTAAAACGACGTTTTTGATCCAAGTTGATGAAAATCTGTTTAGATTATATACAGTCACATCTATTTGTTTCCTCCGATTCTTGATCTTTGAATGAGTACTGCTAATTTTAAGATTATCGTTTCAGTTCTAGTTTATTATGATCAACATTTTCAACACCTCTTGGACTCGGCCTTAATGAGGAGGTGGATCCAATGCTCATTTTCGCATTGTTAGGGAGGTGAAGGGTATTATATAGTCTATTATATACATGTTTTTTTTTTATAAATATTTATAGCTTTTGCTTGTATCTAGGTGATACGATTTCATATTCTGGAAATTATGCAAAAATTGTTTTCTGGGTCTATTTTAAAAATTATCTATAACTTTTTATCCCCTCATCTTAGAGAGGAGGGTATATATCATTTGCTACGAGCCTAAAGTGCAACACATATAAGAAGTGACCTAAGACCCACTATTACCTCGAGAAAAATGGGCATCATTGCCACGCTACTTTTCGTACCTCCCACACAAATGAACCATTTGTATAGTGTAATGCTTTTATAGTGCCTAGATTCCAGAGAAAAATAGGCGTTATTTGCACTCCCCTTTTGGTTCCTCCCACACAAATAGACCTTTTTGTACCAAATGTTAAAAGCTTTTAACTTTAATACTAGTGCATACAAATACTTGAAGATTCGTATAGTGCAATGCTTTTATAGTGCCGAGAGTCTAGAGAAAAGTGGCCGTAATTGGCACGCCCCTTTTGGTACCTCCCACACAAATGGACCATTTTATACCAAAAGTTAACAGCTAATAACTTTAATACCAGTGTATATAAATACTTAAACTTTTGAACAGTGTAATGATTTTATAGTACCTAGAGTCCAGAGACTTTAATACCAGTACATACTTTAAAGATATTAAATGAAATTTAAATTGATAATAATACTGTGCTCGAAATGGACACTTTAAAAATGTAACAGAAAGGAGACCCTATGGATATACCCATTTCCACCTTGCTGAATCCAATGGAGCTAGCCATTTTTCTAGGCTAGCTCTTGTTTTCGCGATATTCGACCACAAAGTTTGCAAAAAAGTCAGAGAGGTTAGTTATCTCGGAGGTAATTTTGAAGTGGAAGACTTCCGAAAACGCTCTTCAGTCCAAAGAACGAAATAAAGGGAACTCTTCGAGAATTATTTCTCTCAAAATAATCAACCACGCTTCTCTCCCCTTTACCCCCGAAAAAGTGCAATCAAATCTTACCATATGTCAAACGTCATACAAATCATCGACATTTTTAGTTTGTGTCTTTACGGAAAAATATCCCTCGCAAAAAATTACTATGAGTCTCCTTTCAACATATTTTTGAAAACTTAACAGGTTTCACCATTTGGTCTTGTTGGTTACCTTTGAAATTTCGATTAACACTAAACAAAAATAATTTACTAAATTTGAAGTCAAAAAATTTTATTTCAAATATTTTCTGCTATGAGCAGAAAAATACACAAATTATGTAATAACTCGAAATTTGCTTAATTCTCATAATAAAGTTGAGAAAGGACTTATAGTATTTCTTCGCGAGGAATATTTTTCTCAACGATGCCTACTAAAAATGTCGACGATATGTATGATTTTCAACATATGATAAGATTTCATTGCACTTTTTCAGAGGTAAGGGGTGAGAAGCGTGGATGACTGTTTTGAGATAAAAAAATTGTACAAATGTTCCCTTTATTTCCATCTTTGGACTGAAGCGTTTATTCCGAAGTCTTCCACTTCAAAATAACCCTGATTTCCCAACAAACTTTATGGTCGAATATCGCCAAAACAAGAGCTAACATAGAAAAACGGCTAATGCCACTGGATTCAGCATGGTCGAAATAGGTCTATCCATAGGGTCTCCTTTTTGTTACATTTTTGGACTAGCACAGTGTAATTTAATTAAAACAAAAAAATAAATAAATGTACTAAACCGTCTTCAAGATTCATAAGACGGTTTACCCGACTGAACTTTCTTACTTGTTAATTTATTCAGCGATACACTTTCGGAGCTGTTCAATTTATTTGTAGTTGATCTGAATTTATGATTAAAAGGTGAAACGAATATGTTGGGCGTATTCTTGCTTTAACGATAAGTTTATTTTACAATTATTAATATTTTCATTAAAAGTTTAATTTTTTCGCGCTTTAGAGATTTTTCGGTTTCGGTTTTCCAATGATTTTGTGGGACAAATAGTTTTATAGTTATGTTAAAATATTTGGACCAACCTCTCAAGAATCAGCGTCAATTCAAAGAAACTAATCTATAAGACTTAGATCTCCATTATGCTATGATTCCAAAAATGATGACGCAGCAAAAAATTACGTCTTTGTCGCACTGCGATATAAATCAGTTTCTACTATCAAACTTGAACAAAATCTGTTTTCCGAGTCTGCACTCAAGCAAAATTATATGAAGAAATTGATTTGATATTCCATTTTTTTCAGTGCAGAATATTACATTTTCGGGGTAACTTAAGTTGCGTTTTTTGGTTAAGCAATAAATTGGTATGAAAATAAATAAATTATTGTTAGGGAATATTGTTATTTATTATTATTATGGTGCCAGAAGGCAATGTTTATACCCTACACCACACTGTGGTACAGGGTATTATAAGTTTGTTTCACGGCAGATGTTTGTAACACCTGAAAATAACACAGCTAGACCCACCTTAAAGTATACCGATCGACTCAGAATCACTAGCTGAGTCGATTTAACGATGTCTGTCCGTCCGTCCGTCTGTCCATGTAAAGTTGTTTGTCGACTACAGGTCGCAATTTCACTCCGATCGCTCTGAAATTTTGCAGTTTAGAGTATTTCGCGGCTGTTAAGATCGCTATTGAATTTGGTTGAAATCGGTTCAGATTTAGATATAGCTCCCATATATATGTTTCGTCCGATTTGGCCCTTTAGTTCTATAGAAGCTGTATTTTACATCCAATCGTTTTGAAATTTAGAATTGTAGAGTTTATTGATCCATGAACCAACATTGCCGAAATTGAAGAAAATCGGTAAAGATTTAGCTATAGCTCCCATATATATGTTTCATCCGATTTGGCTCTTTAGATCCAATCGTTTTTATACCCTACACCACACTGTGGTACAGGCTATTATTTAAGTATAAAATGTCCCAAAAGTAAATTTATGTAACCAATTTATACATGAATTGCAAAATTTATATATCAGAGTTATTCAATATTACGAGAGTGGTGTAGGGTATTATATAGTCGGCACCGCCCGACTTTAGCCTTTCCTTAATGGTTTATATCTAAGACTGAGCCGATTTTTTGAAACCCCTAAAGAAATGGTTTAGAAAACAGTGGTTGATAAATGTAATACGAATAACTCCGAATAACTTTCGATTTTCTTTAATGGATTTTTTCTAATTTTTAGAAAATATCCTTATTTATGAATCGAAAGAAAATTATCCTGTCCAGTATACGAGCGATATTTAAAATATACCCTGAAAGCGTTGATGATTATGTGACTCTGAACATATCCAGAAATTTTTTTTTTCACTAATTTATTACAATGCACTATGGTCTCGGAGAACTCTTTCCTTAATCGAAATCAAATTTAATAAATAATTTATATTGTTGTTTTCTTACCACGAGCTATTGGAAAATACACCAGATCGCCAAAAAATATAAGATACATCATTTGTATGATTCCCTATGTGGGTTTGATCTGTAGTATAGATGTTATTTTATAATTTTATCACTGAAAAAACAGCTTGAAAAGTCGAGGGAAGAAAAACAATGGCGGCATTCGATATTCTTTATTTGAAAGTATTTTCTATATCTTCATTTGAAATAACTTTCATATTTAGAACTAAAATAATAAGTGAACCGTAGTCCAAAACAACGATACTGCATTTGCGAAGCTGATTAGCCACCAGTGAAAAGGCATGCAATGGTTGGTGTTGGTTTTCAAGGCCGTTTTTATACCCTCCACCATAGGATGGGGGGTATATTCATTTTGCCACTCCGTTTGTAATACCTCTAAATATTGATCTGAGACCCCATAAAGTATATATATTCTTAATCGTCGTACAATTCTAAGACTATTTAGCCATGTCCGTCTGTCCGCCCGTCCGTCCGTCTGTTGTAATCACGCTACAGTCCGTAATAATAGAGCTAGGTGGCTGAAATTTGGTGATTGAAAATGGGCGATATCGGTCCATATTTAGATATAGCTCCCATATATAGCATCTAACTTGTGATTCCTACTGTTATTTTCTTTAGGTTTGAGTTATTTTGTGTAGTCACATGCTATCCATGGTGGAGGGTATATAAGATTCGGCATGGCCGAACTTAACGCTTTTACTTGTTCTTTTTCACCTGGCTATTCAAAATACCTTCCTTTACTTAGAAGGAACCCTTTGGTCTTCAATTAACTATGCAGTGTGAAAATCTTCTATATAACCTGATATTTATTGAAGAAATTGATTTTTTCTTTTTATTAATTTGCAAACATTTTTATATTTTATATTTATCGAAATTTTAAATGCTAAAATCTATTCAATTTTCTGTCCATTTACAGGTTTATCTAAACCTAGCGGTTATTACTTTATCTTGCATTTATTTTTTGTAGTTCAATCCATGCTTTTGATTTATCTATAACAATTTCTGCCCACAATATTGTCAATTTACTATACATACATGGTTTTTTTCTTGTATTTTTATGTAATCTACTTTATTTATTATAAAATTTCCTGCTCCAACAGCTTTTATTGTTTTTGTATAATTAAATTGTTTGAAAATGTCTCTTGAAGTGTTTTGAATGGACACACACACATAGCATATGGACTGTCTATGCTATGCAGATTAAAATTTCTGCCTGCCTTCAACGATGTTGTAAATTAATGATGACGATATAGTCAACTACCATGGAATGCCCACTTTGTTGGAAAATTAAAGAGATACTCACTCATTCATTGTTTGACAATGCTCTGGGTGCTGCAGGATGTATTCGAAAAGCTGTTCAGTTTTAAATATCTTGTTAATTTTGTGTGAGACAAAAATACTGTAATTTTTTTTTGGCTAACAATTTGTTATACTACTAACCTAGTAGCAAAGTGGCAGGAGTTGCAAAATGTTGTCATCGATGACACAGTGTCGTTTAGCTTTATCATGACGTTTTTTGGATTTCAAAAGCGATTCATAATAAAGCAATTTGGTTATTCTGGTACGAGTACCTCCCCCACAAATGTGTTATAATTTAGTAAATATTGAAACCCTTATAACTTCTATACTACTTAATCAAATCATTTATCAGAAATTATAACGCCCCTTTTCGTACCAAAGGTACCATTCTGCGGAAAAAATGAACACGCAAACACTTGAAGTACGGTAGTGTATACTGTTTTTGAAATACCTACAGTTCTGCGCAAAGGGTTCTGCGATGACATTTTCGTGTAGAAAAGTCATCAACGATAACCTTTTCGTATAAAAAAGTCATCAACGATGACCTTTTACTATAGAAAAGTCATCAACGATGACCTTTTCGCATAGAAAAGTCATCAACGATGACCTTTTCGCATAGAAAAGTCATCAACGATGACCCTATCGTATAGAAAAGACATCAACGGTGACCTTTTCGTATAGAAAAGTCATCAACGATGACCTATTCGTATAGAAACGTCACCAACGATGACCTTTTCGTATAGAAAATTCATCAACGATGACCTTTTCGTATAGAAAAGTCATCAACGATGACCTTTTCGTATAGAAAAGTCATCAACGATGACCTTTTCGTATAGAAAAGTCATCAACGATGACCTTTTCGTATAGAAAAGTCATCAACGATGACCTTTTCGTATAGAAAAGTCATCAACGATGACCTTTTCGTATAGAAAAGTCATCAACGATGACATTTTCGTATAGAAAAGTCATCAACGATGACATTTTCGTATAGAAAATTCATCAACGATGACATTTTCGTAAAGAAAAGTCGTCAACGATGACATTTTCGTATAGAAAAGTCATCAACGGTGACATTTTCGTATAGAAAAGTCATCAACGATGACCTTTCAAATCATTGTGAAAATTAGTAGGGTAGAGCTTCTCCTTCCAAGGACCCTAATAACAAAATCATTTCAGATGATTAATTAATTCAGGCGTGATTACATCTGGGGTTGAACTTATACTTAGCTTATCTTGTCAAATTTTCACCTTTAAATAATTCGCCAAACTTTTCTAAACATTGCAGAAGTGCAGATTCCTCTGCATTAAACTACCGAGAATTATCGTTGTCACATTCGACTGCCTTGTTAGATCATCTCCACATTATTCCACTATATACTCGTAGAATGAAATTTGGAACAACTTCTTCAAGTCGTTCGCCAGCAGCACTTGGACACTTTGTTTTGTGTGATCATCGGAAGAGGGTGAGACACTGTGGAGGAATACACTGCCTGAATGCAGTATGTCATGTCTTCCGAAGATCAACTTCATAAAGAGACAAAGATCATGCTCAAGTGGAGACACAGTTTTAAGGTGCCGAAGTAGTACCTACTGCGATTCTATCGATATAACCATTCCAACTACCAAGGAGAAGGGAAAAAGTGTGCAAAAGCACGGAATTGATTAGTACTCATGCACAATGTGTGTGGGGGCGTTGGTCGACGCATATATTCACCCGGGTGTTAGGAGCACGGTGGAGTTCCGCCTATCTGCATGAATTCACCTAAATCTAGAATAGTAAATGTGATGCTATCGAAGTCACCATACAAACTACCACCTGTTGGATATGATTTCTCACCCAGTCAGGTCAGAAGATATCTTCAAGATACAGATCACTATGTTAAACAATAACAGAGAATGCCTACAGGCCAGATTGCGTACCAGAAAGTATACAGGTCTACTATTAATTCCATTAACTCTTCACTGAAAAATCCATCCCGATTTATCTAAAAAGCAGCCAATATCGATCAAAGTTCATATCACACTTCATACATCAGAAATTAATTTGTTAATTTCAATATACGGCTAAAAGATATTTCTAATCGTCGCTGTGTTGTTCGGTGCTTACTGACTTTATCATTATTACCTAATATTGAAATATTTATGTACTTGTTTATAGTGCAGCTTTTGCGTAAAAGAAAATAAGAAATGATTTCATGTTTGCCACACAATTCATTTGCAAGTGATTGCATGCCACGCTGCCGCTCCATGCTATCATACATAGCAGACATTGTTTTGTGGCTCGTAAATATATCTCAATATCTCTAGCGGTGGAGGTGAAGAAAAAAATGCACAAGTAGACGAAGAAAACGCCTTTATTAAAGAAAATGCCAACAAATAATGGAAATTGGTATGAAAATATTAAAAAATAGAGGTAAACCGCATAAACAAATGTTTAAACGTCAATTAAGCGTTTAATTGGGTTAAGCAGCTGATGTTAAACGCAACAATGCGTAGCCGTTAGAGATATATGTATGTATAATGTTAATGTGGAAATCGGATGTCAACCTTTCACTTTTATATTTTTTCCCACAGGAATACGGGGAAACTTGGCATTGTGAAAAAAATTAGGAACTAAGATGAAATATGATAAAGCTCTAAAAGTCACACATACTCGATGATCGAAAAAAATATTTGTCCCAAAGAAGAATGGGGAATCTTGGCAACGCACAAATATAAACATTGCTGCCATATTTATGACAAAAGATCATATACTTCACAACTACGATCGGCGTAACGCTTTTATTAAAACTGAACAAAACAATCACGTGAATTACACTTATTTGAGGAGTTATAGCTATTTAAAGTTTTCAAATCGTTGTTTAAAAATGGGTAGTACTAAAGTATTATCCTTATCGCTCAGCCGCATTTATCTAAGTAGTTATATCCATTTAAAGTTTTATTTTTTTACCCAAAAATGTTTTTTTATTTAAGTAGTTTTATAAAGTTATAATGTTTTTTTTTGTAGTTTTAAAGATATACAATGAAAATTAAAATTTGATCACAAAACGTGTAGTCGAAATGGCTGCAAATTTCTGTAGTATTAACAAAATCAGATAAATGTATAATATAATATCATCAATTGATATTTATGTATATTCAAAATTAAGATTATAAATTATTCAAAAACTTAATATGGCTCATTATGTACTAACAGAATTTAATCGTAACACGTTAAAGATAAGTTAAAGTTTCAAATGTGGAAACGTGAAATATATTTTGATAGAAGACATGAAGCTTGCACATACATATAGATCTCATAAATTGCATTTTCTCAAAACCAAAGAGCCTTGATAATTAAGGTCTACAGTCGAATCCTCCAATCATCCTCCTCTTCCTTCACATTGCCAATTGTAGTCAATTTCGTTGCTCACATCTTGATGACCTCGTTTGCGCACGCGCAACATGTAACACTTATTTCAAACGATTTGTACAAAAATTATCCTATATTTTGCCAAATAATAGTACTACAAACATAAACAAAAATAAAAGTACAACAGTCGCAGTACTGCAATCGACTTGTCGTTTACAACAATACTTATGGTCCCATTTTGCTTTAATACTCCGATATGTATATGACAGAGAGCAGTGCTACTCGACAATAAGGAAGTATTGTAGATGTCGGTGCGGCAGAGCTTTGTTGCCATCATATCTTAGTCGGCCGCAATTCGGCATTGTTTGGTAAAATAAACATGTCACAGATGTTGTAATACTTTCCTTTTTTGGGAGCTCCATCAGAAATATAAATTATCTACCGAAAAACAAAACAACAGAAACTAAGCCAAAGCTGTCATAAATGGTGGTATCCACTTAAACAAATCACCACCACAGCGACGAGACACCTTCATCGTCAGAGCTCAGCTATAACTACACAAAAACCCAGTTAAAATTGGTCAATTGCCAAGTCTACTATAAACAATTTGCATGATCTTAAGATACAATTGCAAGATAGGAAACGAGGTTGGGTTCAGCCACAAGCTTAACGGGAGGAGAAGGTTTCGTATGTTGTTAATGCAAAAAACAACTCACTCTTTTTTTGAACAAAACTAAAATTAGGAAAAACATCGATTCGCACAATTTTATGTCTTTCTTTACAGTTTAATTAAAAACTCCTCAGGGGGTAGTATGTAAATGCAAGAAAACCTCACTTTCTTATAGAAAAGTCCATCGTTGATGACTTTTCTCATAGAAAAGTTCATCGTTGATGACTTTTTTCATAGAAAAGTTAATCGTTGATGACTTTTCTCATAGAAAAGTTAATCGTTGATGACTTTTCTCATAGAAAAGTTCATCGTTGATGACTTTTCTCATAGAAAAGTTCATCGTTGATGACTTTTCTTATAGAAAAGTTCATCGTTGATGACTTTTCTCATAGAAAAGTTCATCTTTGATGACTTTTCTCATAGCAAAGTTCATCGTTGATGACTTTTCTCATAGAAAAGTTCATCGTTGATGACTTTTGTTATAGAAAAGTTCATCGTTGATGACTTTTGTTATAGAAAAATTCATCGTTGATGACTTTTCTCATAGAAAAATTCATCGTTGATGACTTTTCTCATAGAAACGTTTATCGTTGATAGCTTTTCTCATAGAAAAGTTCATCGTTGATGACTTTTCTCATAGAAAAGTTCATCGTTGATGACTTTTCTCATAGAAAAGTTCATCGTTGATGACTTTTCTCATAGAAAAGTTCATCATTGATGACTTTTCTCATAGAAAAGTTCATCGTTGATGACTTTTCTCATAGAAAAGTTCATCGTTGATGACTTTTCTCATAGAAAAGTTCATCGTTGATTACTTTTCTCATAGAAAAGTTCATCGTTAATTACTTTTCTCATAGAAACGTTTATCGTTGATTACTTTTCTCATAGAAACGTTTATCGTTGATAGCTTTTCTCATAGAAAAGTTCATCGTTGATGACTTTTCTCATAGAAAAGTTCATCGTTGATGACTTCTCATAGAAAAGTTCATCGTTAATGACTTTTCTTATAGAAAAGTTCATCGTTGATGACTTTTCTCATAGAAAAGTTCATCGTTGATGACTTTTCTTATTCATCGTTAATGACTTTTCTTATAGAAAAGTTCATCGTTGATGACTTTTCTAATAGAAAAGTTCATCGTTGATGACTTTTCTTATAGAAAAGTTCATCGTTGATGACTTTTCTTATAGAAAAGTTCATCGTTGATGACTTTTCTTATAGAAAAGTTCATCGTTGATGACTTTTCTTATAGAAAAGTCCATCGTAAGTACTTTTCTTATAGAAAAGTTCATCGTTGATGACTCTTCTTATAGAAAAGTTCATCGTTGATGACTTTTCTTATAGAAAAGTCCATCGTAAGTACTTTTCTTATAGAAAAGTTCATCGTTGATGACTCTTCTTATAGAAAAGTTCATCGTTGATGACTTTTCTTATAGAAAAGTTCATCGTTGATGACTTTTCTTATAGAAAAGTTCATCGTTGTTGACTTTTCTTATAGAAAAGTTCATCGTTGATGACTTTTCTTATAGAAAAGTTCATCGTTGATGACTTTTCTTATAGAAAAGTTCATCGTTGATGACTTTTCTTATAGAAAAGTTCATCGTTGATGACTTTTCTTATAGAAAAGTTCATCGTTGATGACTTTTCTTATAGAAAAGTTCATCGTTGATGACTTTTCTTATAGAAAAGTTCATCGTTGATGACTTTTCTTATAGAAAAGTTCATCGTTGATGACTTTTCTTATAGAAAAGTTCATCGTTGATGACTTTTCTTATAGAAAAATTCATCGTTGATGACTTTTCTTATAGAAAAGTTCATCGTTGATGACTTTTCTTATAGAAAAGCTCATCGTTGATGACTTTTCTTATAGAAAAGTTCATCGTTGATTACTTTTCTTCTAGAAAAGTTCATAGTTGATGACTTTTCTTCTAGAAAAGTTCATAGTTGATGACTTTTCTTCTAGAAAAGTTCATCGTTGATGACTTTTCTTCTAGAAAAGTTCATCGTTGATGACTTTTCTTCTAGAAAAGTTCATCATTGATGATTTTCTTCTAGAAAAGTTCATCGTTGATGACTTTTCTTCTAGAAAAGTTCATCGTTGATGACTTTTCTTCTAGAAAAGTTCATCGTTGATGACTTTTCTTCTAGAAAAGTTCATCGTTGATGACTTTTCTTCTAGAAAAGTTCATCGTTGATGACTTTTCTTCTAGAAAAGTTCATCGTTGATGACTTTTTTTCTAGAAAAGTTCATCGTAGATGACTTTTCTCATAGACAATTTAATTTAATCGTTGATGAGTTTTCTAGAAGAAGATTTCATCATTGATTGTGGCAACATTGCAATTCTCATATCTCCCTCCAAACAATAAATTTGATTGTAGTTTGGGAAAACCCCTCTGAAATAGGTCCTGTCAAAGAAAACCGGACTATTTACTATTGAAAATCAATGATTTTGCTTATTGTTTCCATTCCGTATAACACATATACTAACCAACGACTTTTTGCACAGTTTGAGACGTCATTAAAACCCGTCCTTTAAACTTTGGGTATTAAATCGCTCTATTGTTGTTGTCATTATATTTGTTGTTGCCACATTGATTTTGGTTTGTTGTTCACATTTTAACGCGTAATTACCTTGCACTTGCTTTTATTTTTTGGCCAATTTAGTAAAAAGCGTAAAGATTTTTTTCTTGCTGGCTGTGTTTGATTTTTTTGCGAATCACTTTGTACCGGTTTCTTCAAACGGGATGCAAGTTTAAACGGCATCAAACCAACACACACCAAAGAGATTGGCGGTTGATACTCCGCGTATGATGCGATTGGTGGTACACGTTTCTAATCCTCGGTGTACACGCACGTTCCATTTGAATTAATCAAATGATTTAACCAGATCGAAATACATTAAATGACGTAGTATGTATATGAGCGATTCCAAGGATATTTTCTTGTGGAAAATGGAATTTGTTTCTCCAAAAAATTCTTTAAACATATTTTCGATATTAAGTAAATAAGCAAATTTAGTTCTGATACAAAGGAAATCATCTTTAGGGTGGTTTCGTGACGGCTGTTGCTTTAAAGCGAGGGAAGATGATTGTAAATTTGCAGTAACTACGATCTATCTCCAGACCCCACTCTCTCAACAGAGGAATCAGTTCTGATCCTTTCGGTGGAAAGTTCCAAGTTTGTATATTAGAGTGAAGATTCAGTTGCGGTACCACGAAAATCAGATTCCATTAAAAGCCATTTGGTTCTGCAATTATAGCTCGGCAGCGCTAACGATGCATATAGTCGGGTAGCATAGTGTTCGAGGGAACATCTATTATCACGGTAAAGTGGCAGTACAGCCCATGTTTATTGGAGGTGGTTAATAAACATCGAACTCTCACCAAATCTCTTTCATTCAAGAAAGCAATCGGTCCTCATCCTTTTAAATGCTCTTCTCCGCATTTGTATGGATAAAACATTTCTACTATAAGGTCCGACTGGAGATTTAATTCTAATGCCATGGGAATCAGACTGACGAACGGCTTTTGAAGAAAACGCCGGTATCCTCTTTCCAATTCTGGTTTCTGAAACTTACTGACGGGTAACGTATGTTGTAGGGAATTATTAATTGGAATAGGCAAGATGAACGATGAGGATCATTTCACAGGGTTCTTATCGTCAAAAATTAGAACATTTGCAGAGATTGGCCAAATTATTTCCTCGAAATTCCACAATCCGAAAGACTTAGGCTACATTCCTTCATCAAAGCCACTACCAGTATAACCTTCTTATTTTTTTGGTAGATCAGCTTCGTATTTGTATGTATTCGACTTCGAGGTCTGACTGGTGATTTAATGCAGATATCACGGAAAGCAAACTGATGAAAGCCCAGCGGAACCGAAAGAATCACATTGATTTTCTTGTCAGAGTCTGGACTGATTTCTGAGCCATATGGAATCATAGATTAAAATAGGGAAAGATGGAAGCCAATTTCCAAAGGTTCTTGCTGCGAAAACTGTTAATTTTTAGAGGGATGATCAAACGATCTCATACATTATTCCTTCGATTAGCTGCAGTTCGATAGACTGAGTGACAGCTCACAGCCACTATCATTCTTTTTTCATCCTTTCGGGTGAACAGATTCGTATTTATATCATTCAAAATCTTTCGTCTTCGAAGTCCTACTAGTGGCATAACTTTGGTAAACTGAAATCAAACTTTTGAACGACCTGCAGATCAGGAAGTGGGAAGATTCTTTCTGTTCTGATCAGTATCTGAGCATCTTTGAAAACTTTCTGAAACTTGCTGACAGTATAGATACCTTGTAGTAGAAATGTGTATGGATAAAACATTTCTACTACAAGGTCCGACTAGGGTATTATTAATTGGAATGGGCAACATGAACGATGACGATCATTTCCCAGGGTTCTTGTCGACTTTGAGGTCCTACTACTGACCAAAACTGGAAATTTTTTCGAGGTCTGGCTGGTGATTTAATGCAGATATCACGGAAAGCAAACTGATGAAAGCCCAGCGGAACCGAAAAAATCATATCGACTTTCTGGTCTGAGTCTGGAATGATTTCTGAGCCATATGGAACGTAGATTCAGATAGGGAAAGATGGAAGCTAATTTTCCAAAGTTCTTGCAGCGAAAACTGTTAATTTTTAGAGTGATGATCAAACGATCTCATACATTATTCCTTCGATTAGCTGCAGTTCGATAGACTGAGTGACTGCTGACAGACACTATCATTCGATGTCATCCTTTCGGCTGAACAGATTCGTATATATATGATTCCAAATCTTTCGACTTTGAGGTCCTACTACTGACATAATTTTGGAACGTTCTGCAGAACAGGAAGTGGGAAGATTCTTTCTGTACTCGTCAGTGTATGAGCATCTTTGGGAACATTCTGAAACTTGCTGACAGAGAATTATTGATTGGCAAAGAGCAAGGGGAAAATATGAAAATAATTTTTCAAAATTTTGGCTCTCAATAAGTATTGTTGGAGAGATGGTTTAAAAGATTCATAGATTCTGCTTTCGATCTTCTGCAATTCGAACGACTGAGACTACACTTCTTCATTACACTATTCTTTGAGAGGATGTTTTAACATGGATTCTCTCATTTGGATTATGCCACTACAAAGCGTATACGTAACAACAACTATAAAGTGAGGTCTTTGACAACCAGGAGAAAAGGAGCCTTCAAGAGCCCCAACCGGAGTCAATGAATAAGTAAAAGATCTCATAAAGCACTATAAATGATGGCAAGTGACAACAACGAACGAACGAACCAAGCAGTCAGTGAGTGAGTGTTGTACATGGAGTGATAGGAGTCGTTAGACTGGAGCGCACAGCATTTCTCCATCGCTTAGGCTGCAATACAAAGGCGGCCGGCCAGGCAAGTACAACAATGGCAGCAATTGTTGCTGCATCAATATCAGCGCTTGTTAGTTGGTTGTTGCAGCCAGGCTGCGGCTGCAGTAACAATTGGTACGTTAACTTGTACGATTGCTAATCGTACTTATGTCTGTCCGTCCGGTTGTTATTTACATATATACCTTTATGTGAATGCAGCTTATGATAAAGTTGCAGCTTTTTGTTGGCTGCTCTTTTGCTGGTGCTGCTGCTGCAGCCTTCTCCACTGGTCCGTCCGTCCGTCCGTCTGTTTGTTTGTCTGCGGATCCATATTCAAGTCTGCAAGTTGTTAGCTTAGTTGGGGTATAAATCGAATCTGGATTCCTACCATAATCACAGTCAAAGCCAAATCGTCTTAGAGCAACGTACTCTAAGCTCATACCAACCGACCAACCAACCTAACGTATCGTATCGTATCGTTTATAACCAACCAGTCCATTGTTGTGATATACCTTGTGATCTCTTCCACATATACGAATCGCGTGTCAAGGAAGCGTTCAGTGTATTTAACATAAAAGAAAGTTAACTTCACCACTACTCTATCCATCTATTTTATATAAGAGCGGGAACTTTTTTCCTATAAAAGAAACAAAAACAAAACAAGAAAATGATGAAATTTTTGGTAAGGAAGTGTTTTAAATGCCATCGCAACATCAACCAAATTGAGTGACAAGTTTATTCCTTTAATTACCCATCCACACCATATAGGTTATCTGTTCTCTGGTAGTGGCCACCACTGCAGCTTTGAAAATCCATGAATATGCGGAATATAAACATGAAGGTGGCGAACATGCTGAACATGCCGAACACGGCGGCGAGGAGACTGAGGTCCATCACGAAGTAGAACACAAACATGCCACCTCCCATCAGAGTGTGAAATTGCATCACTATCATGCCGTTCCAGTCTACATCAAGAAGGAAGATCAACATTTGGTCAAGAAACCCGTAGAAATCGGTGGCACTAAGCAAAAATTGAAGATTCTTCATCCTGAAACCAAAAAGAATCACAACCATGGTTTAGTTTTGGAAGAGCACAGCGAATCGAAATTCCATGAAATCGGTCACCATGAGGAGGAGCCCGAGCATCACGAACACTCGCAGCACTATGAGCAATACTATCATCACCATGAATAGATAGATAGATTGTCGATATACCAAAATTTTGTTTAATCTCATATAAAGAAGGAGAATTCATCAAACCATTAAATTAGTTACAAAAAAAAAAACAACAAAAGAAAATCGCTATCAAATTGCCAAATTATTCCATATGTTCTATAAGTGATTTAAGACTTACTATTTGTATTTGTATTTCTATTTTTATCTTTATACCCATTAATTATGAGTTGACAACTTTTTAATTTTTCGTTTCGTGTAGTTAAGTATATAATTTCTTTATTTTAATTACAAACAAACTTTTTACAAATAAGAAAACATTTTAAGACCACAATATTTATTTGAAGTGGAAGTGAACACATTGGATCATAATCTAACATGAATTCAGACAAAAATGGGCTAGTGGATTATACCCATTAAAAACATGACAAATATGACGACCAACTCATCTGTCGCTGTTTAAGGATTTACCTGTTTACATCCAGTTTTATCATTTCTTTTCTTAGTAAATCGGACACCTTTGCACTCATTCCTTACTATGTAGGTTATTTAATGCACGAAATGGGTAGTTTTAGGAACATTTCCTTGGAAAATTTTTCATTATAAACGGGTTTCCAACAAGAGGTTTTATTTGGAATCACCCGGTATTTCGGTAGCTGTCACTTTTGAAGCTTTTATTCTTCGACATTTGACAAGTAGAAACTACGCCATTACTAAAAATGGAACTATACACGATTCAACAACGCATTGAAATTATTAAAATTCGAAAAATCGTCTTGACTGATGAGGCCCATTTCCAACTCGGTGGCTACGTCAACAAGCAAAATTGTCGCATCTGGTGCTCGGAAAACCCAAGAGTTATTGTTGAGAAGCCTATCCATCCTTAACGTGTGACTGTTTGCTGCGGTTTATGGTCCGGCGGGGTCATTGGACCTTACATTTTCGGGAATGAGGTTGGATCAACAGTTACGGTGAATGGATTGCGCTATCGAGAGATGATTAATGATTTTTTATGGTCGGAGTTGGATGGTATTGATCTGGACAACGTTTACTTTCAACAAGACGACGCTACGTGTCACACAAACAACGAAACCATTGCTCTGTTACGGGAAAAGTTTCCGGACCGTGTTATCTCTCGAAGAGGTGATCACAATTGGCCACCGAGATCTTGTGATTTAACACCTTACGAATTCTTCCTTTGGGGCCACGTGAAGGATAAGGTCTACGTCAACAGCCCAGCGTCGATTGAAGACCTCAAAGATAGAATTCGTGAGGCTATCGAGGACATAGGGCAGCCACTTTGCGATTTGGTTATGGAAAATTTCATGAAAAGGATATGGTCCTGTAAGCGTGGCCATTTGGCTGATGTTGTTTTTCATTATTAACGGCATACCTTCCCCTTTATAATGAAATAAACATCCGATCATTTATCTCAAAAAAATGGAATTTTTCTTTGAATACCAAAATAACACCTCTTGTTGGAAAACCCTTTAGTAGCCTTTGCATAGGAAGTGCTTTTTAACACTACCATTTCCTGAGAAAATGGATAAATTGAGTACACTTTCTATAGGAAATTGGTAATTATAGTACTACTTCCTTACGAAATGGGTCACTTCAGTACCCTTTCATTTTAAAATGGTTAACTTTAGTACACTTTCCATAGGAAATGGTACATATTAGTAGCCTTTCCTTGGGAAGTGGTTCATATTAGTATCCTTTCCTTAGAAAATGACTCATTTTAGTGCCATTTTTTTAGGAAATGGGTCAGTTTGGTACCCTTTCCTTAGGAAATGGGTCATCTTAGTTCACTTTCCTTAGGAAATGTGTCATCTTAGTTCCCTTTCCTTTGTCAATTAGCGTCATTTTTGTATTTCCTTAGGAAATGGGTAATTTTAGTATAATTTTCTTAAGAAATGATACGTTTTAGTACCATTTAGTACGAAATCGTTATTTTAGAACACTTTTAAAAAATGTATAATTTTATTAACCTTTCCCTAGCAGCTGACCATTTTGTTCAGGAAATTGGTAATTTTGGTACCTTTCTCTTAGGAAATGGGTAATTTTAGTACCATTTCCTTAGGAAATTGTTCATTTTAGTGCCTTTACCTTAGTAAGTGGGTCATTTTAGTACACTAACCCTAGGAAATTGGTAATTTTAGTACTCTTGGTTAATTTTAGTATCTTTTCCTTAAGAAATGGTTCATTTCAGTACCCTTCTCTTCGGAAATGACACATTTTAGTACCCTTTCCCTATGAAATGTGTCATTTTAGTAGCCCTTCCTTAGGAAATGGGTAATCTTAGTACACTTTCTTTAGAAATTGGGTCATTTTACTACCGTTTTCTTAGGAAGTGGGTAATTTTAGCAACCTTCCCTTAGGACATTTTTCATATTAGTACCCTTTTCACAGGCAGGGTGTCATTTTAGCATCGTTTCCGTAGCAAATGGATAATTTTAATAACCTTCATGATTACATGATTTTAGTACACTTTACATAGGAAACGGGTTGGTTTAGTATCCATTCCTTACGAAATGAATAATTTTAGTAACCTTTTCTTGAGAAAGGATCATTTTAGTAACCTTCCTTCGGAAATTGGTCATTTCGGTACCCTTTTCTTAGAAAGTAGGTAATTTTAGTACCATTTCCTTAGGAAATGTGTCATTTTAGTACCATTTTCTTAGGAAATGGGTCATTTTAGTACCCTTTCCTTAGTGATGAGTCATTTTAGTATTCATTCGGAAGTGATGCGTCATTTTAGTACCATTTCCTTAGGAAATGGGTCATTTTAGTACCCTTTCCTTAGAAAATGGTTTATTTTAGTTCCGTTTCCTTAGAAAATCGGTCATTTTAGTAACCTTTCATTAGAAAATTGGTCATTTTAGTACCCTTTCCTTAGGGAATGGTTCATTTTAGTACCCTTTCTTTCGGAAATGGGTCAACTAAGTACCATTCCCTTAGAAAATGGTTCATTTTAGTACCCTTTCCTTAGGAAATGGTTCATATTAATAGCCTTTCCTTAGGAAGTGGCTCATTTTAGTACCATTTCCTTAGGAAATGGTTAATTTTGGTACACTTTCCATAGAGTGCTTTATTTTTCCTTTCATTTTAATAACCTTCCTTTAGAAAAAGGGTACATAATTTTAGTACACTTTACACTTTTGGTTTAGAATCCTTACGAAATGAATAATTTTAGTACCATTTTTAGTACCCTTCTATTGGGAAATTATTCATTATAGCACCCTGTCCATAGGAAGTAGTTAATTTGTGTACCTTAGAAAATTTGCCATTTCCATAGGAAATGGCTCATTTTAGTACCTTTTCCTTAGGAATTGGGTCATTTTAGTACCATTTCCTTAGAAAATGGTTCATTTTAATACCGTTTCCTTAGGAAATGGGTCATTTAAGTCTCATTTCCTTAGAAAATGTTCATTTTAGTACCATTTCCATAGGAAATGGTTCGTATTTCCTTAGGAAAAGGCACATTTAAGTCACTTCCTGATTTTGGTACCCTTTCCTTAAGAAATGGGTAATTTTAGTGTCCTTTGCTTAGGAAATGGATCATTTTAGAAAAATTTCCTTAGAAAATGGATAACTTTAGTAAAATTGTCTTAGGAAATGGGTATTATTAGTACCATTTCCTTAGGAAATAGGCCATTTTAATAACCTTCCATTAAAAAAGGTCATTGAAGCACTATTTCTTAGGAAAAGCATAAGTACACTTACTAGATTTTAGTACCCATTCCACAGGAAAAGGGTCATTTTAGAACCCCCTCTTTAAGCAAAGGGTCGTTCTAATACCTGTCCTTACGAAATTTACAATTTTCTCTTGAAATGGGTCATTTTAGTACACATTCCTTAGGAAATAGGTCATTTTAGTGCCAATTCCTTAGGTTATGGGTCAGTTTAGTGCCGATTCCTTGGGAAATGGGTCATTTTAGTACACATCCCTTAGGAAATGGGTAATTTTAGTGTCCTTTCCCTAGGAAATGAGCCATTTGAGTGCCCTTTCCTTAGGAAATGGGTAATTTTAGTAAAATTCCCTTCGTAAATGGTAATTTTAGTACACTTTTTCTTCGGAAATAGGTAATTTTAGTTTCTAATTTTTTCCTTAGGAAATGGGTAGTTTTGTTTCCTATTCCTTTTTTTCTTGGCATTTAGTAATATTTCATTGAGAAAGAAGTAATTGCACTATTATTTTATTGGGAAGTGGGTTATTCTAGTACCATTTCCTTAGGATATGGGTAATTTTTGTACAAATTTCTTGGAAAACCGGTCATTTTCGTACCACTTTCATGGAAAAGTGTCCTTTTTTTCCTTGGAAAGTGGTTATTTTAGTACTGTTTCCTTCGAAAATGGTTTATTTTAGTATAATTTTCTTGAGATTATGGTAATTTATTTACCAGTTCCTTGGGAAAATCGTAATTTTAGTACCGTTTCCTTAGAAAATTTGTTTTTTAGTACTATTTCCTTGAAAATCTAGTAACTTTAGTACCACTTACTAGGGAATAGGGTAATTATATTACTATATCTTTGGTGGAGGGGTACCTTTGGATGGGAAAGAGGTAATTTTAGAATGCTTTGCTCCCAAAAATATGGCATTTTAGAACCTTTTCCTTTGTTTTATTGGTCACTTTCATACACTTTATTGGGAAAAGGGTCCAACGTTGGATCAATGTAGTACTCTTCATTGGGAAATATGTTAAAGTATTACCCTGGAAGACGATTCAAGGTGGTACACTTTTCTAGGAGTAATTTTAATAGTTTTCCATTGGAAAGTAGGTAACTTGAGTACATTTGTCGTGAAAAAATAGTTTTGTATTAAATGTTTAGTTTTAGTACATTGCGCTTGGACAATACAAAGTATGAGTTTACTTTCCTTGGGAAGTAAGTAATTTTAGTACATTTCGTTTGAACAGTTGATATGTTGAGTGCAGTCTCTTTGCAAAAGGTAATTAGATGCCATTTTCTTCGTAGGTCAATTTAAATAGTAACTTTCCCCTGAACAATAGCTCACTGAAGTATAAATTTTGAAGAAAGTAGATAGTTTTAGTATCCATACTATGGAAACAGAACCAACATATTACCTATTTCCTTGTAAAAAAGATTATGATCTTCAGAAAAGATCAGGACAGTCTGTAGTAGATGTACCCGATAATTGATACCCTATGGTATGGCAAAATTTACTCAAGAATTAAGCGTAGAAAAAGTATATTTTTAAAATAAATATTATTGTTGACGGAAGCGTCCTCTAGTGGAGGATAGTGGCGAATTCAATCAAGTTATTTCTATCAATATTCCCTCTCAACATGTCTATATGAGTACCAATGAGTACTCGTCCAACCCAAACTTGACATATGATCAAAAAAATGTCTAACATGTTGGTAATTTACAGTTACAATGCTTCTCAAACAAAGGAAAAACCTAGCATACTATTAGGATTTTACGTATGTATAAGTATTATGAAAATAAAAAAAAATTGGATTATATATTTAAATTAAAATTTTTTAATAAATAATACAATAGAAAGTAGGAAAATAAACAAAATCGAGATTTAAGATAATCATATAAAAATAAAACTTAAACAACAAAATACAAATCTTTGTAAGGTTTACACAAATCTCTTTAACATTCACAGGACAGATTTGGAAAACCCAAATAGGGTTCCATAATATTTAAAAAATGTTATTAATAATAAATAATTAAAAAAAAACTACTAAATGTAGAATATGTTTTTGGCTAATTTATAAACATTTCCACTGCTTCTACTCCTCAGACTTTGGGGGGTGGACGTAGAGCAACATTGGCCTCAAATTCTTTCATGGTACTACTGCGGTGAGATTTTTTTGTCTGGTTAGGATGGGGGGCACCTCCACGTTTGCCACGCTTGCCGGGAGCATGACGACTAGTTAGATGGGTCTTATAGGTTTGCTGATAGCCATAGCCTTCGGGGTTATTGTTGAATTTAGGATTATAGCTGTCGAATTCTATGGATTTATATTTATGACTACGAGGCTGCTCATAGCTTGAAGGAGCTTCCTCATATTTGCTGGATTCTTTCTTCAAAACATATTGCTGATAGGGATTCATGGAAGGATAACCATCTTCTGAGCCTCCTGAACCGGTCATATCTCGCTCACGCTCACGTTCTCCTTCAGCTGAGGGTGGCTCGGCATAATAACCACTGGTGGCTCCGGAATAACCTTTATAATCGGGATGAGGTTCTTGATTGGCCGACTTCTTACGATATTCTGGACGGTATTCATTTTCAGCTCTTTGTTTTTGTTTGAAAGGCATAGAGTTGATGTCGTGATAAATTTCTGAATTGAAATACAATTTACTGGGTTTGTTGCTTGAGGCACTGGTAATAGACTGATGATCATCTGGGTCTGGAGTGGTGACTACATGTGAGAGATCGAATTCTTCGAGATTTTTCAAAGCTGTGGAATGATCAAATTGTTCATATGTGGGTTTAAGAGGTAAACTGTAGGGCTTTGAAACGGTCTTCACGGTGGCTGTATGCAAGGGAGCCTTGGTTTTAATCTTATAGATAAACTCGACATTAGGCGCTAGAACCTCTGAGACATCATGTCCTGAATTTTGATAAGTGCTTTCGTTTTCCAAAACATAGGAATTTTTGTTATCAGAATTTTTTGTATATTTCGAAGGACCGCCCGATGAATGGGATTGCGATGAGGAGGAAGGTCCTGAGGTGTGCACTATGGAATGTTTATAGTTATCGCCATAGTTATTGGAAGGAGAAGAATATTTTGGTTTCAAAGAAGACGATGCTATACGTTTCTCATCTGTTCCTGGTACAGTGACGACTTTGAAATAAGTTTTGGATTCCTGATTTTTGGGAGTCGCCACAATTTTACCCTCGGCCTCCAATTCTTTCATATACCGCATAACAGATTTTTCAATTTGCTTCATAATTTCAGCTTTTGGTATTTCTGTAGAGGCGGAGACCCGAATTTTCTCCTCATTTTCATTTACGGACGTATGATAAGACGAAGAGACGGGTTTGTAAAGATATTTGGTGCGGTAATTACGTTCCACATGGGGCTGTGAACCTTCATAGCCTTCGGTGTGTTCTTCATAAATATTGTAGGAACGAGTAACGGGATCTTTTTCATAGACTGCAGCTGAAGGTTGATTTGCAGACTCTTCACCGGTAGGTTGCGATTCCTGTTGTTGTTGCTGCTGCACCTGTTCATGATCCTTGGCCGCGTATTGGGCTTGTTGCATTTGTTCCTGTATCTGGGCCTGCATTTGAGCCTCTAGCATAGCTTTAGCAGCCTCATTTTCTGCCTGTACCTGTGACACATATTGATATTGTTGGGGTACTTGGTTCTGACTTTCATCTCTCTCATCGCCTGTGGCTGAAGGTCTCTGGGCGTCTTTGTGTGAAAAGGAATAGTATTGAAAGTGTTCGGGTTTTTCTTGAGTTTCGTGTAGATTTTGTAATTGTTGTTCTTGTTCTTGCTGCTGGTGTTGTTGTTGCAGTTGTAATTGATGATGTTGTGATTGTTCGTGTTGTTGATGTTGTGATTGTTCGTGCTGTTGATGTTGTAATTGCTCGTGTTGTTGATGCTGTTGTTCATGTTGCTGTTGTAGGGCTGCTGAAGAATGATGTCGTGTATGGTGCAGTGGCTGTTGCTGCGATTGTGTCTGCTCCACTGCTGTTACTTCCGTTTCACTGGGAATGCGTATGGGTTCACGCAAACGAGAACCATACATACCCATGGCCTTGGCCACATATTCTTCGGCTGTTTCGGTATCCTCCAAAGAATCGGCGGGTATACTTATGCTACTCGTGTACTTGGCGGTGATTTTTGTATGTAAAGGTTTACTTTCCGGTCGTATTAAATTGATATCGGCATTATTGTAGGAATAATCTACAAAAAAACATGAATACAAACTTAAAGGAATTTCTAGGAAACTATTCACTTACCTCCTGCATCCGTGGAATATGCTCCACCTCTACGATATTGACTTGATTCGGTGTGGCTGGAGGCTGCCACCACTTGATCGGTTTTAGATTTTTCTGTTACCTCATTGGTGGATGGTTTGGTGCTGGCTGTAGAGGGTCCAAAACGACGTCTACTCCGTCCATTAGCTATGGCCTCATTGAGGCCAACAGAAGCTAACTGCAAATAGAACAAGAAATGGGGAAGTTTAAAAGCTGAATATCCGCTAAATAAAAACGGTAAAAATAATTGTTGTGGTACACTTTTCGGTCCTTTCAGAGCCCCATGGGGGCTATATTAATCGAAAGTTCTTTCTCTAAAGATGTGAAGAGTAATATATATGCAAAGCTAATATTTTTCGTTATTTTTAAATGAAAACATTTTGGTTAAAATAACTAGCCCAAACCTTTCTATGGAATGTTTAAAATCTATTATATTCTGTATGAATATTTAATAGCACTCCTAGCGTGGAATAGAGGCAATATTCCTTGAAAGAAGATATACACGTTGAGTATTCACAATAAACATTTTTGATATTAAAATAAATAAAAATCATTGCATATCTGTAGGTGCATAAAATACTAAAAATACAATCAAAGTGAACCTAAATGGTTGGTATAGAGGAAGATGTAAATGGTCGATTGTACTACAGAGGAAGACCTCAGACTATAGTATAGAATATCTCTGATGTATAAAGGAAGATCTCAGGGGCCAACTTTAGTATAGAAGAAGATCTAAGAGGTAGACTCTAGCATAAAGTAATTCCTCAGAGGTCGACTCTAGTATAAAGGAGGACCTCAGAGGTGGACTCTAGTATAGAGGAAGGCCTCAGAGGACGACTCTACCATAGAGGAAGACATCAGAGGACGACTCTAGTATAGAGGAAGGCCCCAGAGGACTACTTTAATATAATGGAAGGCCTCAGAGGGCGACTCTAGTATAGAGGAAGGCCTCAGAGGACGATTATAGTATAGAGGAATACATAAGAGGACGACTCTACCATAGAGGAAGGCCTCAGAAGACGACTCTACCATATAGGAAGACCTCAGGGGCCGACTCTAGTATAGAGGTTGACTCTGTTATAGAGAAAGAGCTCTATTTTCGAATACTGTAGAGGAATACCTCAGAAGTCGACTGTAGTTTTAAAATGGGAAAACGATCACATAAATTTTAATAGAAAGATAGTACACCTATAATTCCGGTGTTTTGCCACAAATCTATCCTCATCCTTATATTTTCAAGATCCCCCCCTTTTCGTGATCTTTTCTATGATTACTGAAAAGTGTTTGTGATATTATTTATGTATTGAATATTTCGAAATTTATTGTTCACAGAAGAACGAGATTTGTTTTGTAAGTTATTGGTACATTTTTTAACTTTAGCAGAGTTAAATTTGATTTGTAGGTAATCGGAGACAATGCTAGTAATTTTGGAAAGCGTAGTCATATATTTCGCTCACTTACTTCAAGAATGAAATAACTAAAACAAAGCTGTGGAATGATTAAAATGCTGACTTTGCCTTGAATATGAATTTGAAATATGAATTTTGCAATTGTCCATAAATTAATCTCATCGAAATTTAGTTTATAGGTAAACAACCATAGCAATTGACGTGATTATAAGATTACAAGCAAGATTAAGGAGTTGTAACCATTTTAAGTTTTCTAAATTCAAATAAGAATAGAACTGGACAACGAGAATTTATGACAACGAGAAATTTTACAATTTATGTGAGTACAAATTAGACCAAAAATGTGCATTCTTATGTAATTCATCGTCATTTTCGCTCAAGGAAGGAGCTATAGCCCTTTTACGTTTTCTAAGTTATTATTTTCATCAAAAATAATAGCAAAATGTTGCCCAGTTCGCTCTGTGACGTTTATTTAAGGTCTTATAGCTATTTAAAGTTTGGAGTATTATACATCAATTTGTCGTTAAGACCTGTCCTTTGATTTCCTGTTCCTTTAAAGTTTAGTTAGTTCCTGCATCTGTCTTTCCTAAAATCATATTGTCCGTCCGTCGGTCTCCTTTCTTATATGATTTCTGCGAAAATGCACTGGCTTAGTATGTTTCATTTGAATTCATCCTTTATAAGGGTTTTCCAATAGGGATGATATGATTTTGAATTGATTTTTCGGCCATTTGTAATATGTCATGATTTGTCGTTTGTTTTTCATTGCATTCAGTAGTTTTTACAATTTCATCATGGAGAGATATACGCAAGAACAACGTTTACAAATTATTCAGTTTTATTATCAAAATAACCGTTTTCCAATTGCAACTTTTCGTGCGCTAAATCCATTTTTTTCTGAATAAAAAAAAACTTTCCAGTCGACCTACGACCTTGATACCCAAGAGCAATATTTTAGCTCTCGTTAAGAGCTATCTTTTTGCCATCGACCGATTCTCTATCCGACGTACCGTTAAGGAGCTACGCCAAAAGAAAACTGCGTTCACATTTAAAAATGATTATAAGCCAATTTTTTTAAAAATCAAAAAAAAAAAAAAAAACACCCTCCATTCGGCCTACGATTTTGATACCCATGATCACGCAGCTAATGAAACAATTGAATTGTTGCGAGAAAAGTTTGGAGATTCGATTATTTCAAGAAATTTTGATATTGGATGGCCTCCAAGAAGTTGTGATTTAACACCATTACACTATTTTTTGTGGGGTTATTTGAAGTCATTGGTCTTTTGAAATAAACCAGACTCTCTTCAAGCTTTACAAGTCAATATTGAACGTGCCATTCATGACATACGACTTGATTTGGTGGAAAAAGTGCTCGAAAATTGGGTTCATCGAAGAAGTCGTGGAGGCCATTTGAATGACGTTTTATTTAGAACTTAATTGTATCAATTGTACTCCACATTAAATAAAAAACTTTTGAAATTCCTTAACAATAAGTGTGTTTTTTATCAAAGAAATCATATCACTCTTATTGGAAAATCCTTTACTTTAACTGTATCCTTTGCAGTTTTATTCCATCACAGTTGATATAGTCCGTATATCTGTATGAGTCGGGATCATATAAGAAGGATCCCAGTCAAGAGCTCTGGTTTCATATACATGTATATATTTTAACATTATAATTAACATTCATCCTTTGATTTTTTATTCCATTAAATACATATTGCCTGCATGTGTCCTTTCTTTTGTGATTTTTCGACAGATAGAAATGCTCTGATTTCATCCATATCCTTTATCACTTATTTGTTGATTTTCTGTTCCATCAAAACTATGTTAGCCCTGCATCTGACATTCTTTAAATCCTATTGCCCGTCTGTCTCCTTACTTAAATAATGTCTGTCGAAACGCTCTGGTAGCATCTATATTTACCCTACAACTCTTATCCGTTAATTTTCTGTTCCATCAAAGTTGAGTTAATTCCTGCATCTATCTTTCTTTAAATCCTTCTGTTCATCTGTCTCCTTTCTTATATCACTTCTTTCGAAATGCTCTGGTTTCATCCATATCCTTTATCACTTATTTGTTTTCTGTTCCATCAAAGTTATTTTAGTCCAGGATCTGTCATTCCATTCCCGTTTGTCTCCTTACTTATATAAAGTCTATCGAAACACTCTGATAGCATCTACGAGTATATTTATCCTATAACTCTTATCCATTGATTTTCTGTTCCATCAAAGTTGAGTTAGTTCCTCATGAGTATTTCCTTTTATCCGATTGTCCTTCTGTCCCCTTTCTTAGATGAGTCCTGGCAAAATGCTCTGGTTTCGTCTACATATTTACACTTATAAGGAAGTTTTATCCAAGCATTTTCTGTCTTATCCTTTGGCTTTCTGATCTATCAAGGTTGATTACTTCCTAAGAAATTTAGTCCTTATCCATTTGTCCCTGTGCATTCATCCATGTTTTCCAATTCTATCAATGGTTATGGACACTAGCTAAGGAAGAGTTGTCCTTAAGCCCATATTTCTTTATTCTTCTGTCTGTACGTCCACTCATCCGTTAGTTTACTGTCTTATTATGGTTGATTAGCCCCTAGGAAGTTTAGTCATTGTCTTTTTATCCAAGTATTTACTGTCGTATCCAATGGCTTTCTGTTCTATCAAGGTTGATTAGGTCCTAAGAAGTTTGGTACTTGTCCGTCTGTCTGTCCGTTTTGTGCATTCATCCAATTTAGTTTATAAGTAAACAACCATAGCAATTGACGTGATTACAAGCCAGAAATGTGTAGATGTACTGAGTGTCCTTTTATCTCTAGGATACTTATTAAAGGAGATGTAACCATTTTAAGTTTTCCAAATTCCAATAAGAATAGAACTGAACAACGAGAATTTATGACAACGAGAATATTTATATTTTATGTAAAGATTCTTAGTTCCTAAAAAATTTAGTCCTTATCCTTCTTTCCCTGTGAATTCATCCAAGTTTTTTAATTGCATCAATGGTTATGGACACGGAAGGAAGTGTTGTCCTTATGCCCCATATTTCTTTATTCTTTTTCTGTACATCCACCTATCCGTAAGCTTACTGTCTTATTATGGTTCATTAGCCCCTAAGAAGTTTAGTCATTGTCCTTCCGTCTTTTTATCCAAGTATTTTCTGTCATATCCATTGGCTTTCTGTTCTATCAAGGTTGATTAGGTCCTAAGAAGTTTAGTACTTGTCTGTCTGTATGTCCGTTTTGTGCACTCATCCAAGTTTTTTCTAGTTTTATCAATAGGAAGTCTTGTTCCTAAGTTCATATTTCTTTATCCTTTTGTCTATACGCCCACTCATTCGTTAGCTTGCTGTGTTATTATGGTTGATTAGCCCCTAAGAAGTTTAGTCATTGTCCTTCCTTCTTTGTATCCAAGTATTTTCTGTCCTATCCATTGGCTTTCTGTTCTATCAAGGTTGATTAGGTCCTAAGAAGTTTAGTACTTGTCCGTCCGCCTTTCCGTCTGTCCATCTATCCATGCATCCAAGTTGTTTTCAGTCCTATCAAAGTTGTTCATAATTTTATTTATTTCATAATATTTTATTTATGTTCTACACACTTCCTTCTTATAATGTTATTGACTTTCTTTGGCTTGTTTTGCTTCTTTTATCCAAGCAACTTAAAAACTTTCGCTTTTTTTTTTTGAAAAAAAAAAGATTTGATTTATATTTGGCACGCTTGGTTAGCATTTAACGCCATCACCAATTGCTGTGTTTATTTGCCAGCCGCGCAGGCGCATTATCAACACCAACTACAACAGCAAACAATAGCATTAAAACAACAACATTAGTTAGTTACTATGTTGATTGAAAAGAAAAGTTCATTAACACAATGTATAAATGATGAATGAATTGTAATTGGCCACAATTAATTGAACATTGAACACAAATTAAATAACAATTTTCAAGAGGAGGTATATGAGATATGTGTATGATTTCAACGTAAATTTTTTTTTCAATAATAATCCTGACATTGAATTTGAAAGTAATAATTATAAAAGAGATTGTCACTAATGTACGTTCTGTTGTTTTTTTTCGAAGTTATTATTTGAAGTTTTCATTTCAAATTAGTTGAAATTTTTTTCCGAACACTGCACAACACAATAATCCAGTTTTCTTTTTTTTTGCGGTTAACAAAGTTTTTTTTTTTGGAAAACATGTTGCATTGGTTTCCAGTTCCTGTTGCAAGACAGGATAACCATATTTTTTTTGTTTGGCTTGAGCTTTTTTCAATTGTTTTTTATTTTTCTCGTTTTTGTAGATTTTTTTAGTCGAATCTGGTCTTAGTTTGATATTGATAATTTTAGCCATTACTTACTATAAGCAAAGCTGTATAAACGTATTTTAACTGTAGCGCGTACATTTCACGACGGTATCTAAACATCAATTGTTTTCGCAACATGTCCAGTCCATAGCTTTTATAAGGTGAATTTTCTTTTGGATGAAATTCGTATCGAAACTGCGTTGTTTCGGTAGTAAAAACGACGATTTGGACTGCAGTAAATGGAAGTGTTGGGGAAGTGGCGCAGAGTGGGGCGGTGTGGTCTGGCGTTGTTCCCCCATTGCATAGAAATTGCATGCAAACATGCAGTCAGCAGCGGCAGGAGAAGTCTTTAGCCAACAACCAACCGCCAACCATCAAGGCAACAACATTTCCCATTCATATTGGAAGAGGAGCTGAGCTCTGTGTGGCTTTGTGTGGCGAGGAAAATTAGTGCATTTGAATTAGGCAGAGAAGAAGAAAAAAACTTGGCTGTGAAACAGTTTTTTTTGACGTTGGCCAAATGTTTCTTTCTGTTTTTTTTCATAGTATTTTTAATACATAACATCAATTATATTTGTTTGGAAAAAATGAGTTTTTTTGCAAATAAAAATAAAAATAAAATGTAGCTATTTAGCCCCCAAGTCTTCTTCTGCGAGTATTTTGTTAACTAAATATGACAATTGTGGAATAAATAAATGTTTGTCTTGACTTGGGGTACATTGCCTCCTCAATCTGTGATGAGAGGGGCAAGTCTGTAGTTTGGTGGTGGGGTGGGGGGTTTGTTAGCCAAAAACTGGCTACATTATAATTAAGAGGAGGTTTGTCTTGTAAATCTGGTAACTGACTCTGGCATCTAATGTTGTTCAATTGTTTCTACTCGTCGTCTGACAATGACGTTGACTTTTGCTTAGTTTGTTTAACTTCTTTAGAGGAAAAACAACTTTTCCAATTTTTTGTTTCGTTCGAACTACGATATTTTTCCTGTCAACAATGCGACATTAATTTGATCAACGTAATTTTTTTCTTTTTTTAGATTATAACAGATCTTTCCTGTTGCTACTACATACTTTACTTCTTGGACCACAATTGCAACTGGCGTTATAATGATTAATTAATATGACATAAAAGGCAACATCATAGAGGAAAGATAATTGACTAACTTTGCCGATGAATGAGTCTGAATTTAAGGCTTTGGAAAATTAGTTCGTTAAGGTAAGTGTATCAAACATCAAAATATTATTTCAATATAGGGCAACGACAATAACAGCTTAGCAATTCAGTTCATTGTTGGGCGCCATAAAATTATTTTTATTGAAAACGACAAACAAAAGAAATAAATAAAATCTATTAAAATGTGATAGAAATTTTACCTATCGCCAATTAAAAAATTAAATGAGTCAAATAACTATAACCTCACTTTAGCAAATGAGAGTTTATAACCAAAGATCAACACATCGAATGGGTGACCTAATACCCCTTGTACGTTCGGTGGAAACTGTTCCAGGAGATATTAATTCATTTGATCTATGACCGTTTTTCTGTGTGGATTTAAAATTTCTTTACACTTATTGTTAAGGAAATTCAAAATTTTTTTATTTAAAGTAAAGTACAATCGATATAATTAAGTTCTTAATAAAACATCATTCAAATGGCCTCCACGACTTCTTCTGCAGGAACGAATTCGATGAACCCAATTTTCGAGCACTTTTTCCACTAAATCAAGTCGTATGTCATGAATGGCACGTTCAATATTGACTTGAAAATCTTGAAGAGAAATAGTATTAAAGGTGTTAAATCACAACTTCTTGGAGGCCATTCAATATCACAATTTCTTGAAATAATCGAATCTCCAAGTTTTCTCGCAACAAATGAAACACACAGCAAGTGAAACACTTTTTCCACTAAATCAATGTTTGATATTGTCTTTAGCTTCCCTTTGAATAGCTTCTTTTGGAGGAAAGGGAAATTGCTTTTAACCCAATGACAATTTTCTTGAATTCAATATATTGTCCTATATTTAGTGCAAAATTTCCTTTAAATAATTACAAAATTATTCCTTGAAAAAATGACAAAATATATGCTTGATATAATACAATAATATCCAATCTTCGAAACTATTAACATATATATAGAAATTATTGACAGATGTACTTAGATCAATGAATTTGGCAAAATTTCAGGTCGTTTTTGGTTCTCAAGGACAATAAACGAATGCAAATTTCTTAGAAATTAAATAAATTTAACAGAAATTTTCAAAATTGAATAAATATTTCTAAATTTAATAGTTTTTTTTTAAATTTAATACATTTTTCTAAATTTAATAATTTTTTCTAAATTTAATAGATTTTTCTAAATTTAATAAATTTTTCTAAATTTAATAAAAAGGTTCCTCAAAATAATTATAAATATATCCTAGATATATCGGGTCCGTCAATAAGAGCGCTACAAACGTTTTTTTATATAAAACAAAAACGGTTTTGGATATCAATGAAATTCTTTATTCCTGTGAAAGTACGTTCGATGCCATTATGTATGGAACTCGATTTCTTTTGCATGGCCACCACGGGCACGCTTGCAGAAGTCCAGACGCTGAACCCAATTTTCGACGGTTTTCAAGCATAAATCGGCCGATACTGCTGCAATTTCACGTTCGATATTCGTACGAAGTTCATCAATCGTCGCTGGCTTGTTGGCATAGACCATAGACTTGACGTAGCCCCACAGGAAATAGTCTAACGGCGTCAAATCGCACGACCGAGGCGGCCAATCGACTGGACCATTTCGTGAGATAACCCGTTCTCCAAACTTGGTTTCCAATAATTTGATTGTGGCATTCGCTGTGTGGCTTGTGGCGCCGTAATGTTGGAACCACATGTCCTTCAAGTCCATATCATCCAATTGGGGCCAAAAATATTCGGTTATCATTGAACGGTAGCGATTCCCATTCACAGTAACGTGCCGGTCTTGATCATCACGGAAGAAGTACGGCCCAATGACGCCGCCGGCCCATAAACCGCACCAAACCGTAATTTTTTCGGGATGCAATGATGACTCATGGAGTACGTGCGGATTGCTGTCTGACCAATAACGCATACTTTTGTTTATTGACGAAGCCATTCAGCCAGAAATGAGCCTCATCGCTGAAGATGATTTTTCGATTTTTCGCGCTCTTAACGTTGAGGCCACTGACTCCGAATTTCGGTAGTAAATTTTAATAATTTCGACTCGTTGTTGGCTCGTATATCTTTCCATCATGAAATGGCAAACCTTACTGAAGAGAAATGTCAAAAGAGCGGCACAAAAATATGGCGTCGTTTGCTGTCCCTGTCGGTCTACTTTTGTAGCGTCCCTGTTGAAAACCCCTTTATATATGATATTTTCTTTAGTTGAATCATTAAAACATTGATATAAACAAATTTGTACATAGAATAATGTTTTTTGTTTTTAATATAATGACATTTTGGTTCTATAAAAGTCAAATTGTACATAATATTGAAAACAAGTGATCATTAAAAGCAAGGACAATAATCGAATGTTAATCTCTTTGGAAACGAGTAAATTGTCCTAAATTTCTTTAAATTAGTAATGACAAAAATATTCTTGATAATGTGTACTTTTGTCTTTAGTTCAATCTTTAAAACTATTGTCATATATGAGTCATTCCATGCCAAACGGGACGATTTTTGACATCACTATTTTTGATTGCTTCGAAATTTTGTTTATGTATTATTTACCTAAAAATATCTTAAACGTAGTTCAAGAAAAAATTTAAAAAAAATTTCTTTAAGAGTTATGAGCAATTTAAAGTTGAAGAAATTACGTTTTTTTTCTAAAAGGTGTGTTCATTCTTTAGCGTGTATCTCCTTAAATACGTGACCGATTTTAATGTGCTATACCTTGTTTTGAAGGTAATTTCAACTACTACAACAAACTTAGAGTAAGCACTGCAACAAATATACTAATTTTTAATATTTTTGCCCTTTTATACTTTCTATTGCGATTTTCAAAATGATTACACCCTTCGATTTTTTTGAAATTTTAATGTCGTGTTCCTAGATGTGTTTGTTAGATACTGTATGAATTTGGAAGTGGTGAATTGATGGGAACTATTTTTTACGATATTTTATAAAAAAACAATTTGCATAATTTTTGTGAATGTGCTTTAAAAAATTAACAGAATGATTATTTTTTAGTCATTAATTTATTAAAACAGTAAGAACAATAAAACATTTAAGAAAATAATGACAATTATTAATAATCATCAGAAAGATTCGAATCAACCTATATACAGTAAAAATGAAGAAAATAGGTATAAAAATATTAATCAATGTACACCGTCTTAACAAGTACTTTTCGGAAGTTGATGTTGTCTGAGCTCTAATTTTTTTTATCGGACAATGGAATGTATGCGTGGTAGTTTTGAGTTCAAGAAATTACTTTTGCTTTATTATTGCTTTGTTTTTTTTTTGTTGGATTGTCGAATTGAATGTGAAAAACGGACTAACAAAGTTATTGAATTTTTTTTTCTACATCAAAAAGTTAAATCCAGGTTGCTGTGATTTTAAAAAAAATTTCATTTCAGAGTATAGTTTAACAACTTTCTTATCTTTTGACTCTGGCTATTGTTTAATGAGTTTTGTTGTTTAAATATCAAGCCATCGCTGATTTTTGCAAATAATTTTGCAAAATTAATAATATTTATTGTTGTTATTGTTATATTAATAAACAAACGGCTAAAATCTATCATTCTGTTAATTATTTAAAGCACATTCCCAGAAATTATGCAAATGTTTATTTTATAAAAAATAGTAAAAAATAGTTCCCATCAATTCACCACATCCAAATTCATACAGTATCTAACAAAGACATCTAAGAGCACGACATTAAAATTTCAAAAAAATCGAAGGGTGTAATCATTTTGAAAATCGCAATAGAAAGTATAAAAGGGAAAAAAGATTAAAAATTGGTATATTTGTTGCAGTGCTTACTCTAAGTTTGTTGTAGTAGTTGAAATTACCTTCAAAACAAGGTATAGCACATTAAAATCGGTCAAGTATTTCAGGAGATACACGCTAAAGAATGAACACACCTTTTAGAAAAAAAACGTAATTTCTTCAACTTTAAATTGCTCATAACTCTTAATGAAATTTTTTTTAAATTTTTTCTTGAACTACGTATAAGATATTTTTAGGTAAATAATGCATACACAAAATTTCGAAGCAATCAAAAATAGTGATGTCAAAAATCGTCCCGTTTGGCATGGAATGACTCATATACTGAAATTAGTACCTTTTGTCCGTAGATCAATGATTTAATTTAAGGACAGTTTTTGTTCATAGCTTTAAAATCAATATATATGTACATAAAATGAAAGAAAATTGATCATTAAAATAAAGACAATAAAATAATGTAAATTTCATTAATGAGATTTAATGAAATTGTTCTCAGCTTTAAAATCAATATGTACATACAATTAAGGAAAATTGATCATTAAAATAAAAACAATAAAATAATGTAAATTTCATTAATGTAAATTTCAAATATTCTAGATTTATGGTTAATTTTGTCTTTAGTTTAATCTTTAAAACTATTGCCATTTTTACTGAAATTAGTAGCAGTTATCCTTAGAAGAAAGATTTTGCCTCAAATTTGACGAAATTAATAAATAAATTAATTCTTTGAAATCTTATATCTTTCTTTTAATATCTTACATTTTAATGACAATTTTCTTATAATGACAAAACATATCCGTGATTTATGGTTTATATTGTTTTTAGTTTCTCTTTTGTTTGCTTTTTTTAAGTAAGGCGAATTGCTCCTAACCAAATGACAATTTTCTTGAATTCAATATATAGTCCTAAATTTAGCGAACAATTTTCTTGAAGTAAAGACAAAATTATTTCCTGAAATAATGACAAAATAATTCCGACAAAATCTATGCTTGATATTAGCTCTAATTCAATCTTCAAAACTATAGGCATATATTAAGAAATGATTGACAGTTGTTCCTAGATCATTCAATTTGGCAAAATTTAAGGACGTTTACGAATCATAACGACAATAAACGAATCATAATTTCTTAGAAATTTAATAATTTTTCATAAATTTAATTCCTCGAAATAACAAAAATATATCCTTGATATAAGGATATTAAATTTATAAAAAATTATTAAACGTTTATTATCCTTGAGAAACCGAAACGTCCTTAAATTTTGCCATGAATGTTCTAGGAACAATTGTAGAACATGTACAACTGTATTTATATCAAAGTTTGAAGATTGAATTAGACTCAATATCAAGCATATATTTTGTCGTCATTTTAAGGAATTATTTTGTTATTATATCAGGAAATAATTTTGTCTTTACTTCAAGAAAATTGTTCGCTAAAGTTAGGACTATATATTGAATTCAAGAAAATTGTCATTTGGTTAGGAGCAATTGGCTTTATTTCAAGGATAATGTTTCATTAAAATTATAATAATTTATTTGATTTTAAATAAATTGGCTTTGTTTATTGTTCTTGCTTTAATTTATTTGAAATCAAGTAAATTATTCTAAATTTAATGAAAAATTATCCTTGAAATAATGACAGAAATATATTTTAATAAGGACTAATTTTGTCCTAAATAAATAAGAACCAGTTGCCGTTAGAACAAAGAGTTTGTTTGCCTTTAATTTAAGGAAATGAATAAATTAAAAAAAATTATATCAACTTAAAGATTTCTTCTAAATCAAATTAATTGTCCCTATAAATTGTATCCTTAATTTATAGTTGATAGTTTTTTTTTTTAACTTATTGTTGACATTGTCTTTACTTCACTCTTTCAAAATATATGTATATGTATATTGAAATTATTTATATACTGAAATTATTGACATTAATTAATTATTTAAGGACATCTTTGTTTTCAGTTGATCAATAATCCAAGTATAATAAACGAATGACAATTTCTTTGAAAACAAGTGAATTGTCCTAAATTTAAAGACAATTATCCTTCAAAAAAAGACAATATATCATTGAATTACATATGTATGTGTTATATTCTCTTTGGTTCAATCTATAGAACATATTCTTAATATTCGTCCTTAGAACAATGGTTCTGTCATTAATTTAAAGAAATTGTTGTTCTCAAGGACAATAGACGTCTGAAATTTTTTTATTAATTTATTGTCCGAAATTTAATGAAAATTGTTTTTGAAAAATTACAAAATAATTCCTTGATGTAATGACAAAATATATATTTTTCTTCTAAGGGTGATATTGCCATTAGTTCAATCTTTAAAACTATTGACATATACTCATATACTGAAATTACTAACAGGTGTCCTTAGAGCAATGGTTTTGTATTTATTTTCAGGTCATTTTGATTCTCAGTATTTAAGACAAAATGCACATAATATTAAGGACAATTGATTGTTAAAGTAAGGGCTATAAATGAATGATAATTTCATCGAAACCAAGGTAATTATCCTAAATCTAATGAAAATGACCCTTGAAATAATGACAACATATTTTCTTGATATGATAGTGATATTGTTTTTTTAGTTTATTTTTTTAAAACTTTTTTTCAGTAAGTAAAGAAAATTTTCTTAAAATTATCGATTGATTTAAGGGATATATCATTATACATTTTTTTGGTTGCACATTTTAGAGAAATTCGAAGTTCTCTGGAAATTGAGACCAATTTTAATTTTTTTCTTAATCGGATGTTCCACTGCTTTTAGAAAATAGGATCGAAATAGGAAAACTATCGCCAACGAAAAATGTGTTTTTTATTTCTTTTGTTTCTAACAAATTTATTATTCTCTGAAGTCTATGTGTGTGGGGCATAGACAACATTTAAGTTTTCTTGCAAACAAATACGCAACTTTTTTTAAAAAAATATTATAAGTCAACGTAATTAAAAGTAAATTTTTAGTTGAACTTGACCATAAATAACTTTAGCTCCCCTTATCAAGATCTAATTAATCTTCGTTGATTTATTATATCTTAAAAGATCGGCAAAATTTTAATTTTCTATTAACATTTTTGTTTTAGTTTTCCTTTAAATGAAATTCAAGCAAGTGAAACGTATGCTTCCAAAGGAAAACTAAAAATAAATCTAAATAAAATTCCCATTTTTCAAAGCTAAAATAGCCAAAAGCAAAAGAAGCTCGGCAATTAATCTTTAGTTTAAAACAAAAAGTTTTCAAAGTCCATAACAAAAAAAAAAACAAATCAGCATCGCTTGAAATCACTCGGCATGAAGTTTACTTGGTTTGCTTTCGGCGGCGGATATTTAACAAAGTGTGATATGAAATAATTAGAGAAAAACTCTTTTTTTACACTTCTATCAGTGGAAGATACCAACTAAATGTAAAGGCTCATATAGATAGTTGAGTATGTATTTGATGATTTTAAATTTATCATAAATCATCTTTCCTCTCACTATCATATATTATTACTGCAAAGACTTTCTTTCGTTTGAAGCTGATGATCACTTCCTGGGCACTTCCTCCTCTTATTCGGTTTGGTGCCATCTTTTTGCCTAGTTTTTCCTTGCCATCTTCACACTGACAGATGTCATCATTATCTTGCGCTGCACCTTGGCGTTTAGTCAGACACATGGAGCTGTGATGTGCCGTTGTGGTTTCGATTCCGTCATAATTTGCATAACATTTAATTTGAAGTCTTTGGGCCAATAAATCATGTCAGGAAGCTGTTAGCTTCTGCTGAACAATGCCTTGCATTTTTTGTCTGTTTAATTTTTTTTGTAGGCTTAGTATTTTTCCAAAGCCTCATTAAAATTGCAAACTGTTTTCCTAGAGCAGAGCAGTAATAGAAATTAAAACAAAAACTGCAGCCTTTTCTTTTCCAAATACATATGTATATAATTTCATGTTTCCATTTCGGTTTCCTTTTTTGCAAAACTATTATTATTGTTACTTACCACCTGAGAAAATGTGATACTATTCCACAATGCATTGATACAATGTGTTAATGAAGACAATGTTGTCTGTCGGCACGTTTGATGAGAGTGGAAGGTTGTCCAAGGTCATTTATGGCTAGAGGAAATAATCTAAAGTCAAATTACCTGTTAATATATCTTATTCCACAAAATTCCTAAAGAAAGGAGAATATTCATTAAAAATGAAAATGTAATTAATTTTGTTGAGAAAATTATGGTTTAGTTAAATATCGCCAGTGACATTTTCCTATAGAAAAGTATGACCAGTGACACTTTGCCTAAAGACAAGAATCACCAGTGACACTTTGCCTAAAGACAAGCATAACCAGTGACACTTTTCCTAAAGAAAAGTATCACCAGTGACACTTTTCCTAAAGATAAGTATCACCAGTGACACATTTCCTAAAGATAAGTATCACCAGTGACACTTTTCCTAAAGAAAAGTATCACCAGTGACACTTTTCCTAAAGAAAAGTATCACCAGTGACACTTTTCCTAAAGAAAAGTATCACCAGTGACACATTTCCTAGAGATAAGTATCACCAGTGACACTTTTCCTTAAGTGATACTTTTCTGTAGGAAAAGTGTCACTGGTGAGACTTTTCTTTAGGAAAGTTGTCACTGGTGATACTATTCTTTAGGAAAAGCGTCTTTGATAATTCTTTTCTTTAGGAAAAATGTCACTGGTGATACTTTTCTTTAGGAAAAGTGTCACTGGTGAACCTTGTCTTTAGAAAAAGTGTCACTGCTGATACATATCATTAGGAAAAGTGTCACTGGTGATACTTTTCTTTAGGAAAAGTGTCACTGGTGATACTTTTCTTTAGGAAAAGTGTCACTGGTGATACTTTTCTTTAGGAAAAGTGTCACTGGTGATGCTTTTCTTTAGGAAAAGTGTCACTGGTGATACTTTTCTTTAGGAACCAGTGACACTTTTCCTAAAGAAAAGTATCACCAGTGACACTTTTCCTAAAGAAAAGTATCACCAGTGACACTTTTCCTAATGATATGTATCAGCAGTGACACTTTTTCTAAAGACAAGGTTCACCAGTGACACTTTTCCTAAAGAAAAGTATCACCAGTGACATTTTTCCTAAAGAAAAGAATTATCAAAGACGCTTTTCCTAAAGAATAGTATCACCAGTGACAACTTTCCTAAAGAAAATTCCGAATTTTCACCAGCCTCTACAAACATCTATGACCAATTTCCCCAAGTATTCGATTTCCTCCACTGTGTACCCTAAATGAGTGTGGGATCGTCAAATATGTATAATAAAATAAAACATTGTTATATTTTGATGGAAGTTGGCTTATCTTAGCTTAGCCATGCTGATATCCATACATTAATTTTTGGATTATATGCCAAATTATGTAATTTTTTTTTCTGCTACATTTTAAATGTCTTCCTTTCTATCTTGGAAACGCCTTATTTGTGTGAAACCTCCAGCATTGTTTAGTTTTTTGCACAAATTGTTAGGCTTTTGTTCAGGTATATCATCATAAACGCTTTAAACATGAATGAAAAATGGCTTATTGGCTTTGCCAATATTTTACAATTTGGCATCCGACATGATTTTTATATCATATGGCTGACGATGGAATAAAGTATTTGAATTTAATGATATGATGTGCTACAATCAGCAATTTGGTAATTGGATAATTGGAATGAGTTGGGAAGTTTTGAAAAAAAAACTTTAACGGAAATTTTTAAAGTTGAAGAAGAGTTTGTAGATGTTTTGGGGACTTTGGAGGTCTTTCTCTCTACTAGATTTTGTACTACACTTCTCATAACACACGTCGACCTCTAGAGTCGACCTCATAAGACGTATGGGGGATTTCATGTCAACTAGGTCAATTTTTAAGAGCAATGTCTTCAGATCGGGATGAAACTTGCTCCAAGATTATTCCTTTTGGATAGGAGTTGAGGGTTTGAGTACCAATTCGACTTCATGTTTTTGGCATGTCGTCCCCTTTGGTTAAGGGCGGAGTCTGCCTAAAACTCCTTCCATTCTATGGATCATGGCACCTGGCTGAAATGGAACTCCAAACCACAGCCACCACGAAATGCTCCCCAAGGGGCCACACCAACAGCCAGGCTGGGACCGAAGTTCCAAGGGCTCCTGGCTTCCGTGGTACCAAACAACAACTAAAATTTTGGTCAGACAGCCCTTTTTTCCCATCTATACAACATATTATATTTAGAAAATATTGTCCAAAATGTTTTCGATAGCTTTTTCTTCAATATTTGATCGTTTCCTTTAAGTTATTCTTCTCTTTAAGTGCTTTGTGGTCTACTTCGAAAAAGCTTTAAATAATCCTAAATTAAGTAGTCTTCATCTTCTTCTAATGCAATTTATTTATCCAATCAGCGACATCAAAGTAATCTTACTAGATATTTCGAAAAAATCAAAATTTTTGAGAAAAATTTAATAATTTTTTAATTAGGTTAGGTTGAATAGAGGAGACGTTTAAACGCCTCATGTCCATGGACATATGTACACTTAAGCCAGTAGTTCGGCCTGTTGTGCGCTCCTTATTTATGATTTTTATACCCCACTGGTTACAGAAAATCGGTACTAGACACGTATTTTCTCAGTATCTTCCAGTCATATCCTCTGAAATGAGTCAAGTCTGGCAATATGTCGGAACCAAAATATCGGAATCTTTATTAATTAAAACCTGTTTTAATTAAAACGTCGAAAAATGCACAGTTACTATATTTTTATAATTTTACCATAAATTCTGATCGGTCATGAATAAAATGAAGAAAATCGATGCATAATTAAAAAAGTCGAAGCTTTTCTTTAGGAAAAGTGTCACTGGTGATACTTTTCTTTAGAAAAAGTGTCACTGGTGATACTTTTCTTTTGAAAAAGTGTCACTGGTGATACTTTTCTTTAGGAAAAGTTTCACTGGTGATAATTTTCGTTAGGAAAAGTTTCACTGGTGATAATTTTCGTTAGAACAAGTTTCACTGGTGATACTTTTCTTTAGGAAAAGTGTCACTGGTGATACTTTTCGTTAGGAAAAGTGTCACTGGTGATAATTTTCGTTAGGAAAAGTGTCACTGGTGATAATTTTCGTTAGGAAAAGTTTCACTGGTGATACTTTTCTTTAGGAAAAGTGTCACTGGTGATACTTTTCTTTAGGAAAAGTGTCACTGGTGATACTTTTCTTTAGGAAAAGTGTCACTGGTGATACTTTTCTTTAGTAAAAGTGTCACTTTCTTTAGGAAAAGTGTCACTGGTGATACTTTTCTTTAGGAACTGTCGATACTGTTCTATATGAAAAGTGTCACTGGGGATACTTCTCTATATGAAAAGTGTCACTGGTTATACTTTTCTATAGAAAAAGTGTCACTGGTGATACTTTTCTTTAGGAAAAGTGTCACTGGTGATACTTTTTTTAGGAGAAGTATCACTGGTGATACTTTTTTAATGGAAAAGTGTTGTGATCATTTTATTTAGGAAAAGTTTCACTTCTAATACTTTTCGTTAGGAAAAGTTTCACTGTTAATACTTTTCTTTAAGAAAAGTTCCCCTGGTGATACTTTCCGTATGGAAAAGTGTCACTGGAGATTATTTTATTTGGTAATAGTGCCACTGGAGATGTTTTCCTTTGTAAAAAATTTTTCCTGATGATATTTCTCAAAAAAAAATTCACTAGCAGTATAGGAAAATGTATCTATGAGACATTGTCACCGATGATAATTTTCTTTTTTAGGAAAAAAATTATAATGGCTAAACTTCCCTATAGGAAAAGTGTCCCACATCCGCTTAGAGTGCTCCACATTCGTCTTGCATCAAGTCCAATTGGTCTGCATTCGGTTAATTGCAATTGCTTATGCGCATGCGCCTATGCGCGTGAGTGAAGATTACTATAGATGTCAGTAGTTGTTAAGACACTTAAGCACTTATGTCATACGCACAAGTGGTTATCCACCGAACAGGTTTGCTATGTAAACGCACCATAATTAATGAGTAATAAGATATGGTGGGTTTTTGTTTCTCATTTCTGAAATGGCGCAGGCGCATAGGATTTTGTCGCAGGAGTTGGCAACATTTTGAACAATAAATAATATCACGCACCCCAATGCATTGAATACTAAAATGACAAAATCAAAAAACTGAAAATCAAAAAATGGAAAGTTTTCACAGACATCAATAACGGTGATAATCAAACGCCAATTGTTGCAATATATTGATGGACAATTAAAGCAGAAAAATTAAAAATCAAACCAAACAGATGTTACTATAGTTCAACAAACAATTTTCAATTTCGTACATATGATATGGTTTGGTGGAAATTAAAAAAAATAATTATTTTTGTTACCCAAAAATATATTTATACATATGTATGTTATATTCATTTGTTCACAATTTCCTTTGTACAGAAAAAAATTTCCTTAGCTAATTTACATTTCGAATGGTTTTTTTTGAGCACTGCTAATAATTATAGGAAAAAACTAGTGTGCCATGTTAATCGTATCGAGGAGCAGCATTTCCTGGCTGTGGGGCAGTGAAGAAAACCCCAGTCTCTGGCTTATCGCCGCCTTTCATTGCTATGTCTGTGCTAACTAACATTCAACCCAGAAATTTGAAAACACACACTTGTACCTCGTACTTAAGTATTTAATTCGAATAATGAGAATTTGTCGAAAGAAGGTATAATCCACAATCCGCGTATCCATATCCATATCCAGTCCATTGTTCACTTACATATATTAGTATAAGTTTTTTAATATACACTTTCAAGTCTGTTTGTCCGTCTGTATGTCTGTTGTTGGAAGTGTACGAGTATTTCAAAAATTCCCATTCAAAGCTCTCTAAGTATGCGGAATTTTATTCCTTAAACTATTTTTGTGTTTTGGTTTACATATCTTAACATAGGCGTAGTTAGGAAATTTTTTTTGGGTGGAGGAGAGAAATATCACTCGAATTAACCTCAAAACAATATATAGAAGCCAAGACATAAACCAATGGGAACAAACACCTTCTGCTATAAATAGAAGTGTTGATTCAATTTGGACTTCCTCTTAAAATTTTAAATAAAAGCATATTTTTAAAAAAACCTACACATTTTTTTTAAAATTGTCCACTCAATTAGTTTGAAAGATTATATTGGCCAAATGTTCACCACCACTAAAATGGAAAGACATAATACGATTGTCATAATTTTTTAATATATTCTATGAATTATTTAATTTATTCGGTTAATTTTAATGATTTAAAGAAATATAAATATTTAACTTTTGAAATCGTTTTTTCCTCTAACAAAAAAATCTCCTCCTCCCCTATAGATGTACCCACGCCACTGTATATCATATATTATTTAATCTACTATCAACTGTGTTTTTTTTTTCATTTCTGTTGTTATTCAAAAACAAAACACAAAAAAACAAATCCATGGAATATGGACGCATATTTTTGCGAGTTCCTTGACCATAACACTCATTACTTGGGGTGGTAAATTACCTGTGTTTTTGGTGTTGCCGTTGCAGTTATTGTTGTTGTTGCTACATGATAAGTGCTGTGCTGGTTTGTAAAAATTGTTAGCGATTGTCGATCGCATTGTTTTACAACAATGAAAGCCAAGAAAGCTCTATATATTGTTATTTACAAAAGCTTTGAGAAAAAGCAAAAAAAATAGTTGGAGTTTCAACAATTTATAAAAGAAAATAAAGAGAACATATGAAAAAATAAATAAAGCATATTTGTAGGCTAAACATAAATCATTTTAAAGGAACAATATAACAAGTGTAACTGGAAGAAGACCTCAGAGGTCGACTCTAGTACAGAGGAAGACCTCAGAGGTCGATTCTAGTATAGAGGAAGACCTCAGAGGTCGACTCTAGTATAGAGGAAGACCTCAGAGGTCGATTCTAGTATAGAGGAAGACCTCAGAGGTCGATTCTAGTATAGAGGAAGACCTCAGAGGTCGACTCTAGTATAGAGGAAGACCTCAGAGGTCGACTCTAGTATAGAGGAAGACCTCAGAGGTCGACTCTAGTATAGAGGAAGACCTCAGATGCCGACTCAAGTATAGAGGAAGACCTCAGAGGTCGACTCTAGTATAGAGGAAGACCTCAGATGCCGACTCAAGTATAGAGGAAGACCTCAGAGGTCGACTCTAGTATAGAGGAAGACCTCAGAGGTCGATTCTAGTATAGAGGAAGACTTCAGAGGTCGATTCTAGTATAGAGGAAGACCTCAGAGGTCGATTCTAGTATAGAGGAAGACCTCAGAGGTCGATTCTAGTATAGAGGAAAATCTCAGAGGTCGATTCTAGTATAGAGGAAAATCTCAGAGGTCGACTCTAGTATAGAGGAAGACCTCAGAGGTCGACTCTAGTATAGAGGAAGACCTCAGAGGTCGACTCTAGTATAGAGGAAGACCTCAGAGGTCGACTCTAGTATAGAGGAAGACCTCAGATGCCGACTCAAGTATAGAGGAAGACCTCAGAGGTCGACTCTAGTATAGAGGAAGACCTCAGATGCCGACTCAAGTATAGAGGAAGACCTCAGAGGTCGACTCTAGTATAGAGGAAGACCTCAGAGGTCGACTCTAGTATAGAGGAAGACCTCAGAGGTTGACTCTAGTATAGAGGAAGACCTCAGAGGTCGACTCTAGTATTGAGGAAGACCTCAGAGGTAGACTCTAGTATAGAGCAAGACCTCAGGGGTCGACTCTAGAATAGAGGAAGACCTGAGAGGTCGACTCTAGTGTAGAGGAGGACCTTAGAGGTCGACTATAGCATAGAGGAAGACCTCAGAGGTCGACTATAGCATAGAGGAAGACCTCAGAGGTCGACTCTAGTATATGGGAAGACCTCAGAGGTCGACTCTAGTATAGAAAAAGATCTCAGGTCTTCCTCTATACTAGAGTCGACCTCTGAGATCGTCATCTGCACTAGAATCGACCTCTGAGATCTTTTGCTAGAATCGACATATGAGGTCTTCCTCTATACTAGAGTCGACCTTTGATATCTTCCTCTATACTAGAGTCGATCTCTGAGATCGTCCTCCACACTAGAATCGAGTTTTGAGGTCTTCCTCTCTATAAAAGTCGACCTCTGAGAACTTCCTCTATATTATGGGCAACCTCTGAGATATCCCTCAATAATGGAGTCGACCTCTGAGGACTTCTTGTGTACTAAGGTCGATCTATTCCTCTCAGAGGTCGACTCTAGTATAGAGGAAGGCCTCAGAGGTCGATTCTAGTATAGAGGAAGACCTCAGAGGTCGATTCTAGTATAGAGGAAGGCCTCAGAGGTCGATTCTAGTATAGAGGAAGACCTCAGAGGTCGATTCTAGTATAGAGGAAGACCTCAGAGGTCGATTCTAGTATAGAGGAAGACCTCAGAGGTCGATTCTAGTATAGAGGAAGACCTCAGAGGTCGATTCTAGTATAGAGGAAGATCTCAGAGGTCGACTCTAGTATAGAGCAAAACCTCAGAGGTCGACTCTAGTATAGAGGAAGCCCTCAGAGGTCGACTCTAGTATAGAGGAAGACCTCAGATGCCGAATCAAGTATAGAGGAAGACCTCAGTGGTCGCCTCTAATATAGAGGAGGACCTCAGAGGTCGACTCTAGTATAGAGGAAGACCTCAGAGGTCGACTCTAGTATAGAGGAAGACCTCAGAGGTCGACTCTAGTATAGAGGAAGACCTCAGAGGTCGACTCTAGTATAGAGGAAGACCTCAGAGGTCGACTCTAGTATAGAGGAAGACCTCAGAGGTCGACTCTAGTATAGAGGAAGACCTCAGATGTCGACTCTAGTATAGAGGAAGACCTCAGAGGTCGACTCTAGTATAGAGGAAGGCCTCAGAGGTCGACTCTAGTATAGAGGAGGACCTCAGAGGTCGACTCTAGTATAGAGGAGGACCTCAGAGGTCGACTCTGGTATAGAGGAAGACCTCAGAGGTCGACTCTAGTATAGAGGAAGACCTCAGAGGTCGACTCTAGTATAGAGGAAGACCTCAGAGGTCGACTCTAGTATAGAGGAAGACCTCAGAGGTCGACTCTAGTATAGAGGAAGACCTCAGATGCCGACTCAAGTATAGAGGAAGACCTCAGTGGTCGCCTCTAGTATAGAGGAAGACCTCAGAGGTCGACTCTAGTATAGAGGAAGACCTCAGAGGTCGACTCTAGTATAGAGGAAGACCTCAGATGCCGACTCAAGTATAGAGGAAGACCTCAGTGGTCGCCTCTAGTATAGAGGAAGACCTCAGAGGTCGACTCTAGTATAGAGGAAGACCTCAGAGGTCGACTCTAGTATAGAGGAAGACCTCAGAGGTCGTCTCTACTTTAGAGGAAGACCTCTAAGGTCGACTCTACTATAGATGAAGACCTCAGAGGTCGACTCTAGTGTAGAAAAATACCTCTGAGTATAGAGAAAGACTTATGAGGTCGACTCTAGTATAGAGGAAGACCTCTGTGGTCGACTCTACTATAGTGGAAAACCTTAGAGGTCGACTCTCGTATAGAGGAAGTCCTCAGAAGTCTCTGAGGTCTCCCCCTATACTAGAATCGACCCCTGAGGTCCTCTTCTGTGCTAGAGTCGAGCTCATAGGGGTTCCTCTATACTAGAGTCGACCTCTGAGGTTTTCCCTCTACACTATGTAGTGTGGACCTCTCAGGGCTTTATCTATACGAGTCTTCTAGAGTCGATCTTTGAGGCCTTCCTCTATACTAGAGTCGACATTTGAGGTCTTGCTCTACACTAGAGTCGACCTCTGAGATCGTCCTATATACTAAAATCGACCTCAGAGGTCTTCCTCTATAATAGAATCAACCTCTGAGGTCTTCCACTATAATAAAGTTCCTCTATACTAGAGTCTATCTCTGAGATCGTCCTCTACACTAGAATCAACCTCTGAAGTCTTCCTCTATACTAGAGTCGACCTCTGAGGTAATTCTCTATACTAGAGTCGACCTCTGAGGTCTTCCACTATAATAGAGTCGACCTCTGAGGCCTTCCCCTATACTAGAGTCGACCTCTGAGGCCTTCCTCTATACTAGAGTCGACCTCTGAGGTTTTCATCTATACTAGAATCGACCTCTGAGGTCTTCCACTATAATAAAGTCGACCTCTGAGGTCTTCCTCTATACAAGAGTCGACCTCTGAGGTCTTCCTCTATACAAGAGTCGACCTCTGAGGTTTTCCTCTATACAAGAGTCCACCTCTAAGGTCTTTCTCTATACTAGAGTCGACCTCTAAGGTCTTCCTCTATACTAGAGTCGACCTCTGAGGTCTTCCTCTATGCTAGAGTCGACCTCTGAGGCCTGCCTCTATACTAGAGTCGAGCTCTGAGGTCTTCCTCTATACAAGAGTCGACCTCTGAGGTCTTCCTCTATACAAGAGTCGACCTCTAAGGTCTTCCTCTATACTAGAGTCGACCTCTAAGGTCTTCCTCTATACTAGAGTCGACCTCTAAGGTCTTCCTCTATACTAGAGTCGACCTCTGATGTCTCCCTCTATACTATAGTCGACCTCTGAGGTCTTCCTCTATAATAGAGTCGACCTCTGAGGTCTTGCTCTATAATTGAGTCGACCTCTGAGGTCTTCCTCTATAATAGAGTCGACCTCTGAGGACTTCCTCTATACTAGAGTCGACCTATGAGGTCTTCCTCTATACTAGAGTCTACCTCTGAGATCTTCCTCTATACTAGAGTCGACCATCTGAGATCGTCCTCTACACTAGAGTCGACCTCTGAGATCGTCCTCTACACTAGAGTCGACCTCTGAGGTCTTCCTCTACAATCGTCCTCAGAGGTCTTCCTCTATACTAGAGTCGACCTTTGAAGCCTTCATGTATACTAGTCGATCTCAGATGAATTTTGCTGTACTTGAGTCGACCTTATGGGTTGGCTTTGGAGAACTTCTTTTCTCCCGAGTTTACTTTAAAGGTTTGCAAAGTCGTGTTGATAGTGAACATATTCTTCGACGCTATAGCCTCCTTCGGAGAACATTTTCTTTAATATGAACATCTTAGGTGTTACTTCTTCATACTTCATCTATACTCAAGATCACCTCTGAAATGTATCTCTGCACTAGAGTCAACCTCTGAGAACTTTCTCTATACTAGAGTCCATTTTGAAGGTCTTCCTCAAAATCAATTCAGTAATTCTACCCTATTTTTAACCTCGTCCTTCGTCTTATTAACCCTTTGTCTTAGTACTCGTATATTATTAAAGAATCTTAAAAAAATTAAATTTTATTAATTTATTTTATTAAAATATAAAAACAAAAAATCATAAAAATTCTTAGTAACTAAATATTGCACATTCTTAATACGATTGTTCGGTTTTTTTGTTATAAAATGAAATAAAAATGAATTCAAACTAAATACACAATGAGTAAGATTAGAAAAAAGTTAAAGTGAGTGAATGATTTTAAGGCTTTTCAAATGGACGACAGAGAAAAAGATTATTTTAACAAGAGTTTAAAACAATTTAACAATAGTTTAAAATTAGATTAAGAGTAAAAAAAATCAGTACCATATTTTTTCTTGTGTAGCTGAGACCATGAAAATATCATCTACTTAGCTCTCACTCTCTCCTTTAAGGGTTTATCACTTGTGTGGTTTTATACTCTACCGCCGTGCCAGTTTGGGCACCAAGGTTATCACGCACATAGTCTCGAATCTTCTGCAGATCCTGATCACCTTTTGGCACTGCGGTGTTGGAGGCTCGTCGTTTATAGGGACTACGACCTCGAGCTCTTGGCTTCATGCCATGCGCATGATAGTTAAAGGGTCTTTGGGTAATGGCCACCACTTGCTGATGTTCTGCAGGCGCTGTGGCTTGAGGTTGTTGATAGTGTTGAGCAGATTCCTGAGACTCTTGTTGGTGCACCTGTTGCTGATAGTCTTGTTGCAGGGCATGACCTGGGTGGACCTGTTGCTGATAGTCTTGATGATAGTCAGGCACTGAATGTGGAGCATGTCTCTCATTGGGCTTGATGGAGGGCAGTGGATATGCATTGGTATAATCAGCCCCAGCATGCTCGGGGTTATGGGTGAATAGGACTTTGGTATGTGAGGGTCGGGGATTGTTTTCACTGATAGGCAAAGCAGAGTCGCTTCCATGATCTTTCACTCCGGCTTCTTGTTGTTCGGGAACATATATAGTCTGGTGTTCTTCTTCTTGTTGATGTTGTTGTTGCTGCTGTTGGTGATGATGATGCTGTTCTGCTTCATAGCCTGAGTGAACTTGAGGGGTCATTGAGATGAGGAAGACATGTTGATAGGTATTGGCCGGAGGTCCTTCAGGTTGAGCATATTCCTGTTGGTGGGTATAGTAGAATTGAGGCTGTTCCTGCTGTTGATGTTGCTGATGTTGTTGCGGCACATAGTGCTGTTGTTGTTGCTCTGCTGCTGGATGACCAGGCACATAGTAAAGTTGTCCTTGGCCCTCAGGTTGTTGGGCCTGTTCAGGATGTGTGGGATGCCGTTGCTTATAGTGTTGATAGACATCATCAATGGCTGGATACTGCGGTTGTTGCTCATACTCCACTTGTTGTTGTTGATGTTGTTGTTGTTGTTGGTAATGATGTTGTTGATATTGTTCTTCAGCTGGTCCCTGGGCCAATTGGTGTCCACCTTGCTCCTCCGCAGATGCGTGACCATAATCAACTTCCTGCAAATGTTGCTGTGGTTGCTCTTGCTGCAGCTTATGATGTTCCGCCTCTTCCAAAATACGCAAATATTGAGCGGCTCTAATTTCCAAATACTGCTGCAGGAGCGTTTGCAAATGTGAGGCATATTTTGCCGGTCCTGGTATACGTAAGACTATAACTGGTTCCTCATAATGTTGCTGCGGTTCCTGTTGTGGCACATGTTCGATTGGCTGCTCTGCTTGTTGCTGTTGGTGTTCGGCATGCAATTCAGGATGCGGCAGATCGACTTCAGCACCATGGTGGTGGCTGACGTATGTCTGTGGTTTCAGCTCGTAGGAGTATGAAGGCTCTACCGAGACTTCCGTTTTGCCATTGGGAAGATAATACTTGGGTCCATCACTGGGTATATCTTTTTGAGAGTAAGGATAGAATTCGTATTTTGGTGGATTATAGTCATAGCCATTGTGGGAGTAGCCATAGCTGTAAGAAAAAAATAAAATGCAATAATTAATGGGATAATTAATAGGCCGATTATCTATCTATCTATGTAATCCATTCAAACAATATCCTTAACTCTTTATCCGAATCCCAAGAACCTTTAATCTGATATTAATGCGATCCGAGGACATTGACCCTTAACCCGAGGACAATGACCAATAAATCGAGTTCAGTGGTCCCTAATCTGAGGTCAAAGACCCTTAATCGGAAGTAAGTGAACCTTAATTCGTATCCATATACATCTAATCCGTTGTCAATAAGCTTCATCCGAAGACAATGACCCTTAATCAGCGGTCAATGACCATTAATCCAGCGTCCATCACCTTAACTCCGAAGTCAATGACTGACAGATGACCGTTATTTCGAGGTCAGTTACCCTTAACCCGAGGTCAGTTACCCTTAATCCGAAGTGAAAGTCCCTTAATACGAGTTTAGTCATTCTTAGTACGTGGCCAATTTATCTTTGGGATCAATGACCATGAATTCTATGACAATGTCCCTTAATTTTAGGTTAAATTCATAAAATCATTTAATCCGAAGCAATGTCAATTATTAAGATATCAATGGATTTCTGATTGATATTATTGATATGATTCATACCTCAATTGACCAATAATTCAAACTCAATGACATTATTCGAGTTCAATAAATCCTAATACGAGTTCAATGATCCCTAATCCGAAGTTGATGATGCTTAATCCGAGGTTAATTGTCCTTAATAAGTAGTCAATAACCATTAATCCGAGATATATGGCCCCTTAATCCTGGGTTAATGATATTCATCCAAGGACAATGATCATCAATCAAGGGTACATCTCACTAATCCGAATTAAATGACCCATAATTTGAAGTAAATAACCGTTAATACTGTATAAATGACCTTTTTTGCGAAGTCAATGTCTCATAACGAGTCATAAATGACCCTTAATCCGAGGTTTATAATCCTTGATACGTGATTAACTAATCTATGGGATAAATTACCATTATTCTGAGTTCAATATCCCTTAATCCGAAGTCAAAGTCCTTTAATCCGGGACAATATGCTTAAATCTGAAGCATATTATCCCTTAATCCGAAGTCAAAGTCCTTTAATCCGGGACAATATGCTTAAACCTGAAGCAATGTCACTCATTACGATATCATTATTGATATAAATCCTACCAAATAGCAAATACGTGGTTTAAACCCAATAAACCGATAGCAATGGCCCCTAATGGGTCAATGACCTTTAATCCCAAGTCAATTTTCCTTAATCCATCTTATTCCGAGATCAATGGTTTTGTGATTGATACTACTCATACCTTAATTGATCCTTAATTCAAACATAATGACTTAATTCGAGGTCAAAAACCCTTAATTCGAGTTCAATGTTCCGGTCGGCGATCAGTAATTGGAAGCTATTGACAGTAATCAGTAATTGGAAGCTATTTATGACTCTAAATCTAAATGTAACAATTCTTAATACGACGTCTGCGGTCTTTAACCCAAAGTCAATGACTATTAAGCCGAGGTCAATAATTTTTAATGACTACAAAGTCAATGATCTGTGATCCAAATTCAGTGAGCCGTAATCAGAGTTTAGTGGCTCTTAATTTGAAGTCAAAGTCCATTAATCTGATGTCAATGGCTCTTAATCTGGGGGTCAATGATTTTTAATTCGAAGTCAACGGTTATTTTATTGATATGGTTCATATGACACTTACCTTGATGGACGACTAAACCTAAACCTCAGCCTTAGGTCAATGGTCCTTAAAACGGGATAATGAGCTTTATTATGAGATCAGTCCCCAATTCGTAGTCGGTCACCCTTAATCTAAATTAAGTGGTCCTTAATTTGATGTCAATGACCCTTTATACAAAGTCAATGACTATAAGGACGAGGTAAATGCCCCTTTATCCAAAGTCAATGACTAGACAAATTACTCTTAATCACAGTTTAGAGGATCTTCGTAGTCAGTCACCCTTTAATATGACGTCTATGACCCTTAATCCAATTACAATGACTATTAAGCCGAGATCAATAACTCTTAATGAATCCAAAGTGAAAAACCTTTACCCCGAGTTCTGTGATCGTTTATCTGGGGTCTGTGGCCTTTAGTCCCACTTCAGAGGATATTTTATTCATATGGTTCATATGATTTGTACCTTGATCGACCTTAGCTCAGGATGGGTCAATGGTCCTTAAAACGGACCAATGTGTTTTAATCTAAGGTCAGATCGCCTTAATCAGTAGTCAGTCACTCTTGTACTCGTACCGTTGGTCCTTTTTCCGGGACCAGTGATGCATATTTGAGCAGATATTAAATACTGTTCAAACTATTTTGAATTTAAGTGAGAATTTTGTTAATTAATACAGGGTTTCCAATAAGAGTGATAAGATTTTTTTGAAAAAAAAACATACTTATTGTTAAGGAAATTTAAAATCTTTTTATTTAGTGCGAAGTATAATCTATACAATTAAGTTCTAAATAAAACGTCATTCAAATGGCCTCCACGACATCTTCTGCAGGAACGAATTCGATGAACCCAGTTTTCGAGCACTTTTTCCACTAAATCAAGTCGTATATCATGAATGGCAAGTTCAATATTGACTTGTAAAGGTTGAAGTGCGTCTGGTTTATTTCGAAAGGCCAATGACTTCAAATAACCCCACAAGAAGTATTCTAATGGTGTTAAATCACAACTTCTTGCAGGCTATTCAGTATCACAATTTCTTGAAATAATCGAATCTCCAAACTTTTCTCGCAACAATTCAATTGTTTAATTTGCTGTGTAGCACGTAGCCACAATCGGTCAATGGCAAAAAGATAGCTCTTAACGAGAGCTAAAATATTGCTCATGGCTGTCAAAGTCGTAGGTCGACTGGAAATTGTTTTTTTTTTGGATTTAAAAATAAATGGGCTTAGCATCATTTTCAAATGTGAACGGAAAAGTTATTTTTGCTCTCGCTTCTTCCTTAACGGTACGTCGGATCGGGAATCGGTCAATGGCTAAAAGATAGCTCTTAATGAGAGCTAAAATATTGCTTATGAGTGTCATGGGTGAAAGCCGACTGGAAAGTGTTTTTTTGGATTTTAAAAAAATGGACAGCATCATTTTCAAATGTGAATGGAAAGTTTATTTTTTCTCTAGCTCCTTAATGGTACTCCGGATCTGGAATTGGTCAACGGCTAAAAGATATCTCTTAACAAGAGCTAAAATATTGCTCATGGATGTCAAGGTCGTAGGTCGACTGGAAAGTGTTTTTTTGGATTTAAAATTGGAAAAAATTAACTTAGCATCATTTTCAAATGTGAACGGAATGTTTAATTTTGCTCTAGCTCGGATCGGATCTAGGATAGGGAATCGGTCAATGGCAAAAATATAGCTCTTAACGAGAGCTAAAATATTGCTCATGGGTATCAAGGTCGTAGGCCGACTGGAAAGTGTTTTTTTTTTTTTGGATTTTAAAAATGGACTTAGCGCACGAAAAGTTGCAATTGGAGAACGATTATTTTGATAATAAAACTGAATAATTTGTAAACGTTGTTCTTGCTTATATCTCTCCATGATGAAATTGTAAACACTACTGAATACAATGAAAACCAAATGACAGATCATGACAAATGGCCGAAACGTCACTTCAAAATCATATCATCCCTATTGGAAAACCCGTTAAAATTATTTGCTTACGGCTTCAAACCCAAACAATTCATAAATCCATAGATAAATTTAATAAGCCATAGAAATTTTTGGAAAATTTTCTCAAATAATTGTTTTCTGTCTCTCTATATATTATAGTGCTTGTTTCTTGTTCAAATATTAATGCTATGGCTCTGAAATTTTTTCCATGGTATCATTATTTATTTTGCAAAATTGGAACTTCAGGATTACTACTATACCCTCCTACCCCTTGGATTATTATATTCCAAGCAAAAAACACCAGACCATAAGGGACTGTACTTATATTGTCCTAGAGTCCTTGACATTCTCTGCTATTCTGTTACTTACCCCAATTCTCCCTCAATGGTGCGTTTACTGTTCTTAGTATTGCCACTGGCGGTGGCATTATCATTTTCCACCTTGATTTTCACCTTGCCGCCATGTTGTTTGAACTGCTTGTCCAGCTCTTTTATAAAGGCCAAATCATCTGCTGGTAAATCTTTAAATTTGTCTGTAATATCCGCAACTTTTTTCAGAGAAGCTTTGGAGGGACGTTTCTTTAAAGTGCTGACCTTTTTGGGATATGAAATCTTGTCCGCTGATTTGACAGGTGCTGCTGTTGCTGCTGCTGAATCTTTGCTAATTGAAGATTTTGCGGCCGCATAGCTGTAGTCCGTTAAAAGTAAAACCAAAAAACAAAACTAAAATGAAATGAAACAGAAAAAAACGAAAACAAAACGAAAGATGATGAAAATGGTAACAAATAAAAAAATCATGCTCAAATTTATTACAGAGACGATAAGTGCAAAACAATCAAAGAAACAAAAATTGCTTTGGACTTGGTTTTGCTGCACTGACCATTGCAACAAGTTTATGAGGTCCATTAACAAAAAACAAAACAAATATTGCTGCATTTGCCACAAAGCATTGGGGGGGTTTGCATTGAACATAAACTTTCGATTTTTCAATGTTTTTCGTTATAGTCAATTTTTTCGTCTTCTTTGTTGCTCCATAAGTTTTTGCTTTAAACTTAGTTTCAAACAATTGGTGATTGCCATGATTACAAAAAAAAAACAGATAAATGAGAGTAAAGTTTAAATATGGACTTAAAGCAAAAAAAACTTAATTTCAGGGTGGCCAGATTTATCAAAGTGCACATAATCCCCTTTTATTCCCCCTTCATTGGTTTTTTTAGTTTTTCTAGGAAATCTAGAGCACTATGTCAACTTCTGGACATGTTTTTGTGGTTAACAAAGTAAATTGGTTTCATGACTTCATAGTTAGATAATCAATTTGTCCTCGTGGCACGAATTCAAGTCTTTGGCGATTAAAAATGAACGAAAAAAACAGGAAACGAAACATTACTCTCGTCTTAAGTTTGCATATGGTTGTTAGCCACCCAGTAAATGGTTGACTAAACATTTTTTCTTGATTTTTCACAACCACATAACGTCACTGAACATACCAAGACACCAAAATAAAAAAAATCGCCATCAGATATAACCCCAAAACAAGACGGAGGAAAATTATACGAAAACTACAAAAGAAACTTTTACTTTTGACAAACTAGTGTGGCTTTGGGGGTTTCATAAGGAAATAAATGACGACAAATATTTGTGAAAATTGGAAAAAGATAACATTTGATGTTTATGTTCACCAAATAAAACGAAAGACTTAAGAAACAAGCTCATGAAATTCTTTTTTGGGAGCCATAGAGAGGTTCGTGTCCTAAGTCTTTGGTTTAAATCATAAAATTAAATCAACATTTTTCGAGATTTTTAAAATTATTTTATTAAAACCATATTAGAGAGATAAATCCTTTCCTTATTATATTTTATATCAGCAAATTTAAGAAATTTTCGTTAAATAACTAACAATTGTCATTAGATGTAAAGCAAAACGAAATGCGGATGAAAATTTTGAAAAATCAAAATCCAATTATTTTACTTTTGATAAAGTCGGCTCAAGTGTGGCTGTGGAGTTTTATATAAGTAAAGAAATAAATGACAACAATTTGTGGATATTGGAAGAAAGACTATATTTGTTTTTTATGCTCACAAAATTAAATGAAAGACTTAAGAAACAAACTCAAAAAAATCCTTTGGCTGGAGACACAAAGAGGTTCGTTCGTGTCTTAAGTCTTTTGTATGTGTATCACAAACAAACCAGAGTTTTAGAATTTTTTTTTTTTTTTTCTTTATTAAAAATATACTTTCCTAAAATATTATATATAATATTATTATACATAATATATTATATATATATAAATTATATAAATATTATATTATACAATTTGTGGATATTGGAAGAAAGACTATATTTGTTTTTTATGCTCACAAATTTAAATGAAAGACTTAAGAAACAAACTCAAACAATCCTTGGGCTGGAGACACAAAGAGGTTCGTTCGTGTCTTAAGTCTTTTGTATGTGTATCACAAACAAACCAGAGTTTTAGAAGTTTTTTATTTTTTCTTCATTAAAAAATATACTTTCCTAAAATATTATATTTTTTGTAAGAAAAATCAAGAAATTCTATTAAATACAAAAAACGCCGTCGGCTGTAAATCAATCGAAAATTGCAAAAGAAACTTTTTCTTTTTGACAAACTAATGTGTCTTTGGGGATTTCATAAGGAAATAAATGACAAATAATTAGGAATATTGGAAAAAGTGATAAGATTTGATGTTTATGTTCGCCAATAAAGCGAAAGACTTAAGAAACAAACCTTAATCTTAATTCAATGATCCCTAGAGGTATATCTATGAGCCCTAATCCAAAGTGAAAAACCTTTACCCCGAGTTCTGTGATCGTTTATCTGAGATCTGTGACCTTTAATCCGACTTCGGAGGATATTTTATTGATATGGTTCATATGATTCGTGCCTTGATCGACCTAAGCCCAGGAGCTCAATGGTCGCTAAAACGGGCTAATGTGTTTTAATCTAAGATCAGATCGCATTAATCAGTATTCAGTCACTCTTATACTCGTACCGTTGGTCTTTTTTCCGGCGTCAGTGATGCATATTTGAGTAGATATTAAATACTGTTGAAACTATTTTGAATTTAAGTGAGAATTTTGTTAATTAATACAGGGTTTCCAATAAGAGTGATAAGATTTTTTTGAAAAAAAAACATACTTATTGTTAAGGAAATTCAAAACCAATAAAGCGAAATACTTAAGAAACAAACTCCAGCAATACATTGGCTGGACGATAAAAGAGGTTTGTGCCTCTTTTGCCTTTTGTTTGTGTCGCAAACAAACCCAGAATTTGAGGATTTTTAAACTAAACATTAAACATTTAATTAAAAATACCTCTAAGAGACAAAATTACGCTAGCCTCAACGACAATTTTGTTTTTTTTTTAATTCAAATTTAACTAATTACTTTTTATGCCTGTCAATTTTGGGGTGCATAAATCCGACAACGAGCAACAGCTGTTTGTGTTTTTTTCCATCGCCACCAGTGACGCAATATTATACTCTAACATAAAACAAGTATAGGAAAATGAATCCAAACTTACAGCCTACAATTTTTTGCTAAATATGAAAATGCAAAAAAGAGGAAAAAACTATAAAGAAAAAACAAACTTATACAACAACAATAGTAACAACTACTTGAAGCTTGCATGCGACCATAGTATAGTCACAACTTATTTTCAATTCAATTACATTTGTGGTTTTTCACAAAAAAAAAAACGCCAACAACTCCAAAGAAAACTCTATAAAAAAAAACCTGTTACCAATGTTTGTGCGAAAAAAGCCTCCGAACTCCTTTCATGACTTATTATGTCTGGTATATATTTTGTTGGTCATTTGTTAAGCAGCAAAAGAAGAAGATGTTATCACAGAGGGGAACAGAGAGGTCTCGTGAAACGTGAAAAGCAAATGATAAATCATTTTCAATTACTTAAGACGGCAGAAGATTTTGAAAAAAACTTTGGGACTTCGAATTTTGGGACCAAAGCATTTTTTGTTAACAATTTTCAATGATTACAATTTTTTTTAGAATTTTCATATAAATATTTTTTTCAGAAATAAAAAAAATTCTAAGAAATTTGCTATAAATATAACATTTTTTATAAATGTTTTAAGTTTTGTATACATAAGATATTTTAAAAAAAATCTTAAATGCAAAGATTACAATTTTTGGGAGCAAAACTATTTTCTAAAAAAAATTCTATGAATACAAAATTTTTAAGACACTTCCTAAAACCAAATTTTTCAAAATAAAAAAAATGTCTAAACAATGCTCCAGAAGTCATATAAAATTAAAAATTTGTCTATATTTATGGCTTTTTAGAATGGGAATTACACAGAAATTTGAAAAAAAAATGTTTTTGCTCTACTAAAGATAAAAACTGATGACTTTCCCGGCACAATAAATATGCAGTTATTTCAATTAAAATCCAATAACTTATTTTGCATAAAATTCTTGTTCAATAATCCGACAGTAGTTATCTGGAAATTTATTTTATAGAGTTTTAATACAACACCTCTGTTTTCTTTACTTCTATAGAAATGCAAATTAATGAATATAATTATAGCAATTGTTGTTCTTTTAAACAATTAGGCGTCTTAAGTCTTTTGTTTGTACCTGATATAATTACCATGAAAAATAAATCAATAACAACTTAATGATTTATTTGTAAATTCAAGATTTCTTTGCATAAGAAATTGACTAATCAAATATAGTCAACTGAAATTGATTTTTTTTCAATTAGTATATGGACCTGCCTAGCATGTGAATGGTTTTGGCTAAAAATAAAATCATATCACCAATTCCAGCAAAAAGATGGTTGTTCAGGGCAGGCGTTTAAAATGTTATGACATTTTTAAATTTTTATGGAATTCCTTTATATTGCAAACCGAACGATCTGTGCTGTTTTGCGAATAACTTTTGTTTGGGTTGACGGATGAACACCAAATTTTGCCAGAATATAAAAAATGTAAAATGAAATGTCTCCGGAAATATGCTGAGTCGAATTAGCATTATTTGTAATAAAGGTATAAAAATGGAAGCTATATCAAAAAATGTACCAATATTTATTGTCCATTTTCAATCCCAAGTTACCCGCAGATATAAGAAGTATCTGTACCAAAATTAAGTAAACTAGCTAAATTATTGTAGATTGTAGCGTGGTTACAACTGACGGACATAATAGAAATTTATCTTAGAATTTTACGACGATTAAGAATATATACTTTATGGAGTCTGTAATCAATATTTCGATGTTTTCTAAATATAAAATATTCTGTAAAATATTTACATAAATTAAAAATTTCGGCTACAATAATTTTTCTGAAAATAAAAAAAAATTCTAGTAATTTTCCATAAATTAAAAAGTACTAAAAAATTTTAAGATTTTTAAACACCAAATTTCTATAAAAAAATTTACTAGGAAATTTTGTAGAAATAAAAGAAAATTCTAAGAAATTTTCTATAAATTATAAATATTCTAAGATATTTTCTGTGAAAAATATAAATTTTCTACAAAAAGTAATAATTTTCTATAAATAAAAATTTCTAGTAAATGTTCTATAAAAAAAAAATAAAAAATTTTAGGAAATTTTCTACAAATAAAAAATTTCTAAGACATTTTCTTTAAATAAAAAATTTCTAAAACATAAAAAAAATTCTTTGAAATTTTATAGACAAATAATTTCTTAGAAATGTTCTATAAATAAAAAATTATATGAAATTTAAATAAAAAAATGTATTAAATAAAAAATTTCTATAAAATTTTCCATAAACAAAAAATGTTTAAGAAATATTCTATAAATAAAAAATTTGCACAAATTTTCTTAAATAAAGAATTTCGAAGAAATTTTCTACAAATAAAAATTTTCAAGGAAATTTTCTACAAATAAAAATTTTCGAAGAAATTTTCTACAAATAAAAATTTTCGAAGAAATTTTCTATAAATAAAAAATTTCGAAGAAATTTTCTATAAATAAAAAGTTCGAATACAAAATTTCGAAAAAATTTTCTGTAAATACAAAATTTCGAAAAAATATTCTGTAAATACAAAATTTCGAAGAAATTTTATGTAAATACCAAATTTCGAAGAAATTTTCTGTAAATACAAAATTTCGAAGAAATTTTCTATAAATACAAAATATTGAAGAAATTTTCTATAAATACACAATTTTGAAGATATTTTCTATAAACACCAAATTTCGAAGAAATTTTCTATAATTACAAAATTTTCTATAAATACAAAATTTCAAAGAAATTTTCTATAAATACAAAATTTCTATGAAATTTTCTATAAATAAAAAATTTCTATAAATAAAGAATTTTTATGAAAAAATTTTATATAAATAAAAAATTTCGAAGAAATTTATAGAAAAAATTCGAAGACATTTTTTATAAATATAAAAATTTCACAAAATTTTTTTATGAATTAAAAATATCAAAGAAATTTTCTATATATAAAATATTTCTATAAATAAAATATTTCTAAGAAAATGTCTAAATAAAAAATTTCTATGAATAAAAAATATCGAAGAAATTTTCTATAAAAACAAAATTTTCTATTAATAAAAAATTCTATAAAATTTTCTACAATAAAAAAGTTTCTATAAATAAAAAATTTCTTATAAAAAAATTTTCTATAAATAAAAATTTGTGAAGAAATTTTCTATAAATAAAAAATTCTAAGAAATTTTCTATAAATAAAAAATTCTAAGAAATTTTCTGCAAATAAAAAAATCCTAAGAAATTTTCTATAAATACATAATTTCTAAGAAATGTTCTATAAATAATTTTTTTTTAAGAAATTTTCTATAGATAAAAAATTTCTTAGAATATTTCTATAATAAAAAAATTTTAAGAAATTTTCTATAAATAAAAAATTCTAAAAAATTTACTATAAATAAAATGTTTCTATGAAATTTTATATAAATAAAAAAATCTAGTAAACTTTCTATAAATAAAAAATCTGAGAAATGTTCTATAAATAAAATGTTCTTATGTAATTATTTATAAATAAAATTTCCTAAGATATTTTCTATAAATAAAAATTTTCTAAGAAACTTTCTATAAATTAAAATTTCCAAGAAATCTTCTATAAAAAAAATATAAACAAATGAAAATACAATAATTTCTATAAACAACAAAATTTCGATGAAATTTTAATAAATAAAACAATTTTATGGAATTTTCTATAAATAAACAATTTCTATGAAATTTTCTACAAATAAAAAATTTCTATGAAATTTTCTACAAATAAAAAATTTCTATGAAATTTTTTATAAATAAAAAAATTCTATGAAATTTTCTATAAATAAAAAATTTCTATGAAATTTTCTATAAATAAAAAATTTCTATGAAATTTTCTATAAATAAAAAATTTCTATGAAATTTTCTATAAATAAAAAATTTCTATGAAATTTTCTATAAATAAAAAATTTCTATGAAATTTTCTATAAATAAAAAATTTCTATGAAATTTTCTATAAATAAAAAATTTCTATGAAATTTTCTATAAATAAAAAATTTCTATGAAATTTTCTATATAAAAAATTTCTATAAATAAAAAATTTGTATGAAAATAGAAAATTTCTTTTACGTTCAGCAATTTTTCAATATCTCCTGATGACGACTAACGATGTTAGTTTTCCATGAATAAAATATTTCTACAAAATTTTCTATAAATAAAATATTTCTAAAAAAATGACTTTAAATACAAAATTTCTAAAAAAAATTCTAGGAATAAAAATATCAAAGAAATTTTCTATAAAATTTTTTATAAATAAAAAAATTTTTATAATAAAAAAAAATTCTATAAAATTTTTAATAAATAAAAAATTTCTATTAATATTTTTGTTAAGAAAGTGACTTTAAATAAAAAAGTTCTAAGAAATTTTCTACTATAAAAAATTTTAAGAAATTTTCAATAAATAAACAATTCTAATAAAATTTCTATGAAATTTTATGTAAAAAGAAAAATCTAGTAAACTTTCTATGATAATAAAATCTAAGAAATGTTCTATAAATAAAGTGTTTTTATTAACATTTTCTATAAATAAAAAATATTTCTTTATATAAACATTTCTAAGAAATTTTTTATAAATAAAAATATTCTGAGAAATTTTTATATTTTATAAATAAAAAAATTCTATGAAATTTTCTATAATTAAAATTTTTTTATGAAATTTTCTATAAATAAAAAATTTCTCGAGCGCCCCACTAGGCGAGTTGGTAGCGTACTCGCCTATGAGTTTGGGGGTTGTGGGTTCGATTCCCACCAGAGGCTCTGGTCTGTCGCTGCAAACATTTAGCCATATGGTCTTTGTAACCCGGCCTTACCCTGGACCGTAAAATTAGAATATAAATTTACTTTGTATTGTAATTCATATAAATAAATAAATAAATAAAAAAAAATTTCTATGAAATTTTCTATAAATAAAAAATGTCTATGAAATTTTCTATAAATAAAAATAGTTTTTTATAAATAAAAAAGTCGAAGAAATATTTTTTCCATCGCTTTCTACGACTGTCCACTGTATTCACTGAAGGCATTGCGTGATTTGTCCTCAGAGAAAAAATTAATATTTACAAATTTATTTAAATAAAAAATGCAATATTTTTTCTTGACAAATCTTATACGAATGCAAAAGGGAAGCGGATAATTAAGTGTGAATATGAACGTTGATATAAATAAATAAAGTTGTCTGCCACCGCCAGTAAATCATGCGAAACGGTGGACTGTAACAAAAAAAAAAGACAATCACCGCATTTTATGCAAATCACAAAATAAATTCTCAACAAATTATCTTTGTTACACAAATTAAGAAAAAATATTGTATGTAAAAACAGACATAACAAGAAATAATAGTTTAAGTGACAGCGTGGTAAGTTAAAGAACTCGTAACGCAGCAAAATTGCATTATTATTTAAACCACAGGCGGGTTGACTGTTTCCCTTCTTCGACTAAAAGATAGTCGGACGGACAGACAGACGGACGAGTAGATGAACGGCTAACCAGTCAACCATATAAAGGTGTACGGTTACAATTAAAATGAACTCTGGGAGTGGACTGACTATTCGTTAGTCATAATTGACTGCTGTGGTTTAAGTCACAAAACCATTTCATGTTTCTTTTATATGGACCATAGAAATGTAGAAAAATATTAGTTTAGTTTTTTTTTAATTAAATTACATTAAATGCGTTGTGATTACACCTCTTAGCACTTATGACCTTAAACTATTTTTTTACTTATACACATTAAATTATTTATATCAACATTTAAATGTGGAATAGCCACAGAGAAGTAGAGGTAGCAGTTGTATGTTATTTGCTATAATATAACCCATAAAGACCTCGTGATATGAGCTGAACAGAGATGAGCTGATGATGGCCATTGACCTACCCTCTTTCCTTTGCAATGAGATGCGTGTTGACCGAATTTTTATTAACTGTTTGTTGCCTAAGTCTTTCGTTTCGTTTGTATCTATTATTTTTTATTTATTTATTGCTACTGGTGTTCATGATTTTTCTGGGGCAGTTACATTTCATATGGTAAATTTATTCGGGTAATTAATTAGCTTAAGGCGAGTTTCGTTGCTCAGCGAATGTCTATGAGTTTGATTTGTTTTAAAGACTTCCATAATCAAACAAAATTATCCTCAATTATTGACAGACAGACGTCAGAAAAGAAGTGTATATAGTACATACATACATATATATCAAGGTAAATTTTTGTTTTAAAAATTAATAACTAGACAGGCCTGAGAGGAGTTTTACCGAAGTCATATAATGTCATAAAATCATTTTTAACAATTAAATTGAGTTCGACTTTGAGGTATTTTTTGGTTTGTGGTTATTAAACCAAACCATAAAGTTATTATCAATTAAATATGCTGCAATGTTTAATAAATGCATATAAAGTGTTTAGTATTATATAAGCAATATATCAATTAATTCATAATGGATAGATGAAATAAATTTGTATTTTACAAAATAGTTATTCAGCAAAAATTTCGTCTACATTTGTATTTATAGACTTTTTTTATTTTTAATCAGAAAATTTCAAGAAAATATTTGCGGACAATATTGTTAAAAAAATGTATACTTTTAAAATTGTATATTTATGGAAAATATCATAAAAATTGTATTTAACAAAACTATAGAAATTTGTTATTTAAAGAATATTTCATAGAAATTGCATGCATTTTTTTATTTGTATAGAAATTCACAGAAATTCTTTATTTATAAAAAATTACAAAAATTTATAGACAATTTCAAACATTTTTAGAAAATGTCATAGAAATTTTATATTTTTAGAAAATGTATGAGAAATTTTTTATTTGTGAAGAAAATTTCATTTCACAGAAATTATTTATATATATGGGCATTTTCCTGGGCTACTCAAAAAATTAAAATTTCTTTAATTTATACAAAATGTGTATTTAAAGATATTTTTTTATAAAATTTTGTAGAAATTTTTTGTCAATATTGTTTCAATGTATAGGAAATTCTTTTCAAATATTGGCTTTATAATATTGCTTTCGATTTTTTATAGAAAGTTGTTCAAAAATGTATATCTATAAGAATTTTTTTTAGGAATTTTTATTTGTAGTAAATTTTTAAGAAATTTGTTATTTATCGAAATTGTTTTATCATTTTTTAACTATCTATCTAATACAAAAATTGGTAGAGAGTTTTAATTGCTTGGTAGAATTGACTGCAGTTTCGATAGACACCACTCTATCATCTTCAGAATTCAGTAGCAATAGTGTATGTCTTTAACTTAAATCAGCTGAAATACTTATGGAAGCAGTAAATTGAATTTAACAAGAACTGCTAACCAAACCCGTATTTAGTTCGGCAAAACCAAGCAATTAAAACTCTCTACCAATTTTTGTATTTTTTTCTATTACTTTTTTGGAATAGACAGAAAGTAAATGGAACATATGGTCTCAAACCAGAAATAAATTCTGACTGAATAACAAAAGCACAGACCAACAATAAACAACAACAACACAAATTATAAAATTTTCAATAAACAACATAATTTTCTATAAATAAATTAAATTATGAAATTTTTTTTATATTAATGAAATTTTCTATAAATTGAAAAGTTTTTATTACATTTACTATAAATTTCTATCAAATTTGCCATACAAAAAATAAGTAAGTAAAATTTTCAATAAACAACAGTATTTTTTTATAAATAAATAAAATTATCAAATTTTCTCTAAAAATTCTTTTTATTAATAATTTCTCTGAAGTTTTCTTTAAATAAAATAGAAAATTTCATTAAATTTTCTTGAAAATGGTAAATTTTCTATAAATAGAAAATTCCTAATAAATTATTTATAAAATTTCAATAAATAGAAAATTTTTGTTAAATTATTTATAAATTTTCTATAAACAGAAAATTTTTATTAAATTATTTATAAAATTTCTATAAATAAAATTTATAAAAATAAATGAATGCTATGAAATTTTCCATAAAAAATTCTACAATTTTAATAAACAACAGCATTTTCTATAAATGAATAAAATTATGAAATTTTCTTCATACATATTAAAAAAATTTTCTATAAATAGCAAATTTCTATTAAATTTGCCAAAATTTCTATAAAATTTTCTATAAAAAAATTATTGTATAATTTTCCATAAAAAAAATCTTTTTTACAAAAACTTTATAAAACAGCATTTTCTATAAATGAATAAAATTATGAAATTTTCTTCATACATATTAAAAAAATTTTCTATAAATAGCAAATTTCTATTAAATTTGCCAAAATTTCTATAAAATTGTCTATAATTTTCCATAAAAAAATCTTCTTTTTTACAAAAACTTTATAAAATTCTACAATTTTCAATAAACAACAGTATTTTTTATAAATAAATAAAATTATGAAAATTTCTAAAAAAATGTCTATATTTATAATTTCTATGAAATTTTCTTTCAAAAATTTAAATTAAATTTCTATTGAATTTTCTATAAATAGAAAATTTTTAATAAATTTTCTATAAATAAAATAGGGAATTTCTATTACATTTTCTATAAATATTTTTAATAAATATTCTATTAAATTTTCTATAAATAAACAATTTCTTTTAAATTTTCTATAAATAAAAATTTTAATTTCTATAAAATTTTCTTTAAATAAAACAGAAAATTTTTATTAAATTTTCTATAAATAGAAAATTTCTTTTAAATTATTTCTAAAATTTTAATAAATAGAAAATTTATATTAAATTAGTTATAAAATTTCTATAAATAGAAAATTTCTATTAAATTTTTATAAAATTTCTATAAATAGAATTTATAAAAATAAATAAATTCCATGAAATTTTCCATAAAAAAATTATACAATTTTCAACAAACAACAATATTTTTTATAAATAAATAAAATTATGAAATTTTCTATATAAAATTTCTGTGAAATTTTCAATAAATAAAATAGAAAATTTCATTGAATTTTCTATAAATAGATAATTCTATTAAATTAGTTATAAAATTTCGATAAAGAGAAAATTTCTATTAAATTATTTATAAAATTTCTATAAATAGAATTTGTAAATATAAATAAATTCTATAAAACTTTCCACGAAAAAATTATAAAATTTTCAATAAACAGCATTTTTTGCAAATAAATAAAATTTTTTATATTAATAAAATTTTTTATATTAATAATTTATAAAAATAAATAAATTCCATGAAATTTTCCATAACAAAATTATACAATTTTCAATAAACAATAATATTTTTTATAAATAAATAAAATTATGAAATTTTCTATAAAAAATTTCTGTGAAATTTTCAATAAATAAAATAGAAAATTTCATTAAATTTTCTATAAATAGATAATTCTATTAAATTAGTTATAAAATTTCGATAAAGAGAAAATTTCTATTAAATTATTTATAAAATTTCTATAAATAGAATTTGTAAATATAAATAAAATCTATAAAACTTTCCACAAAAAAATTATAAAATTTTCAATAAACAACAGCATTTTGTGCAAATAAATAAAATTTTTTATATTAATAAAAATTCTATTAAATTTACTAAAAATAAAAAAATTCCATTAAATTTGCTATAAATAGAAAATTTCTATTAAATTTACTGTAAATTTCTATCAAATTTTCCATAAAAAAATTATACAACTTTCAATAAACAACAGTATTTTTTGTAAATAAATAAAATTATAAAATGTTCTATAAAAATTACTTTATATTAATTATTTCTATAAAATGTTCTTTAAATAAAATAGAAAATTTTTACTGAATTTTTTAGAAATAGCAAAATTTTATTAAATTTTCTATAAATAGAAATTTTCTAT